>JAQMYL010000016.1:8720436-8731030 GCA_030014365.1 Clarias pachynema | reverse complement strand
AAGTTCAAGTTTATTGTCACATACACAGTCATACAAGTATGAAATGCAGCGAAATTTACTTTTGCGACCACAGAGTCAGTATATATATATATATGTGTGTGTGTGTGTGTGTGTGTGTATAGTCATATGGTATATGGTTCTAATTTGATATATACTTTCGAGTTATGAACTTTTGAAGATATGAACATGCGTTCCCACATGTTCGATCACGGAAGATGGATCACATGTCCAGCATATATTGTCATGTGCATGCAGCATGCATCCTCTGTAAGCACAGGATGTCCAGAAGCAAGTGTAAAAGAAGCAGCTATGAAGCTGGTACTGCTAAGAAGCCCCAGGCAATAACAATGGAGACAAAAGTAAAAAATAATTAAGCCATCAGCACGATTTTAAAGAACACTGTACTTTAATATACTGTGTACAGTACAGCAAATTGTGTTAGTATCCTAGTACCTAGACAATTTTTGTTGGACTTACAAACAAATTGGACTTAAGACCAAGCTCTCGGAATGGAACTTGTTTGTATGTAGGGGACTTACTGTATAGTGGTTGGTGTACTTTAATACAGTACATGTTTCTATCATAACCCATAGTAGGCAACTACTGAACACAAACCAAGATACTGTCATAATCTGTTATACTGTACATGCTTATGTACCATTTATACATCAAGGTATTATTGTATGTTGAATTATAAAACAAAACAAAACAGCCAAGAACAAACATCCGAGGCCACAATAGGCACGGGCTTGCTGAAACTGCAAAATCTTTTGATGAGAACGATAATCTACACTATATGCTTGACAAACTGTAGAACTGCATTATTTTGTGTACTGCACTGCTTCCCAGTGCTGCTTTTAAAGTGGCCAGTAAGTATACAGTATATACCGTATCTGCTATTGTACACCATTTTACCAAAACGTCTGGAACTAAAGATGTTGCACCAAATACATAAAAGTCACTCTAACTTGAAGTTAATGGTATGGTATGGCACAACCTTCTGATATGACAGTTTGTACCTTCGCATGTCTGAAATATGATTGTTATATAACTTGAATTTTAGAATCTCTGATACAGTATGCAAGATCTTTGGAAAAATATTTCCTTTTGAAACTGCATTACAATAAGTGCATTTGCTCAGCATGCATGTCTAACAAAAAGGGAGGAGAAAAAAAAAGACGGAAACACATGCTTTAATTTAGGTCTTTGACCCTGTCATTAACAGAACCTTTCAAGCTTAGCTAGGGTAGAATTTCTCTGTGCAGGAGCTAATCATTTTGCCACATGAAGCTTTCAGTCGAATGAGTGTTGAAGTGTGTGCCCTGCGATGGATTGGCACCCTGTAGGGTGTACCCTGCCTTGTGCCATAAGCCTCCTGGGATAGGCTCCAGGTCCCCGCGCCCCTGAATACATGATAAAGCGGTATAGAAGATGAGTGAGTGAGTGAGCTTTCAGTCAAGGAAAATGACCTGTGCATTTTCCATGCAGCTAAAAATAATATCTGTAGTTGATTAAAGCCAAAACAGAAAATCATGTAAAATAGAAATATAGTGTCCGTAACCACTTAATGCTAGTTATATATTGTGTGACAGAAATTTAAGCTTTAATTACAGGGAATCTCTTCCGTTAAACCATTGTAATGTTAGCATACTATCAGGTTAACGCATCCTTCTCAATTTGCTCTCGATCCATTCCACAACCTGTCCCCTAAACTGGGTGATTACTCACACAATTTCCACCCACTCACTCTGATAACAGCAGCACAGTTTTTTAAGCGAAGTCATGCTAGCGAAGAAATTATAGCGAAACAAACAAGTCCAGGAAAACCTATGATATTAGCTGGTTAGCATACTAGTGTGCCCTGTTTCTTGTACTCTCAGTCCTCCTTTGTGTGGTTATGGTGGGCTGACTCACTCCCTCTCGCTCCCCCAACACCCACTCCCTGTACAAGCATAGCGGCATCATGGCCGCCTTCACTAGCGCTAACACTTACCTGCAGAGCCAGTTTTCTTCACAGTATCGCCACTGCCCACACGTATGTTTGAACGAGCCAGGACAGTGGGTGGTTTAAAAAAATAAATTTGGACGCCAGGTTTATTTTAACAGTGTTGTGAAGGATCTGGTGCTAGCTATAGGTACTTCAAAAGAGCCGTGCATCCTTGTCTTAAATGCACTGTAATATAAAATGTATAAGAGAAGGGAAATATTGTGCTTGCTAGAAATAGTGAGTTATTTCTAAACAACCTACATAATCAGCCCTCAAAATAAAATTTGAGGGTCGTTCAAGTCAAACCGAGATTTTTGATTGCGCTGAATAAAATAACAGTTATGAGACTTCCTTCCTCTATTTGTTTATATAATATCCTGTTACCTTAATATTTAATGTTTGTAAATGATTGTGTTCACAGTTCCCACAGACAGACGCGTCTCCCCCTCAAGTTGGCGACAAATCATCTGTCAATTTTCAAGGATCAGGCTTTTCACTTAATGAATGTTCATGGGAATGAGTGCAGTGGGCTCAGTTTTATGCCCTCATTCAAAAGAAATGACATCACAATTCCCGGTCTGATTTGAGCACCCCTCCTAATAACAATTTAAAAAAGGAGTAGGCCAGTCAACTATGGAATTGGAAAATATTTTTTAAACTAATGAAGTACATTATTCTGCTTCTTTTACTACCTGTCTATATCTCCCTACTGTCTGCCTCCGTTTTTTTTTTGTTTTTTTTTTGTTCTTTATTCCCCACCGCCACACTAACTATGGCAACTGGCAAACATATAAGCCAGCTAGCTAATAATTTTTTTTTTAACTCCCAGTGTATAGATGAGATCGCATTCTGCAAACCTAGAATGTCTTGTTTCTTCTTTCCTGGGAAATAAAATTTAGTTATTTAATGTTCTAGCTCATTAAACTAACAATATATTAATGGCTGAACAGAGCGAAAAACCTGAAAAGGTTGGTTTCGGTCTGTTTTGTTCTTTTCCTAAGTAATGTAGATGTATAGATGTCATTAAAGGTGTATTGATCTTGGTGGTGCACCACACAGTTTAGGTTATATGTCTTCCACAGAGTTGGCTTTCCAAAAAGTGGATACATCAGTGGTCCTGAAGTATTGTACTTCAACAAAAAGCATGGTATTTGTTTTGTGTTCTGGAATAACCGAACAATATTGGCA
The DNA here is from genome assembly GCA_030014365.1 of Clarias pachynema. Classification (NCBI taxonomy): domain Eukaryota; kingdom Metazoa; phylum Chordata; class Actinopteri; order Siluriformes; family Clariidae; genus Clarias; species Clarias pachynema. The sequence continues at coordinate 8,727,855 of JAQMYL010000016.1, read as the reverse complement.
GCATCTCATGTGCTTTATACTAACATTTGATTATGAAAATAGCCCTTTACGAAATAATGTGAATGTTAGCTGAACTGAAGTGGAACGATTAGTTCGAACTGTTCTAAGGTGCTTTTTTTTTTATGGAGGTTTCTATTTCTAATGACTTTAGCAGTATAACTTAAACCATTTATTTTATGAAATGGAACAACAACTCTATAAATCACATATCAGGGGAACAGATTAGGGGGGTTCAGGTCGACCTGGGACTTCTGATGAAATTTCGCATGGAGGAAGGTATAAAACTGATTGACCTTTACAGATGACTTCAAACACATTACTGTGATGGGACTCTTTGCTGCAGTTAAACATTTGAATGGTGCAAACGCTTTAAATAAGACTGTAGGTCTGTGAATGACGATGATGTAGTGGCTAGGAGCCCACTACGGTTGTTCCTGTGAACATTCAGCGAGTGGAACACCTGATCCTGGGAAATCGATGGATAACTTACAGAAGAGACACATGAGTCTGTGGGAACTGTAAAATCATTCACGAACACCACTTGCACATTACAGGAATTCAGCTGGGATTTATTTCTACATCACCTATACTGTCCTGGCCTCAGTCCAAGCCATTTACACATGTTTGGGCCATTAAAGAAATTCCTTGCAGGCCATTGTTTCAAACGTCCAATCAAGACGGCATACTGAGAATACTTTCTACCTCAATGGTCTCCAAGAAGTATTGAAACTCAGGGAGGTGTTATATAGAGAAATAAAGGGAGTTTTTATTCAATCAAAAAATCTGGTTTGACTTGAACAAGAGATTTGAAAGTCATTTCAGTAGAAATGCTCCATGGATAATATTGTCACTAATGCATTACTTGTAGGTGAAGTATGCAAAAGTAGGCTTCTACAGAGTGAAAACATAGAAGATTGTTTTCTTTTTTTTTTACACAGTTGTAATCCTACTTTCATCATAGGCAATTATCAGATGTTTGCTGAGTCTCCTGATTTGCAGAGCAATTATCAGTTGAGGAGGGTCAGGACTAACACATGCATCCTCTAAGATGTCTGTTGAGTACCATTTTTTTTTTCAAGCTCTTTTTAATGAAATGTCACTGAGCAATTGAACATATTTTAAGGAAAGCACTAACAACCATTTTCCATATACATGAGACCAATTATTAGCTAGTGTTCTGATTGACAGGCTATAAATGCAGGGCAGGGTTTAGTGGTGAATTCTGCACTCTTGACCATAATTGTGAAAATTATTTTTATCCATGTCTCCCATATGGCAAGGTGTACAAATTGAATAGCATTCGGCTTGAGAAAATGTGACAAAGGTTTTGAGCGTCTATCTGTTTAACACTGTGTCCCCAGTTCACAGACAATGGTTTTTACACTTTTAAGGTAACCACAAAAGATATGTTTCTAGGTGACTGTACCAAAAAAATCACAAAGCGCAATTTTAATGATTATCACTGTTTGCATAATAGTAAGAAAAGTGTGGTCTGCTGTGCCAGAGTGACCTAAGATGGGTAGCACACACCAAGCACTCATTTATAATAGAAAGATAAACATGAAATTTTTACCACCTTAGGGGTCCGGAATGATATTTACTTTATTAGATTTCTAAAAGAAACAAAAAAAGCCTTTTTTTAACAAAAACTTCCAGTTGCATTATAATTTTGGCCCCTATTCCAATTGTGTTCCCGTTCAGTGAAAGACATGCCTGCAATTAGGACGCCCACAACTCGAAACTTTGTTTAATTTCCCGTTGCTTAGGAAATTTACATATCAATATGCCTTTCATCGCCGAAGTGCATTCTTCGTTGCAATTCAGCCAGTCACATTTTCAATTAGTGTTCCCGTTTTGTCTATTTGATCCCTTTACTTTTTTGTATCTCTGCAAGTTATTTTCTGTATGTTATGTCAGCCTCTGAGTCAGAAAGTCTTACACAATGTTGTTATTGTCTCCCTGTGTATTATGTAGGCAGTAATTTTGGACAGCGTTTGTGCTCCCAAGATAAATTCCATCCCATTTAGTAATCATCATAAGCGCAGCTTTTTTTTTTTATTCTGGAAAAAACTCAAAAACACAATACACAAAAATGTAACTGTGATTTTTCTTTTTATTGTTTCCCATGCTGTTTATTATAGCTACCATGAGATGAGACACAGACAAATATACAGTACAATCACTATACAAGATTCTGACAATATTCTACATACTGAGTATTTTTAAGTGATTATAAAATGAAATTGTAACTCCAAAAGAGCCACATGTCTAGCTGTTACCTATCATGCCAATCAAACACCCTCACGTAAGTTGTCTTTAATAATAATGCAGGGGTATGCAATGACTGACTCACTATAGTCATGATGATCCATCTGCGCTTTTTTGTTTTCTTCCAGCTCTCAGGTTGAACTGACGTACTGCTCTTGGGAAGCTTTCGTTTAACTTCTTATTTATTTTGGATATAGACGTTTATAATTTTCTTTTTTTTTTTTTTTTAACCTATTTACATTATAGTTAAAAAATAAACACAGCGCTTAAGCATGGGTTTAAGACCAGTAAATTTTTATTACTGACATGCTTTTTGGATTAACTCAGCAAGAGATTTGTTTCAAATACCTGTACATCGTAATATGCAAAGCTTCTTAGGTAAACACTTTTGATTTAGCTGTGGTGCATTTCGAAGTCTCTTAGATTTTTTTTAACAGTCATTTTCCTGTCTTTGAAATATTCATTAATTGACTAAAGCTTCTAATAAATTCAGATCGAAAATGATCCCTTCCCAGTTGACAGAACAGAAAGTGCTTGTGCAGTGCTTGTTTCAGCACCACTCCAGTGACTGAAACTGTGTTACTGTTCATTTGCTTGTTTTGAATCTTAATGTTTCAGCACCTTATATGGGGCAAATCGAGTAGAGATCATCTGGCACTAGCTATCTTCATATTCATCTTATGAAACTGATAATGTGATCTTTGTTTTTGTGCACCAAACACAAAATTGTGAACGCATTACTAGTTTACATTTGGCAGGCTCTGTCAATCAGTGATTTATTTTTTGAATACAATTAATAATAAAAAAATATTATCAAGGTTCTGTTAATGGTTATTATTATTATTATTATTATTATTGTAAAGTTATTATTGCAAAACTGTAAACGTGTGTCAAGAGCAGTGAGCATGAGGAATCATTTTCACACATGAATTGGTCACTATAGTAGGTTGTATACTGTAATCAAAGTACAACAAAATATTGGAGTGTACACCTGTATATTTTTTCATTTTCACACATAATCTACATACCCCAATGAAATAGAATCATTATGCAATTGAGCGAAAATGTCAGTTGTTTGATTTGAAAATGTAGCACCATACACTTAAGATCATCCCGAGTGATTATCCTAAAAGAAGGTGTTCAGCATGATCATTGCTCTGTCTTCGTGTAGTCATGCGTTTGCTGTCACTTCAGCTGCTCCCTGATCCCGGGCCTGAAGATATTTGACCACTGATCTTATCGTCAGAACCGCAAGCTTAGAGGCGAAACGGATCTAAAATGTTTATGCGAGCGCAGGGAGCTTTAGCTGCAGGGGAGATGCTGCAGAGGATGTGCGACAACACCGCTAGCATGAAGCTCAAATTCGTCTGAAAGATGAAAGAATGTGCTTTTGTCAGTGGCTGCACTTAATGTCTCATCGAGTCTTTTATCATTGTCCCTTATTGTATTTAACACTCTGTCCACCGTGGCATTAAATCAGCCTGCTCTTCCGAGAATACTAATACACACTGGATAATTTAATTTACATTTTATTCATTTGGCAGATGCGTTATCCAGAAATGTGCGTTAGAACCCAGTTGAAACATAAGCTGGTTTTACTCAATACAGTATGATTTTCAGCCTTTCTGGGGGTTTTTTTCTGTCACAGAGCACATTGTTACAAATAATATTTTGGTCAGGAGTGTCTTAGAAAGTTTACAATGACGTGTTCATTGTTGACAGATTACGTTCCGCTGCGAATGAAAGCTGGCACGTACAGTAAGTTATGGAAGTGGCAAAATTTTTGTTAAAATGTGAACATTGCCACAATGTTATTTTAAAAGCCGCTGGTGATAAAATAGCATAGGATTACAAAAACTGGCAAGACGGTTGTAAATCCAATAGTGGTTATGGTGAAAAGTCAGAAAAAAGGTCTTTATACTGTATGTCTCTAAGTCTTTGAGAATACTGTAGCACAGCATCCAAGGTAGGAATAATGATGTAGCCTTCGATCGTTTTTCAGCTTGACTGGTGAACAGAAGATCAGCCGAGTGCACAAGCCTCCGATTGGGTCAACAGAAATGCATTTTTATGGCCTTACATTATTAAAAGTCAGGTGTGTTAACAAACCTCCGATCAGCCTTTTTCTCCAAACTCTCCAAGCAAATTAGTCTCAAAACCGATACGTTACACATGCTTACGTTTCATAACACTGCAAATACAAATAATTCTCACGTTAGAAACTGGACGTGCACGAGTTACAAGCTGCACTCAGCCTTATGATCACAACTGCTCAACATACATTTATTGTCAAGTAGATTTTTAAAACTTTGGAGGCATTTGAGGTAGTAAAACGCCACCATTTCTTTATAATACCACAGTCGGTATTGGTCTAAACCAGGCGTTCTGGTGTAAAATTTTAAAAGGTTCGGTCAATAAAGCTATCTTCGAACCGAGGTGCAAATTTCATGTTTGTGTTACTGTAGGATTCAGATCTCTATGAATGCAGATTTTTCAATCAAATTCAGTAACTACGTTAAACATCTCGACAATTTAAACTTTGATGGCCTTGTATATTTTCTTGTATTTGTATGGAATACAAACAACAATCTTCAATCAATCTTTGCACGCAGCTCTCGGGTCACACTGTGCTCTCAGTTTGGGTGTTTTACATGCCCTCGTCTCGGACTGCTGTGAAAATGTTTGCTCATACAGTACAACAGGCATTTAAATTAATTTGAAGTTAAATGTTAAAATATTGTATTTTAATGTCATTTGGTATTGTTTAAATTCTGCCATCCTCATTCAGTGTTTTTTTTTTCATGTTGCTATTTTATTAATCAGCCTGGAAAGAGTAAATGTATTTGCAAGCAACTGGATAAGCCAGATCTGGTCCATAAGCTATAATAGGTCATTTTTAGAATGCTGAGGATCCTGAACTGCAGGCATTTTTATTCTGCATTTTTATGATGCTCCGCAGTATTTTTAAAGATTTATTCAGTAAAATACCTTGTAAGGTGCGAAATAAAAATGTGGAAGGTAAAGTGATGGTATGTAAACATGCAAAAACATCATTTCTTATATCCTTTGAGACCTGACTAAAAGAGTGTGTGATTGAATAACTGATTAAACTATTGTGTTTATTTGACAGACTATAGTCCTTTATGGGGTAATGATACCCACCACCATCATCATCATCATCATCATCCTCATCATAAGTTACGATAGTGAACAGTGTGTCTGGTTGAAGCATCGAACGGATGTCCTTGTGTGTTCTCATTTGTCCCTAGGGAATTTTCCATTGTGTGAAGAAAACATTGACACAAGCTCAATATTGATCATTTGTACGTTTGTACATATACATATAATGAGACTGTGGTTGCGTTTTTTCAATGAGGGCGACTATGTAATTTCAGCTGAAAATAAAGCAAATATACACACTGAAACTAACATGGCGGGCAAAGGAGGTTACTTTATATAATTTTATAATATTTGTACCGTAATCATATAATTATTATTATTTTTTATTCTAAACCTCCCTCCCCACCTTTTTTGTGCAGATTTGTGTTTGCAAGGTAAAAAAATCTTTCTCTATAAGAGTCAGCGTTTTATAACAGAAATGTCCTTTTTTTTTTTTTTTAACTTGGCACACCTTGGGCACATCAGCCTTGTTCCCAATTCCATTATGTGCAGTGGTGTGTGACTAAAAGCAGTCTGGCCAGGGCTGGCCTCTTTTGAATAAAACTTCATGCAAAGTGATGCACCACTCCTTTAAATGTGTCAATACAAGCTGCATGTTAAACCGCAATAGATCTTAAACAGCATGTCTGCAAAAAAGAACTGGGTTATTAGTGCAATATGTTGTACAAATTTTCTTACAACAAAGGGACTTTTAATCTGGACAAGAGTTCCCAGAATCAATCCTGCTTGAGTCTGAATTATTGACACTTAGGGTGGACCTATTATTTTAAAGGAACACTTGCACAGTTGTTTTGCACAATAGGTCTAATTAGTGCTGTAATGATTAGCTGATATAATTGATTATAAGGGGTGATCAGGGTTTCCTACAGGTTGAAAATATACGTACTTGCGGTGGTAGCCAGAGGAACAGGCTGGCATTACCTGCAAGCACTAAAGTGGTCTCCTACATACAATAAACAGAAAATACATATGACTTTTAGCACAATATTATAAAATTTTTTTTTTTTGCAATTTTTTGCATTACTATGTTTTAATAAATATAAATAGCGATCAGGATTGGGAGCATTTTAACCAACCAAAGAAATAGCACGAATTCATAAGATCACGTTTTTATGTTTGTTTTCAGTTGTTTCTATGACAAAAAAAAAAAAAAAAGCACATAAAAACACAGGTTTTGTGACGTCATTCCCACATTCCGGTAGCAGTAAAATGTAGACATTTTAAAAGTAATTATACTGTAACTTCTACATGACCTATCCGAAAACCAAGTGCACACTGGCAGGACTTCCATACAAGCAGTTGTTTTTTAATGTGTCATTGACCAATGATGAATTGTGAAACTGCATTTCTATGTAGACCATATGCAACTGTCAGTACACCCTTCTTATTCTTTATTTACCATCCGCTGCATTTACTGCCTTTCAGTTCACCACTTTCGCGCTCTTGGTAGCACGAGAGAGACCTGTGCACTACCAGTTAATTGATCGCGGATGGCTGTCATAAAATTGAAGTAGATTTCAAACATACCACTGCAGTCTGGTTAATTATGAGGGAAATTCAAGTCAAACTGGGGCTACAGTATGATGAATTTCTCCAGAATGGAGGTGTATCACTAAGTGATATTTAGCTCTGCTGGGAGTTATTGGCACATCCCCCAAACAGTCCTGACTCACTCTAAGCCATTTCCAAATGTTTAGGCCATTAAAGGAGCTCCTGGGAGGCCAGTGTTTCAGACATGAAGCAGACAGTCCATCCAGTTCATGGCTTCGGCCTACTGTGAAAACTTTTCACCCTGATGGTATCCAAGCACGAGTGAATGGGATAACATGGACTTTTAATGTGTATACTGTAGGGATGCACCGATACCGATACCGGTATCGGGTATCGGCCTCGCTACCACATTTTCTAAAGTACTCGTACTCGTTAAAAGTCCCCCGATACCGGGAACCGATACCACGTTCTGAAAAATGT
>JAQMYL010000016.1:8707898-8719304 GCA_030014365.1 Clarias pachynema | reverse complement strand
ATAAAAGCTAAATAAAAAGATTAGGTGTATTGGTTATCATGTATTTGTAAAACCGAGTATGCTATAAGTATGCTTTAACTTAAAATGTAGTTAATGACATAAAAAGTACTTACTTGCATTAATGTTTGAAGTTATTCATATGTTATCTAAAGCATGAAACATTTTTCATTATCCATTTCAGGTTGTAAAACGTGCACTTTACTTTCAGTGTTCCATGCCATATACTGTACTTAAACCTGCTACATAAACATTTTCACCCCTACAAAATATTTTTTAAATACTAATGTTAAATGCTGAACAACAATCTGCATAAGCCGAGATAATCTTAGAGAAACATGTCCATATGCAACTGTCTTAAATCCTGTCATACTCTTGTTATTTGCGTTCCGAATATTATTATATTCAGGTGCAAAATGTTACTTACAACCATGTTACCTAAATAAAAAGTTCAATTTTATGTAATTTTACTGTTAGATGCTAGCTACCGGCATTTTGTTTATTTGTTAATTCTATGCTACACCCAGCAGGAGCACTAACATTGGATAATCATAACAAGGTATTTATGTTATAAAGGGAGTATACAGTATCTTATTGAAAACTATGTACAGTTCATTAATAAGCAATTAATGAAACTTGTTGAAAGTTGGTGAAAAGGAAATCCTCCTAAGAGTTTTATTGATGTTCATAGATTCTTTTTTTTTTGGCTCCATGCCGTTCACTGTTGGGACACCATTGTTTTTGAAAGTTAGAATGACTTTGATAAAAATTATATTGCAATAACGTTGAATGAACGGGCCAAGCACAACATTGCAAATACAACCCCAACACAACAAAATTTTAAACTTTAGTCGGATAACATTCATTCACACAACGTCCAACCAACTACATCCATCGTCCTTTACGTTTATAACAGGGTTTAGAATTTGGTCGGAGATTGGGACGGACACAACAGCTCACAGTGCATGTATCTCATGTTCCACAACTCTTAGTGTTGTAATGTTACTCTTTCTATTTCATTTTCTTTCAGAAATATTACCATGAGGTGCATCTTCACTCCTGAATTACTCTACTGTAATATGGCGTTTGCACAGCGTCCAAATTGCATCATGTCCAGTTTCACATAACCAATCTCAGAAATAAGGGTTTGTTTTTTTTCCCCTGTGCGCTGCTTTCCAATTTAATATTTCAGTAAATTGTTGCTTTCTGTATTTCAGTATACCAACGTTGTCCCAGTGTAGGTAACATTGCCAAATTAATGTCATCACAACATTTTGACACCAATGGCGACTGTCTTGATAAAAGCTAAATAAAAAGATTAGGTGTATTGGTTATCATGTATTTGTAAAACCGAGTATGCTATAAGTATGCTTTAGCTTAAAATTTAGTTAATGACATAAAAAGTAGTTTCTTGCATTAATGTATGAAGTTATTCATTATCTATGTTGTATAGAGTAAAATATGTTATCTAAAGCATGAAACATTTTTCATTATCCATTTATCCTAAATATACATTTTAAAATATATTTAGTTTAAATGCATGTTTTCTGGGGTTTAATATTTAAAAAGCAGCCTAACTGTGAAATCACTCTGGTTAAGAAAATTTGGCTAGACACTCTGTTTGCCATGAAATGTGAAATGTGGTTGTTCATGTTACAGCAACAGTTTTTATATTCAAAAAAATACCTAACTGAGGTTTATTCTCATATCAGGTATCAGTTTGAAGGCCGTATTGCAGAGACGCTGAAAAGAATAGTTAGGATTATCAGCAGGCTTAAATCAAGAGTTGTTTCAAATATAAATAAATGCATACCTGCAGGGCTTTGATAAGATTTCAGACTATTCATGAAGTATTAGTGGAATTCATGAAGTCAGTTTGTGTAGATGCCTATGCAAGCTCATGGACGTTATTTTAAATTCAGTCAAAGAGGTATTTATGTTATAAAGGAAGTATATCTTATTGAAAACTATGTACAGTCCTTCAATAAGCAATTAATGAAACTTGTTGAAAGTTGGTGAAAAGGAAATCCTCCTAAGAGTTTTATTGATCTTCATAGTAGAAATAGTTTTCTGATTTTTTATTTTTATTTTTTAGGTGCAGCTTTTGTTGCTAAGAATGTCATGATGTCATGAAAATCCTTTTTTCTTTTTGTTGAATTGTGAGGTTGAGTAAAACTTCCTAGTGGGTTATTGCCATTGCATTAGCTTTGCTCCTTCAGGGAATGAAAAGCATTTTCTCCATTTTTAATCTCAAGTTTATCTTGGCAGATACATATTTTTTTGTAGTAGATTATTAAATTGCATTTAAGAATGTGCCAAAGCATCAAGCCATTAAAGAGTAACTCAGTCTGAATACAAAAGGCATTTGTTTTAATGGGAAAAGACGCAGCCTAACAAAATATGGATTTCAGTAGCAGTTTATTTTATATAGAGCTCATCTACCTAAAACATAAAAATCTTCAAACTTAAAATGTTGATTTTATGATTTGTGGTTTATAGTTGTGAGTTGAAAGGGGGGAAAAAATGCCATACCTTTAAAGTACCTATAGTTTACAATTTTTTAACAAGTTAGCATAGGCCAGAGGGGAACCCCAAAATGTCTGTTAAACGAGGTGTCGCTACTACCAAATCATGCCCGCCATGCTCCTTGTTCAGTGTTCAGTTCACCTGGTGCTGCTTTTGCTACAGTGGTGCAATGCTACATGTTTACAATCAGGAAGTGGAGAGCGAGAGAGAGGGAGAGAGATGAAAAATGTTACTGTGAGCTAATACAAGCGCGGCACGTCTAGGTCTGGTGCACTCAATTAGACGTTAACCGTTTTAAACTCTTAAACTAGTTAGATTTAACACCATGTTTTAATGTTTACATCACAAACAGGTTAAAATGTCAAAAATAAATAAATAAATAAATAAATGAATGGCTTTTGTACCACTGAAACCAAAATAGCCAGACGATATTTGGTGGACTGATTCATCTTTTTAGACTTGGTAAAGGGACAGGAACACCTGATGAGTAAGATCAAACTTTCGATTAAATGATCACTTTATGCTATCATTGTGCTCCGTGATTGTTCGTCAATGCCACGATTATTACTGTCTTGTAAAGTTTTTGAGAAGTTTGTCCCACCAAGGACCATGAAGTAATATGTCCTGTCATCATGACAGAGCCGGGAATGTGTTTGTTCTGATCCTCGAAGGTGGATGGCAGTGAAGGCCTCAAATGATTTGTGTGTTTTTTCATTTGCTGTCACTGTTATAGCATGGCAGAGGACTACTTTTTGCCAATTTGAAAGCTGTGCTGCCTCTTGTCAAAATTTGCAGTCAATGTCAAATTTCTCTTGTAGAAATTTGATCCTTCAGACAGTTCAACAGCGGTGGAGACCAAATTTGTCTTGCTTTCACTATCACCAAAAAAGACAGCTGCAGTAGATTTTTTTTATTATTATTTATTGGATTTGTTGCAAATTATTGTTCTACCTGAGTCCGCTGTGTGACAGTATGTGTGGATAGTGCCCCTGAGATGAACTGGCATGACATTCACAATGCATTTTCCACTCACTTCCAGTATTCACTGGATAAGCTCTGGATCCACAGCCACCCTCACCATAAATGAATGAATCAGTTATTTGTTGCAAATAACAACATGCATTTAAAGAGACTAGTCTCACTCAACCACACAGTTTTCAGTTATACTATTTCATGAATTCTTACCTTCCTTCTTTCCACTACAGAAGCATAAAGTGGACCTCTTCTATAAGCTGCGTCACGTGATGAACGAGCTGATTGACCTGCGGCGGCAGATGCTATCCGGTCACCTAACACAGGATCAGATTCGTGAGGTCAAGCGGCATATCACCATACGCCTGGACTGGGGCAATGAGTAAGTTTGAATATTTAAAATTAAAAGTAATGAACAAGTTTATATGTTCAAATTTCTATCCACATAATCTTTAAATGAAGCAGCTTAACACACAGTTTCGCACTGATGTTAATTAAGTTAATGACGGAACATTTTATGATCCACCTCCTCTCTCTCTCTCTATTTCCTCTGTTAGACTTGCAAAGATCTTAATTAAGTATTGAAGCTTTGTGTGCATTACTCATCGCGATATGTTGTACATAGCTAATGAAAGAGAAAACAATTTGCTCTGTCGTGAGGAACGGCAATTCACAGCTGCACTCAGCAGAGTTATTGCCTCATATATCCTGAACAAACAATGGGGCCTACATGCTTTATTTAGAGGCCAACTGTGTCAGACTTTTGGCTTTATATATCTTTCAATCGGCAACGGTAACATATTAGTTCATCAGTTCCAACCTCACAGAACTGGAAAGAGAGGCTTACAGATGAGCTACGTACAATCGATATAAACTCAATTTAAAGCAATTTACTGGGTCATTATAATTTCAAGGCATCTCCAGTGTCCATTACATCTAAAGTTTTACCCTCTGTGTCTTTTGTGTACGTGAATATGTATGACAATAATTTCAGTATACATAGAACATAATGGAAAACCTGAATGGGCCAAAAGCGAGATGTGCAGAATTGTATTTTTAGAACAACTGAATTAATAATACAGAAATTAAAGAAAACCACATACTGTAAAATGTCTTTAAGATTAAAAAATAGTTGCTTTCACTGTTCAGTGAGTCAAATTTTAACATTCATGAATTAAAATATTGTAATTATATTTATACATATGATTTTTTACATTTTAAATATTATTATAAAAGCTAACATTTATATTCAATAATTACTTTTTTTCCCCCAGGTTCATACCTAGTAAATTTGACAGATTGAATGGCAGAAAACAAATATATTCATGTAATGTTAACTTTATTTGAGTCAGAACTACTTTCAGAAGGCATGTTCTATAGTAACATGCTCATTCTAACAGATTATAGTTTCCATAGTAACAACATAGACATTAACTTGTATGGCAGAAACTCCATATAAATATATTCTTAAACCTTCTCTTTTTGTGTTGCTGCAGGTTACATTAAGCATTTCCATATCAACATAGTATTTGCATTCAAAACACTCTGTGAAACAGTTTCCTTACGTTACACTCTGTAAATTTCAACTAAATGCATTAAAACTGCACAGTTAATTCAGAGTCTCATTATTTATTATTATTTATTCGGAATTTTATCCAGGTAGCTGACACTGTTTTGGTTTGTTTCTGTGGTGTTGTCCACATCGCCGTTGCCTTAATCTTCCATATAACTGACATTATTATTGCTGTTGTCTGAATATGACAAATCATCATTTGCTCATTTTTCCAAAATATCAATATCATTTGTTCATCAATGCATGTATCACTGTCATCCTGTAACAAATCTAGAACCTCTTTTAGAATGCTGTCTTTACCACCTCTTCTACTAGCCATTTTCACATTTTTTCACACAAATATGAATCACGTCCTATCTTGGGAAGGTTAGTTTATTACGTCATATCCAGTCCCACCTGGTAAGACAATTTATACATGGTTGAAAAGTTATGTCCCACCAAATGGGGCACACGAGGAAACTTCAGTTGTCCCGGCCAGTAAGATAGGCAACTTTAAAAAGTTAAAAGACGTGGCAGTGTGTCTTTAGTGTGCATTCCAGGTCACAGCATCACTTTGTTATGAAATTGAAATTCGATTCAAGTATGAGTCAGCAGACCAGAGACTGATTTGATCTTCAGATTATTAATGTTTTCCTGCACGACTGAAAAATCTTCAGATTTTTTAGGATTTGACAGTAGGATAACTGTCACCAACTTGCACTAAGATTCAGAGGCCAGCTTATGTACTGTAAAGAGCAGAGACCGATGTGCCAAAGGTAAAGGGAGAAAAGAGAGCAGCAAATGAAACCTGACAATTGTTGTCACTCTATAGTGTTCTGAGGCCCATCATGACAATTAGGCTGTGAATATGAAATACAGCTTATTCAACATATTTTATTTAGAGAGTAAGAGATAAGCATAAAATTTTAGCAAAATAGTTCATATGGTGAAATTCTCCATAAGGAAGGCAGTCTATCATGTTGTGAAGTCAGAGTTAAAGCTGTACTGTAAGTGTATGTCTTTTGATACTTCAGTATGTTCCTGGCATCATAACCCGCTGCGATTTTTCGTATTAACTTTAAAAGAGAAAAAAGAGACTAGTGATAAAATGACAATTTTACATTTACGCATTTGGCAGACGCCCTTATCCAGATCGACTTACATTTTTATCTCATTATAGCAGTTGACGGTTAAGGGTCTTGCTCAAGGGCACAACAGTGCTAGCTTGGACCTGGGACCTTTTGAACCATAGTCCAATGCCTTAACCACTGAGCTATCCCTGACCCCTTACAATTCAAGTCAGCTACCCCTGACTTACAGTTTAAGTAATAACAGGAATTAGCTTATTTTCGACAGACCTTCCAGAATATTGAACAGATGTACAGTAATGCACAATATGACATTATTAAATAAATGACTGTGGTACAAGAGAAAGAAAACACATTAAGAGATGCTGTTATTGAAAAACTCTTACTTAAGGCTGCATCACAACACCCATCATTGATTATTTTCCTTTAACAGATTTTATTTTATTCTTCACACATAATTTTAAATCATGTAGAGTTCAGATGACTTTTTTTCTTACTTATAAATAACAGTATATGGCTGTTTGCTTAGCATGAGATATATGAGCTGTATCTCATGAAAATATTATCATCAAGAAATATCTAAGGAACATTATACAATTGTAAGCTCTGACCGAGGAATTTGTGAGTTTCAGCAAGTGGTGATAACGGGAAACAGCACTTGGGTGTTTAACTATATGTACCACTTCACATCAGAGATGATCCATTAATTACATAAACTGTCAATTGCAGCATGGGTGGAAGTAGGTCAGTCTGGTCTGTAGTACAGCAGGCCCATAGGGAAGAGCAGCTACTTGTCAAAATCCAGGTTAAAAACCACATTCACATTCAAAAATCCACATTCAAAACCAATATATGTCCAAATTCCCTATCAACCATCCTTGTTGTTTTGTTCATGACTAATACAAACTAAGTAATTATTTGTGATTATTTAGCTCCGCCAGTCACAGAGGGATATGTTTAGTGGAGAAAATAAATAGTTAAATAAACAAACAAATCAGAATCTTTTTATGATAAATGTTTTTTGTAGAACTTTTGTATAAAAGACATATCACATATCAGCATGGCCATTATACCTTTGTCACGCAGGCTTCACCTTCGTTCCTATGACCGTATCACAGCTGTGCTGATATTCAGTACAACAGCACTCTCAATCATGCGATATTGTTTAGTTATAGCCTCACTGACTTTTCTCTCTTAATGATCACCAGCCTTGCTTTACTGCCTCCACAGAAGTTTATGTTTTAGCAATATTAAAATGACAATGCATAGCAATATTTCATAGCAATTCCTGAGAGCTTGTATTTACAATGTGTAAATTATGATATCACAGAGGTTATACTCCACCATTTTGAAAATCATATCACTCTACAGAGGCAGTGATCTTACACAAAGGCACAGATGGTTACAGACATATAAGGTATATTTATTAGGTCAATTAACTTGCAGATTATGAACGCTCTTAACCGTAAAAGCAGACAGATTTATTACTTTCTCCTATAATATCAGATTACTGTTTTTGTTTATAAATTGAATAACCTGACTTAGAAGAGTGCAGGATCTGCTGTATGTAGTAAATACTTTAGCAGGGCTATGGCATTTTGCTCACATAATTATTATTATTTTTTTCATCTACTGTGTTACATCACTTGTCCTACTTAATTTTAACAAATTATCATTATTTGTCGAAGTATGAACAATAGATGAAATGGCTGGGGCTGACTTCTTTCTACGTAGCTCAGACTGTAGATACACACATTCTATTGTAAACAGGCATGTTAGATAATTAGTGCTATGACACTTGGTAAATCCTCAGGTTTTATGTAATTCACAACTAGTTTATTTGTGTTCACCCAACTTGTGAAGCAATAACATCATGGTAAAAAGAAGTACATTTATAGTAAATGCCTGTAAATGATAATAAAAGTAATTTACCATAATCACCGCCATACTTTCTATATAGTGGTATAGTGCAATTAATGTTAAAATATACAGCATTTTAACACATTAGCAGCAGGTATTTTTTCCAGTAACCCACAAAAGAATTTCTGTCTCATGGTTTTAAAAATCTGCACATTTGGTAGGTGTTGTATTAAGGTGTCCACATTCTTTTCAACATGTAGTGAATTTACTGTATGGGCTGTGTATATACAATTTGATTACTGTAGGTCATATAGAGGTAAGAATTAATGCAGAAATTAGAGGCTAAAAGTCAATAAAGTGCTGTTTTATAAGAAAGACAGTCAGCACACAAGGTTAACATTGCATTAGCAATTAGTTATTGGTATTCCCAGCAAAGCTCTGGATGTGTGTAATACGAATGTGTTTTTCTGTCATGGTCATGAAGTATAATTGCAGCTTGATTTGTTATAGTAATTACCAGGTCTCATGCATGCATGTACAGACACACTGATGGTCTGACCCTAGATGTTCACCCTGTTGCTGAATTCCATGTATATTTTTTCCTCCATTATATCGAATATATAAATGGAGGGTTAATTTTCCTCATTATAAGGTACCTAAATAGGGCTAATAGTGAATTTAAAAGAGAATGGGCATTTACATAAGTAGGTGTCATTAATTCAATTCAATTCAATTCAATTCAACTTTATTTGTATAGCGCTTTTAACAATTGACATTGACGCAAAGCAGCTTTACGTCATTACTTGACGAAAATAAGTAAGGAAAGCATTGAAATAACTATCATTAAAGTAATTTTTTTCACATGTAATAATGTAAATAATTAAGTATTGTGCATGCCCAATGTTACTGTAAAGGCAGTAATAATTTGCTGATGGAATTATTAATGGGAAATTCTTGCTTGGAATGTGATGGCCATATTTTCAATATTTGAAAAAAAAAAAACAGTAATTTATTTAAATAACAACGTTATTGTACAATTTTCAAAAAAACATTGCTGAAAACAACTGAAAATTTGGCTGTTTTATAACTACTGAATTAAAAGTACAAAAACAATAGTAGTCCTTGTGGACGGCTTGGTAGCAAAATCTCATTGATACATATAAGATTTTAAACATAATCTGAACTATTATCAAATATGCATATTGACATACAGTAGGTTCTTTCTGCCTTCATACTGTTTTTCTTTTAGCATTCATTTATATCCTTATAAAGGCAGAAATAGTTTATTCATCCTTTTTATGAAAGCATTTAAAAACTGCACCATACCTAGTGTTTAAATGAACACTATGGCCAAGTTCCAGTGTAAGATATTGGATATAACCTCCTGAGCTCAAAGTCAGTTGGGGACAGAGATAGAGATTGATTACTGGTCTCTTTTCTAGTGGAAATTAGGAAAATGCTAATATCTTTCATTCACTGTCAATCTAGGAACATTTAGTAGTGCTCCTAGGTCTTTCACCTACTGTGGTTTTCATTTCTGTTAGTCTGATAATGTCTTCTCTGTGATTCGTCACTGATAGTCTTACCTGCAAAATACGTTTGACCCCCTAAAGTCCCAGGACCCATTAACAGGTCCAGATTAGCATTCCTCACATTCATGGCACCATACACTTTCTTTTAGTTTTAGGACTTGAACTGAATAATTCATAGCAGTTACTGAGTAAAATGTATTAAAATGAATAAATGACTAAGCCATGGGTTTGAGAAATTAAATAGTAATACTTTAGTTATTAGTCCGTACAAATTGAATGGTTTCTAAATAGATTAAATTTGCAAGCTCTAATCCCAGGTCTCTCAGAGGCACTGTTGTCATAATTATAACGTTGTATACTATGAGAAAATAATCATGAAGTGCAAACATTTTCTCAGAATTTTTACAAGATAATGACTGGGATACTGTACTCAGACTTGGTTCCTGGTTGTTTCTATAGCAAAGCCTCCATTGCCAGAATAGATACCCCATGTTATCGAGATCATACCTACTTCTACTAAAATGTCAAAGTTTAATCATATACACTTACAAGATCTACAGGGTAGGTGAAAATAAACTGGGCAATTTTTAATGGCTATACAACTTACAGTAGTATCACTGTGTGTAAGGTTAGACCAGCATTTTCCAGGATGTTGGCTGGGACGACACAGACCTCATGAACGGCCTCGAAGAACTTCAGATCTTACAGATTTTTTTTTCTTCTTGTGGGGCAACGCAAAGGAGGAGGTGTACAGGACAAAGCCTTGCACACTAGAGGACTTGGAGGCAATATCCAAAATTATTTCCTTCAGAAGTGAATTCAGTGCATTCCATCACCAGCCATTTGAGGAACCTGGTTGATAACACCAGTGCCTACGTTGAAATGTAAAGATTTGCATTTTCCTAAATGTAGTAATAAAGTACATGTACAATTTGTTTAAATAAATTTGTATTAGAAATATGGCCTTTATTACCAATATTATACAACAGTTAGTTCCAACAGAGTAATCTGATCGGATGAGAAGTTTTCCATGAATGGTGATAATGGACAGTAACAGCAGGTCACAGGTATCTACAATCATTACGCTAACTGTTGGTCGCCAGCATGGGTGAACATAGTGACAACATGAACACCGGTAAGAATTTTAAACTACCTTAAATCCTGTTAATTACACTATTGGTCTCTAGCTCCACCAGTCATGGTTAGTTAGTTCTGCAATACCACACTTGATAACCAGCACTTCAGCACTCTTTCTTACTGTATGTGATACCGCTTAATTGTAATGTACAGTACTGTATATTATGATGTCATTAGTAATACAAAAACAGTATTTGAATGTTTGGTATGTACTGTATGGATAAAAAAAAAAACACTTTTAGTTCTGTTAAAGGAAAAATAATTAATGACTTGGTGTGATGCATAATAAATTCTTCCTTTTTACACAACAGTAAAAGGAACAGCTTTACCGGTGAATGTTACACAGCACTGACACTGGAGACTCCTTCCAAAAATTGTATTTAAAAAAATAGTTTCCTGTACAGACAACAAAACTTTCAACAGCTGCACATACTTTAATGTGAAATATCTGTGTTCCGGTGTCAGGCTTATAAAACACTAATACATACAATTGTGCCGTTAATAAATGTTAATAAAGCCTGTTGTTTGCCTTGCAGCTAATGTTATAAAAAAACAATTATCAACACATTCTGACCTAGAGGTCTGCATTCCCGTGGCTCTCCCGCGGGACCCGACAAGATTTTTTGCGGCGCGGGAATAAATTTACAAACAAAACGCGGTAGCGATCGGAAACTGGTGTAATTTGGACGGGAGCGGGCGGTCTAATAATATACCGTTCCCGACGTCCTTTCTGAACAGCATA
>JAQMYL010000016.1:8635865-8653685 GCA_030014365.1 Clarias pachynema | reverse complement strand
TATAGTATTAAAATTGTATAAGTAATATAAAAGTCTTATTATTTGAGTTTCTAATATATTTACAGTACGACTGAGGATCCTAATCCAACGTAGCTAGCTATTTATTGCTGATAAAATTTGCCAGATATCTCAGTCTATCAATCTGGCTTCATCTGTCGATCAACAAACCACCTTGCTAGCTACCTTAGTCTAATCTGAGTTGCTCTAAAATAAGTTTGAAACAAGTTTATGTTTTATATAACACAGCTAGTTATTCTTTGACAGAACACTTTCTTACTAACCTGCTTCTTTCAAAGGCTGTTGATCTGCGTTCACATGTATTTATGACTGAATCGCCAAAGAAACACTATAAAGTCTAATATCTAATTCAAATAAATCTTTTAAACCCCACGAAATGCCACAACACATAAATTGATGTTTTGTTACAGGAAAGCACTTTCAACTGACTCATCTTTATGGATTTTTCTCTCCTTTTCTTAAATCATATTTGTATGTTTCTCTCCTTTCGCATCGCCAATTCTTCTCTCTCTGTGTCCTTTAAGAAATGAAGATAGATGATTGTAAGTGTGACGCACAAGCTTAAGTCTCTGCTGCTTGCCAAATATTAATTTATTAACAGTAGTGCAGTTTTCATATCTAATGTTCACTTTGTGTGTTCTTAACTCTATTTTCACATCTAACCCTGACCCTGTTTGCTGTTAGAGCTTGAATCAGTTGCATAGTTTGAATTTTAAAATGAGAACTAACATACAAGCAAACTGGGAGCATTTCAGACTTGGTGTATAATGAATAAAACAGGGTGAGGCATGCAATTCTAGGAAATCTACAATGGAATGGAATTCCTAAGGTAGATTATTTTCAATAACAGCACACCCTGAAGTACTTTAATATTTTAGAAATAGAAAATTTGCCTATGATAGCATTTTTATTTAAGAAGGTAGCATGTTATCCATCTATATATTTCATTGTCTTAAACCTTATATTGTAATCACTTGTGTCTTAGCAGCTTTACTCAGTTACTCACTTGCCTCCCCGCTTTCTCAGTGTTGAAGCTAAGAAGACAAAAACAAAACTTTTTAATGAGAAACCACAAAGCCTCTCATTCTAATGCTTTCTTAAAACTTAGTGTTACAGCTTTATATTTGATTGCTACAACTGACACTGGAGATCCTTTTAAACTGTCAAATAATTGCTGCCAAAAATAAAAATTGTCCTCTCACACAGTACGTCTTACTTGAATCAGTGCGACCTGACGATCAGACGATCAGCCTATCGCAGTACTGAAGTGTTATTGGAGACCAGGTTGCTTTGATAGCAGCCTTTAGCTCATCCGTATTTTTGCTTTGGGTGTTTCTCATCTTCCCCTTGACAATACCCCATACGTAGATTCTCTGGCTGGTCAGTAAACCAGTTATTGGTGATTTTGACAGTGTCCTGCAAGTCATGTCAGCACTTGATTAGGAACAACCATATAACTAACTTCATGCTCTAATCAGGCAATAATATGGCAGCGGTGCAGTGATAAATATACAGTATATCACATCAATCATCAGAATAAGGAAAACATGTTCCCTCTGTGACTCTAGTGTGGCATTTTGGAGTTGGAGCCAGATGGTTTGGTTTGACTATCTTCTCAATTGTTCATGGCATGGACTCTAAAAGATGATCTATCCTTCAGCAACATCCCAAAGGTGGTCTAGTGGATTCTTAGCTGGTCACTTGGCTTTTAAAGAACTTAAAAAAATTAAAAAAAACAATATCATTATTAGCAGATGAATAAGTTAGCCAGCAACATTACAAATAGATCTTTTAAAGTCACATGATACATAATCAAACAACGATTTGGGAATCTCCAATCATGCCTGCTATGCATAATAATGTCAAGCCAAATAATGATGATAAATGCTCGATAAATTTACTCCCACAGACTTTACTGAACATAAGATTAGGAAGAAGGTTATTTGTTAAGGAACTTCAGTAGCTGTATTACTGATTAATCATGCTTCAGCTGTTCTTTACAACACTTTTGAGGACAGTACACAGATTTATGATATGGTGCTTTTCATAGCTCTCTCATTAGGTAGGATTTATTGTTAAATCTTTAATTTGTGAAAGAAAACATTAAACGTGTCAATTTCTGACTTGTTGTTCTTCTTACCTTGCCATCTATCTGTTATCTGTGCTCTCCAATTGACTTACAGGTGACTGAGGTCTCTGCACATGCACAGTTTGGTCTTAAATCAGGTCTGATGTTACAGTAATTATAAGAACTCTGTAAGCTGTGGCATATAAGTGATGATGGATAAATTGTGCCTAGAAAACATTCCCCATATCATTTCACCAGTTCCAGCAACTAGGACTGTTGACACAAGGCTGGTTGGGTTCATAGATTCATTCTGTTGGCACCAAATTCTGACCCAATATTCTCCTGGGAGGCCCATAATCATTAGGAAATGCCGTTGCCATAAAGGGGTGTACTTGGTCAGAAACAATGTTTAGATAGGTGCATGTCAAAGTAACTTGATGGACATAAGATATAAGGCAGTTTTGGAGTTTCATGTGACCATGTCGAAGTTTCTCAGATATTTACACTTGCCCATTTTTACTGCATTTACTCCTTCACTGGTTCCATGCTATTCTTCTGTCAGTGGATCAGACAAACGGATAGATGTTTTTTGTCACCACTTAGTGTTTTCCATGACCCCCCAGCCCTCCCCAATCATTTCGCTCTAAACCTACATTGCATGTGTTCCATCTCTGTTTTCTTTCATCTTTATCAGAATTATATATAAGATAAAAACCAAGCATTTGTCAGTCCCATACACCTGAAGACATAGCTTGTGGAATTTGTTTTGTGGAAACACACCATGATTACAGCTTTGCATAGCAGTTTCAGGCAGCAAGTGTTTTGGTTGTTGGATTCAGCAGTGCAGTTGTGACTGATGTGTTCTCTGCAGACAAAACAACAGGTGGTGCATTACGATCTGTTGAAAAAAGCTTCAGTGGTTCCTGATTTTATACATTACTTCCGCAGATATGGATGGCTCCTTCATTGGGATAAAGCTGTAAATGCTAGGTGATATTCAGATAATATTCAGGTTTTAGTATCTAGGGATACAGATTCATATGTATACTTTATTCAAAATGTATACATACGAAGTCTTAGAGTGACAGACGAAAATCATACACTATAAAATAATAATTTGGTCATGAGTTGAGCTTGTTCTCAACTGATATTTTATTTTTAATTTTTTTGGGAATCTGGTTAAGACACACAATATGACTGCAGAACAATCCCTGCTATCCGTTATCACCCAAATGAGGATGGGTTCCCTGTTGAGTCTGGTTCCTCTCAAGGTTCCTTCCTATTGCCATCTCAGGGAGTTTTTCCTTGCCACTGACGCCGTCGTCCTCGGCTTGCTCATCAGGGACAATCTTATCATTTTGATTCATAGACATTCACATTTCCTACAAACATCATTCTTTTGATTGTGTAAAGCTGCTTTGCGACAATGTCAGTTGTTAAAAGCACTAAAAATATAAAATAAAATTGAATTGAATATTATTAAGAATAGTGACAGAATTGGGATTTCGCAAAAATACATTTTAAAAAGTAAGCTTGCAATGGATTTCATGTGAGCTCGGCAAATAGATGTGAAATTTAGAACATAGCATAGAATGGTCAGAGCCAGGATTTACATGATGAGAATACTGACACTTCTACCTATGTTTTCTAGAGTTTTCAGTGTTCATATACAACGGTTTGGGCCACACCTACTTTAGGTAATTAATTAATTAAGAGGCAACTTAATTAATTAATTACAGTTAATGATGCATTACAGATCTAATTAATTACATGCCTACAGTAGTGTGCAAAGATCTTGAGCATCCTCTTACTTCTTTATATTGAATCAAATTAAACGCTGTAGATTAAATTTAAGAAATGGGAAGAAACTTTTTTCTGTAACAGGCTGCAAAGTACCCAAATATACAATGTAAAAATTGGTTGTTTATGTAACAACCTCAGCAGCACTAACTTATCTGTCCCAATCACATAGCATTCAGCATAACCAAATGCTTTACCCGCCTTAAAAAACACTATAAGCTTGCTTCCCTTATAACTTATTAAAATAATGTTAAATAAAAAAAATAAAAAAAAAACTGACAATGTTCACAAATTTCTTTGTCAGGACTATTACTGTAGATATATTATAGTTATCAACATAAATTGTATCTTAATTATGATTCTAGTTTTTTTTTTAGATGTTTTATCAGCCAGCCCTACATAAAACTTACATTTATGTGAGGTTGGAAGTAATTATGATTTTTTTGTTTTATTTTCAATGAGCTTTAGTTTATCTTCATTTAGTTTATCTGTCGTAATCTGATCTATAATCTATGTATAATGCATGGAGAATATGTTCATTTGGGGCAAACATTCAAATGTTGAAAGCTTCCATTACTACTACAATTAATTTGCTTTCTTTTTACATTACTGACAGCTCAATGCCTTGTAACAAAATAACCGCCTTTTTTTAAAATTTCTTTGTATAATTCTTAGTTTGCTTGGAAACACAATGCTGGAAAACTAAATGCAAATTGCTCAGGGCATTCTGACAGCTAGGAGAGACTGAGGCGCAAAGGGTCAACATTTTGAAAGAGATTAGTGTGAGGTTAGCACAGAGCTCCCACACACTGAGAAGGGAAGAAGTGGAGGAGTAGTGTTGTGCTCTGTGGGAATAATTGGACCGAGTTGCTGAAAGCAGTTTGTATGCTCTGTGTTAGAGTGATATCAGTAATATTACATAATAGTTAGCCCTGACATCTTGTATTATGGTAATGCAGTGTTTAGTTGAATTGCATGTGTAAGGCGTGTGAAGGACAAGCAAAATTTTTCATTTAATATGCTTATTACCTATGTAATTATTATATGTTTTTTTCACACCGGAACAGCTCAATTTAAGGATGATTGATTAGAGTTATTCTTTTTTAAGCTGCTTTTACACCAGTCGACCATCACTATATTTTTGTAGCTCAGTCTTACAGTGACAGACGAAAATCATACACTATAAAATAATAATTTGGTCATGAGTTGAGCTTGGTAGTGTGATTAATAATGTAGGCAGAACATTTTCTCTAGGGACAAGTGTAACATAAGAGGATGTTTTAGAGAATTTGGCCGAGACTTTAATGAGATTTTCTCGTACAGCATGACATATTTTGTACAAGTGTCTAATATTGTACACTCACTCACGCATTGTCTATACCGCATTATCCTGTATAAAGGGTTGCGGGGGGCCTGGAGCCTAACCCAGGACTAGGCTGCATGAGGCGGGTCACAACATGGAAAGGGTACCGATCCATTGCAGGGCACACACATACCCACACGCTCGTACAATATGGGACGCCAGTTAGCCTAATCTGCATGTCTTTGGACTGTGAGAGGAAATCTGAGTACCTGGAGGAAATATACCAAGCCACCTCAATGCACAAACTTCATGCACACATTAGCTTGGACTCGAACCCGGACCCTGGAGGTGCAAGGCAGCAGTTCTTACCACTAAGAAACTGTTCCACCCATGCCTATTACATAAATTAAATAATAAATATTTCTTATTTTTTGAGAAGTATAAAATAGACTTTGCAAAATTATATGGGCATATTGATTTAACAGTTAATCAGAGTATTAAACTGTATTAGCATTGCACTAAATTGTTAAGCAAATCCTTTTTTTAATCCAAACATTCTGTATTTGCCTCCATAATAGAGCTTGTCTAGTGTAGTTAAACTTGAACTTGGGCTGCCAGAATCTATTAATCTCTCTTTCTCTCTATAACACGCCATGTTCTAAAGTAAGCTTACTGTACTGTATGTTGTCAATGTTAATCAAGCTGCTTTGTCTTGTGAATTTTTTTTTAATGTTTACAGTCCAATTCTTTTAGCGTTAATAAAATTAAGTAAATAAAGTACTTCATGCAAGAAATCCTTTTACTTGCATAGAATGTTTTTTTATGCTGTGATATAACAAACTTTATTGATTATTTTCACACGATCACGTATTGTTGTCGATGTTTTAGGGGATATCCGTAATGATTTGTACCTCACTTTGGAAAGAGGCGACTTTGAGAGAGGAGGGAAGAGCGTACAGAAGAACATTGAGGTCACAGTATATGTGTTGTATGCCGACGGAGAGATTCTTAAGGTATATTTTGGAAATTAAATTATAGTTAAAATCAAATTCGAAACTAGTAATAAACTTCCTATATTTCAAAACTTACATCTTTTTTAAGCAGTAAAGCATTTTTCTAAGACACCATCGAAAGTTTGAGTCTGAAAAAACTTTTTTTTTTCATCTTTAGGACTGCATTAGCTTGGGCTCAGGAGAGCCAAATATCAGTGAACACCGTTCACTTGTCCTGTACCACAACAACAGCCCACGCTGGAGTGAAGTGATCAAGCTGCCCATCCCTATCGACCGCTTCAGAGGCTCCCATCTGCGCTTTGAGTTCAGGCACTGCTCAAGTATGTTCTTCCATTATTTATCAAAATCAAGGTATTCAATGGGAACTGAAGGGAATAAAGTTATATGTAAGTGATTTGAATGGTTATCAGGCACTATGGGAGACTTACATAGAACACAGAAGATTCAAGACAACTATACTGTATGATTTAAGTTCTGCCTTGATAACATAAAAGCAATTATGAAAAAGCAATAAAGAAAAAAAACTTATTCCTATTTCTGCAGCCAAAGACAAAGGTGAGAAGAAGCTCTTTGGTTTTGCTTTCACACCTTTAATGAGAGAAGATGGGACGACACTATCTGATGAATGTCACGAGCTCTATGTGTACAAGGTCAGAACATTTTCTCCTGCTAATTTATATTCATCTGTATTTGTCTTTCAAAAAGTTCTTTGATAAAAATGAAGTTTGCTTCACTATATTTCTGGTTTGAATTAATTGAGATTTAGTTTTTAGTAATTAATTCATAACTTTAACAACTGGATATTCACATTGTTCAGGATTTATTCTTGTACACCAGTGATATTAAAAAGAATTAGGCAGTAGAGCATTTCGAATCAATCCAAAGCACATTACACAGGAAATCAATAGGCACAAGGAGTCCAGAAAGAATGATTCTGTTTACAGTAAATGAGTTGGTTAAGGATTGGGTAATAAAAGTTTTAGTTCTTTTATTTAGTTCAAGTCTGATAGTTGGATCATGCAGTTCATGAGATAAGATAAAACATAAGTGCTAAATGTGAAAAAATGCAAAAACGTGACTTTTCTCTGACTCTAATGTGGATGCATCTTTCCTGTGAAATGGCTCGTATGCGGACATCGATACGTCTTTGCTATCTTAAAACACATCGTATTTGCAAGACCATTCATTAATTTCAAACAATGGATGCAATTTTTAAAAAATATGCTTGGGATTTTACTCTGTAGGATGGAAAGCAGGTAGTCAGCTGTATTTGTTGTAATTCATAATGCTAGCACTTCTATGAAATGCTAGTGCTGGCTGATGATGTCAGCGGCCTATGCATGCACAAAGGGAAAACAAATTCTTACGTGACAGTTCTCATTCAAGTCGCATGATCGTGTATCTGATTTACTGTATATCAGATGTAATACCACGTACGGAAGTGACTCAAAAAAACAGATCTGTGTTTTAAGTCACTTAAGACTGGTAATATGAACATAGCCTGAGTGTTGAGATTGCGATCTTTAAGATGCCAGAAAGCCCTTCTTGTCCGTTTCAACATCTATGTACCTACTATCAGTTAAATCAATCATATAATCCTGCAAATGCATGAGATAAGTGATCTTTGCGTAAAGTACTGTACCTGATCATGGATAGGTTAGTTCACATATACTGTACTGTATGTGTACTGTTCCTAGTGTTATGAACTTCCCTAAAACCCCTTACAGTGTCCCACGTTGCTTTTTAAATGTCATTCATACAGTTTTTTTGTGTTCTCCACTTTAAACTCGCTCAATACTTTCAAACTTTCAGTTTGATTTTAGAGGAAGACAATAGAACAGAACACTTCCTGGAGTGCCTTTATACCGAAGAAAATGTTGAAACCTCCTTGCCCACAAGATATAAAAGAATCTTTACCAATATGACAGGATGTTCTTTCTGACTATATTATTAGGAACATAACAAGAATAATGGTGAGGAACACCAATACCCCGATAACACCCCCGCCTCCCCACCCCATCTCTTTTTTTTTGCTCTCACAACAGCCTTTCTGTAAAGAATTCTTGTCTATTTTGACATGATTGCATCACATAATTGCTGTAGATTTGTCTGCCGCACATTCATGCTGTGAATATCCCATTCTACCACATCACAAAGGAATTTAGCTCTGGTGACTGCAGAAGCTGTGGAAGTACAAAAAACTCACTGTCATTTTTATCTAACCAGCTTTGCACAACTTCTGCTTTGTGACATAATGAAGCAATATCACACCAGAGGGAGTGCTGTTGTATTGAAGATCAGCATGGCCGTGATTCGGTCACCAGTGCTGAAGGTACAGTGGCAAGCGAAAGTTTGGGCACCACTGGTCAAATTTTGGTTAATGTGAACACTTAAGCAAATGGAAAATGAACTGATCTCCAAAAGACATACAGTTAAACATGAAACATTCTTTTGCAATATTTTAAGCAATATCAGTGTATTCTTTTTATTTTCTACAATTTTAGAGTGAAAAAGGGAAAGCAGTATCCTGCAAAAGAATGGGAACCCCAGGAGACTTGAGCTCTCAGATAACTTTGACCAAGGTATCAGACCTTAATTAGCCTGTTAGGGTCATGGCTTGTTTATAGTCATTTTTAGGAATGGCCAGGTAATGCAACTTTCAAAGCTTTCTAAATACCTAGATTCCTCTAACCTTGTCCCACCAATCAGCAGCCATGGGTTCCTCTAAGCAGTTGCACTCTGAAAATAAAAATCAAAGCAGGCTATAAGAAGGCTGTAAGAAGATAGCAAAGTGTTTTCAGGTACCAATTTCCTAAGTTGGAATGTAATTAAGAAAAGGCATTCAACAGGAACAGTGGAGGTCAAGATAATATCTGGAAGACCAAGAAAAAAATCAGAACTGCTCGCAGGGTTGCTAGAAAAGAAAGTCAGAACCCCCGTTCGACTGCAAGGGACCTCCAAAAACACTGGAGTTGTGGTACACTGTTCAACTATTCAGCGACACCTGCACAAATATGGCCTTTATGGAAGAGTCATCAGAAGAAAACATCTTCTGCATCGTCACCGCAAAATTCAATGTCTAAAGTTTGCAAAAGAACATTTACACAATCTGATGCATTTTGGAAACAATGTGTTCCTGTGGACCAAAATAGGCTAAAATAGAACTCTTGGGCTGCAATGAGTAAAGGTACTGTATGTTTGGAGAACAAAGGGCACAGAATTTTATGAAATGAACACCAGTCCAACTGTTAAGCATGGCGGTGGAGCAATCATGCTTTGGGGTTGTATTGTAGTCAATGGCACAGGAAACATTTCACAGGTAGAGGGAAGAATAGATTCAATTAAGTTTCCAACAAATTCTGGAAGCAAGCATAACATCATCTGTAAAAGCTGAAGTTCAAAAAAAGATGGCTTCTACAAATGGATAATAATCCTAAACACACCTCAAAATCCATGATGGATTAACTCAAGAGGCGCAAGCTGAAGGTTGTGCCATGACTGTCACAGTCTCCTGACCTAAACATCATTGAAAATATGTAGATAGGCTATAAAAGAGCAGTTTGTGCAAGACGACCCAGCAATCTCACAGAACTGAAAGACTGCTATAAGGAAGAATAGACAAAAATCCCTCAAATAAGAACTAAGGCTGGCTACAAATAAGTATTTTGGCTGGCTACAAAAAGTGTTTACAAGCAGTGATGCATGCCAAAGGGGGTGCTACTAGGTACTAACTATGCAGTGTGCCCAAACTTTTACTGTGGGCCCTTTTCCTTTTCTGTTATTTTGAAAATGTAAATGATGAAAATAAAAGAAATATGAAGGCAATGTGTCATCTGTAACTTTATGCCTTATGGAGATCATTTCATCTTCTTTCATCTTGCACACATTAACAGAACTTTTGATCAGGGGTGCCCAAACTTTCGCTTGCCAGAACTAGCGTTGAGCTGGTGACGCACAGTTAGCGACCTACAATTAGTGTAATTAACAGGGCTGAAAGTAGTTTTTTTTCATTCTTAGCAGTACCATGTTGCCAACTTCTGGGTTAAATCCCAAGTAGCATTTAATGGACAGCTAGTGTGCTATGTAGGGTGTACAATACTTGTTCTACACACCAAATAGTGCCCTTGATCAGAGATAAGAGAGGGATTTTGGATTGAGCCTTGTGTTAGAAGCTAGTTAGCTTTGTAGCTTGGGTCAGCCTTAAAAAAAAACAAAAAAAAAAACAGTTCAATTCATTATGTCAATTTTTTCCAGATAATTTAGTTCCTTCTTCTTTTTGAGTGCATGGCCAGATGGTGCAATACTACTGAACTGTAGGAAGAGAGAAACAAAGTCAGCTGAAAAAATAAGAGGGCCATCATAAGATTGTTGTTATTGCTAAGAAAAAAAATAATGTATTGGAAACCAAAGTTGGTCATGAAGTTAGTCTTTCTCTACATATACTCCACCTAAGGCAAAACACTTCTGCAAATGATGAATGAGCTGGTGGAGACCGTCTTTGATGAAGCCTTCTTTTTGGCTCTTGAGGAAATGTTCCACCTCGGTAATCACAAACTGGTTTCTACAAGTGATGGAAGAGGAAGAAGTCACTGGGTGAGGGGTTGGGGGAGTAGAGGGGATGAGGCAAAATTTGGTACCCCATGTCGCCCACATGGTTTCACCATTTCATCAGCTGAATGGACTGCACCATTTGGTTTTGCCCCGCTAGCGGCATTGTGTGTAACTATAATGCATATTTTTTAAACAAGAAGAAATATTCCTGAATGTATTCATTTCTGGAGACATAATTTAGGCAAATATTTTAATTTCATATTTGTTTTTACAATAATATGAATTTCATGACCATCCCTTGTATATATTTTTGTTTTGTGTGAGATATGAAATTTAAGTAATTAACATCAATTATAGAATATTAAAATGTTTTAGATACTTTTAGCAGTTTTTTAAACTTCAAAACTTTAATACTTCAAAACTTCAAAAGATAAGAATATCACTAATACATCACAAGTAAAATGAAAATTCTAACATGAATAATTGAAAATATATTTTACAAGTTTGTCTTTCATATTTTGAATGTAATAGAAATATTCTCTAAGAATATACTGTACCCCCAACTGTTTCCCTTTATCGTCTCAGCTGTAATCCCCACTTTGTATCCTTAGTGACATCTATCATCTAAGTGTGGCATGACATACTGTACAGTGCCTTCTTCAGTTCACATACACTGTATGGAAACTGGGAGGTTGACTGATCTATTTTATTCTGTAGAATTTTTGCCTTGCAAATCATAAGAAAAACATTCTGTTCTGGTCCTCAAAAACTATAGACTCAATGACTCAAATTTTTCCTCACAAACCTATTTTCTCAGTGTGATGAGAACACAACTTTCAGCAACCACGCTCTGTATCTGGGCCTACCCTGCTGTAAAGACGACTTTAACGGCTGCCCAAACATTCCCTCCAGCCTCATCTTCCAGCGTAGCACTAAGGAAACCCTGTGGATTTCCACTCAGCTCTCCTCCACCAAGCTTACACAGAATGGTAGCTTTGAAATACTTTATAATTACACACACATTGTTAGTTATTGATAAAAGGCAATATTGTTTTGTCACATCCATTAATCCATACTTGTTCTCTTCTGTACTCAGTGGACTTGCTGGCTTTGCTGAAGTGGAAAGCTCAACCTGATCGTGTGATGGATATTCTGGGTCGATTAAGGCATGTTAGTGGAGAGGAAATAGTCAAAGTAAGCACATAATATAAGCCGGCTTTTATTTTAATGACTGTACTGATGCGAAATATTAACTCGCTGCAATTTCTTTAGTTTCTTCAGGACATCCTGGACACACTGTTCTCCATTTTAGATGACAACACAGATAAATATGGTCCTCTGGTGTTTCAGTCACTGGTAGGAAGCATTTATTGCCACATAATGCATCTTTTATAATATGTATACCCAAACAGCTTGAGCACTGAGTAAGCTTCAGATCTGTATTGTGTTGTGTGTGTGTGTGTATATTCTGTACTCCTGTATTACTGATATCTTTTTCTACTACTCATGCTGCTGCTGGTGTGTGTGTATGTGCGTACGTGTGTGATGAATAGCAGGTCTCAGCTGGCAGGAAGCCAGCCGTTATTAGATCACAGCTGCCTGCATTGCCATCCCACAGGGAGTCTTTAGCTTTTCAGGCCTCAGCACAAAGAGTCAAGGAGTTTTGGCTATTACCTCTGTAATCACATCTGTTATATCTTCATAAATTGGAAATCTTTCTCCTGGCCCTCTCATAGGAATTATTTCTGATGTTTTTAACTGTATTGTTAAGCTATTGTAAATACTGTCATGTTCAAAAGTTAATATCACTTCTTTTAATTACAGTAGGGCAATAAAGGATTTAGTCGGCCACCAATTGTGCAAGTTCTCCCACTTAAAAAGATGAGAGAGTCCTGTAATTTTCATCATAGGTATACCTCAACTATGAGAGACAAAATAAGAAAAAAAATCGATTGTAGGCTTTTTAAAATAATCCACGTTGTAGGATTTTTAAAGAATTTATTTGCAAATTATGAAATAACAAATTTGCTAATTGTCAGGAGGGTGTGGTGTCCGTCGGTTCGCAAAGGCGGATCCAGATGCAGGTGCAGGAACGAGGCGTTGGCTGTTCTCAGATCGTATGAATGAGTGCGTGCACGCCGAGCCGGGAAATCCGCTGGCACTGGAAACGTGCCAAGAGTGTGGAGCTGAATCGTAGTCGAGGAGAGAGCGCGTTGGGTCAAGAGCCGTGAAATCCGTAGGCGTGGTGTCCGTGTCAGGACGTGGAGATAAGCCGTAGTCGAGAGAGCGCACGTTGGGTCGAGAGCCGTGAAATCCGTGAGCGTGGTGTCCGTGCCGAGACGTGAAGATAAGCCGTAGTCGAGAGAGCGCGCGTTGGGTCGAGAGCCGTGAAATCCGTGAGCGAGGCAAACAAATAGTGGACAATTTATGACGCGTCGTAGCTGGGACACGTGGAACGTGGGGTGGATTCGTCGCATGGGTTGATTATCCTGGTTATAGTGAAGGGTCCGATGAAACGGGGGGAGAGCTTGCGTGAAAGTGTCTTCAAGGGGATGTCCTTCGTGGCGAGCATGACTCGATCTCCTACACGGTATCTGGGAGCTTTGGTGCGGTGGCGGTCCACCTGTTTCTTATAAGAGGAGATGGTTCGTAGCAGAGTTCGTCTAGCGCGTAGCCATGTTTGCTTGCAGCGGCGGACGAAGTGTTGGCCTGACGGAGTCTCCACCTCTAATTCTTGGACTGGGAAGAGTGGAGGTTGGTAGCCTAAGCAGCACTGGAACGGGGACAAGCCTGTCGACGCGGAGGGCAGAGAGTTGTGGGCATATTCGACCCAAGGGAGAAACTTGCTCCAGGTGGTAGAGTCCCGGGTCGTCATGCAGCGGAGGGAAACCTCTAGTGCTTGGTTCATACGCTCAGTTTGCCCATTGGACTGGGGATGGAAACCCGACGATAGGCTAGACGTGGCCCCGACGAGCCTGCAGAACGCGCCCCAAAACCGAGAGGTGAACTGCGGGCCCCGGTCTGACACAATGTCCGTGGGGAGGCCATGGAGCCGAAATACATGGAGGACGAGTAGTTCTGCAGTCTCCTTGGCAGATGGCAGCTTAGGAAGGGGCACAAGGTGCACTGATTTGGAAAAACGGTCGACGATGGTCATAATGTAGTTGTTGCCGTCAGGCGAGGGTAGGCCGGTGACAAAATCAACCGCAATATGGGACCAAGGGCGTTGAGGAACCGGTAGGGGTCTGTGAAGGCCAGCAATTGGTCGGTTGTCATTCTTACAACGGGTGCAGATGTCGCCACGAACCTGGACACGTCTTCCCCCAACGTGGACCATCAGAATCGTTGCTGGACGATGAAGCGGGTTCGGGCAGCGCCTGGGTGACAAGATAGCTTGGATCCATGGGCCCACACCAGGACTTGTGAGCGCAGGCGAGGGGGAACGAAGAGATGGTTAGGTGGAACATCACTTGGTCCGGGCTCCTGGGCCAGGGCCTGCCCAATCTTGCTCTCTACAGTATGTCCAGTTCCATGGCTGCGACGAGGCAGTGGGATGGGAGGATGGTGTCATATGGCGTAGGCTCCTGGGAGGGCGAAAACTGCCGTGAGAGGGCATCTGGCTTAGAATTCCTTGAGCCTGGCCGGTAGGACAGGGTAAAATTAAATCTGGAGAAGAATAATGACCATCTAGCTTGACGAGTCTCTTGGCAGGGCGCAGATACTCCATGTTCTTATGGTCGGTCCACACTAGGAATGGGAGCTCAGTCCCCTCTAGCCAGTGTCTCCACTCCTCCAGGAGCTAGCTTGATGGCCAAGAGTTCTCAGTCCCCCACGTCATAGTTTCTCTCAGCTGGGGTTAGGCGACGGGAGTAGAACGCGCATGGGTGCATCGTTGTCCTGGGTGGACCTTTGGGAGAGGATGCCTCCAACCCCGGTATTGGAGGCGTCGACCTCCACCACACTGGCGAGATGGGTCAGGGATAGTGAGGATGGGAGCAGAGGTAAATCTTTTCTTAAGGTTAGCGAAGGCTTGGTCGGCTTCCTTATCCCAGCAGTACCGGGTCTTTGCAGAGGTCAGCGAGGTCAGGGGGGGCGGCGACGGAGCTGTATCCTCGTATGAAGCTGTGGTAGAAGTTGGCAAAACCCAGGAACCGTTGGAGGTCTCGCCGCGAGGCTGGTATGGGCCAGCTAGTGACAGCCTGGACCTTGGCTGGTTCCATCTCCAGCATGGACGGGGAGATGACAAATCCCAGGAAGGTGGTGGAGGATGTGTGGAACTCACATTTCTCTGCTTTGACATAGAGGTTGTTCTCCAAGAGTCTCTGGAGAACCTGACGAACATGGTGGCGGTGTTACTCCAATCCTTGAGAGAAAATTAAAATGTCGTCCAAGTATACGAATACAAATGAATTAAGGAAGTCGCGGAGAACATCATTAATGAGGGATTGGAAGATGGCGGGAGCGTTGGTAAGACCAAAAAGAACCACCAAATATTCATAATGTCCCGTAGGGGTGTTAAAGACTGTCTTCCACTCGTCTCCCTCACGGATACAGACAAGGTGATACGCATTTCGTAAGTCGAGTTTCATGAACGTGTCGCCCCCTGGAGCAGCTCGAAGGCGGTCGCAATGAATGTAAGTGGGTAGCGGTTCCTGACGGTGATTTCGTTGAGGCCCCTGTAATCTGTACATGGACGAGGGGACCCGTCTTTTTTTTTTCACGAAGATAAAGCCTGCCCCCGCAGGGGAGGAGGATGGGCAGATGATTCCGGCGGCAAGGGCCTCTGTTATGTATGTGTTCATGGACTCTCTCTCTTGGCGAGACAAGGAGTACAGTCGGCCTTTGGGCGGGGCGGTGCCCGGGAGAAGGTCGATGGGGCAGTCGTATGGGCGATGAGGAGGAAGCGGCATGGCTCGGGTTTTGCTGAAAACCTGCTGGAGATCGTGATAATGAGCGGGTACGTTGGAGATATCCGAGGTATCGGTCTTGGTTGTAGCCGGGAGTGTAGGGAGTGCAGAGTGAAGGCATGACATGGCACAAGAGGGGCTCCAACCCGTGATCACATGTTTGATCCAGTCAATCTGGGAACCATGAAGAGCTAACCATGGAAGACTGAGGACCAAGGTGGCGTGAGACTTATTGATGACAAAGAAGCAGATCTTCTCAGAGTGGTTCCCCGATGTTCTTAGAGTGAGTGGAAGGGTTCTGTGAGTGATGGCTGGAAGGGGGCTGCCATCTAGGGCTTGGACGGACAGTGGATGATCCAGCGGAGTGCAGGGGACCTGCAACGCCTTGACCGTAGCTGAGCTGATCAGATACCGATCGGAGCCGGAGTCAACGAGCGCCTGGATGGGGTGAGGTCGGCCGCTGATAACTAGTGTTACAGAGAGCAGCGGGCGGGGTTCTGGGAGTTTGTCGGGAGGAGCGCCCTTTAGGGCTCCCAGTTTGACTAGAGGGCGCCTCCTTTTAACGGGCAGTCTTTCAGCATGTGACCTGAGCCCCCGCAGTAGAAGCAGGGTCTTTCCAGGCGGCGGCAGCGTCTCTCCTCATCGGAGATGCGGGTTCTGCCCAGCTGCATGGGCTCCTCCTGATTACTCTGCGTGCGAGGAGAGGAAGGACGGGATGACCTGGGGGTGCAGGTCTTCTGGCGGGGGGTGACTTCCGGGTTGGTTGCCTGGTCAGGATTGAAGATGCGAGTCAATCGAGATCCATGAGTTTGTGAAGGTCAGAAGGAAGTTCGCGGGAGACTAACTCGTCCTTGAGTGCCTCCGACAGCCCTTCCAGGAAGACGTCGGCTTTCCATTCACTCGAGGCAGCGTCCGAAATTCGATGGCGTAGTCATAAGCGGAACGCGACCCCTGGCGGAGGCGTAATAACTTGGTTCCGGCCTCTCTGCCGACGTGAGATCGGTCGAAGACCCTCTTCATTTCTCCAGAAAAGTCCTCAAAACTGTCACAACATGGGTCATGTGCGTCCCAGAGAGCTGTGCTCCACTCCCGGGCCCTACCCGTGAGAAGAGTGATAACGTAGGCTACCCGGGATCTTTCAGAAGAGAAGGTGGAGGCCTGAAGTTCAAAAATCAGGGAACATTGAGACAAGAAGGATCTACATGTACCTGGCTCTCCGCCGTAAGTGGGAGGGGCTGGCAGGCATGGCTTTCGCGGGAGATCCGTGAGTGTGGACCGTGCTGTAGGCATCTGGAGGCGCTGCATTTGGGCGGTGACATCAGCGAGCGTCTGCCTGGTGGTGACCAGCTCCTCCTGATGTTTACCAACCAGCGCCTTGATTCTCCAGTGCCTGTCTCATCCTATCTAATCCTGCTGGATCCATAGTATGGCCAAATTATTCTGTCAGGAGGGCGTGGTGTCCGTCGGTTTGCAAAGGCGGATCCAGATGCAGGTGCAGGAACGAGGCGTTGGCTGTTCTCAGATCGTATGAATGAGTGCGTGCACGCCGAGCCAGGAAATCCGCTGGCGCTGGAAACGTGCCAAAAGCGTGGAGCTGAATCGTAGTCGAGGAGAGAGCACGTTGGGTCAAGAGCCGTGAAATCCGTAGGCGTGGTGTCCGTGTCGGGACGTGGAGATAAGCCGTAGTCGAGAGAGCGCCCCGTTGGGTCGAGAGCCGTGAAATCCGTAAGCGTGGTGTCTGTGCCGAGACGTGAAGATAAGCCGCAGTCGAGTGAGCGCGCATTGGGTCGAGAGCCGTGAGATCCTTGAGCGTGGTGTCTGTGCCGAGACATGAAGATAAGCCGTAGTCGAGAGAGCGCGCGTTGGGTCGAGAGCCGTGAAATCCGTCAGCGAGGCAAACAAATTAGAATTGTGAGGCGAGGAGAAGAAAAACGACAAACGGAAAAAACTTGCCAACGTGAAGGCTATCAAAAATAAACGCAAGAGAATTGGTTCGAGATACACAATAATCTGGCAAAGACGTGTCGCGCTGCGCTTCCTTTTAAGCCCAGGGAAATCAGCGCTGAATGAGAAACCGGTGTGCAGGCGGGGCGGACCGGGGGCGTGGGAAGTGACATGACAGCGTGGGAAAACAAGGGCGTGTGATGAAGAGCATGACAG
>JAQMYL010000016.1:8622913-8635765 GCA_030014365.1 Clarias pachynema | reverse complement strand
ACAGTTACGCTCGGCGAAGAGCGGCTGTCGAACTGAAAGTCAACCGTGGTGACGATGGTTTATAGGTGTAGGCGGGGGTACACCTACGTCACCACAGGTTTGCCTGCCTTTACGGCTTGAATATAGGTGGCTTCAGCCAGGACACGAGAGGGCGTGATATACCATACAGTATGTGTTGTACCTCGTTCCTCTCCTTCAGGGAACAGAGGTTATAGTCATAACCATTCGTTTTGGAATGGCCTAGTCAAAGTTCAGACTTCAACCGAATTGAAATGCTGTGGCAGGGTATTAAGAGAGCTGTGCATTAAAATTTCCCAAACCCAAATTGTACTGAACCGATATTGTGGAAATTATTACTTAATGTTATTCCTGCTAAAGGTGGTTCTACAAGTTATTGAATCATGAGAGTACTTAGTATTGCTTGAATGTTATTATTTTGGTTTAATTTTTATTAAATTAATAATGGCACAGTGAAAAAAGACTCACTACAATAAGATGATTTTTTATTATGGTTTTACCCAAATCACTTTTTTTAATCAAAGTTTTACATTTGGGGTACTATCTTTTAAACATGACTGCATATTTATAATATGTACAGTTGTGTAAGTGAGGGTGTAAAGATATTAAATGTTTTAAGGTTGCGTATATGTATTTTCTAAAACCTGGAGTCTTATAAAATCAATAAAATTATTATTATTATTATTATTATTATTATTATTACAGTTAAACCTTGGATTGCAAACATAATTCATTCTGGAAGCATGCTTGTTTATCAAAGCACTTGTATATCAAAGCAAATTTCTCCATAAGAAATAACTGAAACTTTGATGCTTCATTCCACAACACAAAAATTAATTTAAAACATTTGCTCTTCTTGCAAAACACTCCCAGACCAAGGTTGTTGCAATCCAAGATTTCCCTGTATTATTATTATTATTATTATTATTATTATTGTTATTATTGATATTATTATTGTTATTATAACAGTGCTTGTAAAATGTAAGCACCTTAAATAAATTTTTTATAATGTATACAGGTTTGAGCAGCAATTATCTGGCATATTTAAATAATTTGCATATATTTCTGGTGCAAGTGTCAATTCATAATAAGAAATATGTTATTAGATCTCTTGATACAGCAGCTTGCCCAGATTTATGAAGTAATAACAGTAATAACATGTAGACTTTTCAGATCACACCACATCTAATCCCGCTTTTCATTTCTTTAAAAATATATAAAATCTATATTATTAATATATAAAAATTAGATACCATATTCCTTCTGCAATTTTTTACCACATGAAATTGCGTTGAGCTTCAATACTTTGCCATGCTTGTCACGTTGAAAATTTGATGTACTTTTCAAACTGACAGCCAGCACTTCACGCTGGTCAGAAACGAGGTCAGGAGAGATCACAGTGCTGCTGATGCATGACGGCACTTTCAGACTGAATCAGAGCTCTGTGCCTTGTCCCCACTACATCTCTAACCTCCTGAGCTGTGTTTGCTTTGGTTGTCTGTCTCTGACCAGGTATTCATCATCAATCTGCTTCGGGACAGCAAATACTACCACTTCCGCCCAGTGATGGACACTTACATCCAGAAACACTTTGCTGGAGCTTTGGCCTATAAGTACGAATACTTATATTTGGGGACAAAAATGAGCCATGTATTGAAAAAACTAAAATAGAAAAAGAAATTTTAGTGGCTAATGATTCTGTCTTTTGGCTATATAAACAGTTTGACAGCAAGAAAAACAATATAAAGTCCATTTTTGGACTTTGACAATCAATAGCAATGGTTTTGCAGAATTTGCGAGCCATGACACACTTCATTGATCTTGGCGATTATGGCAATCACTACAAGAGACATGAGATACACATGTTGTGTATGGGAAGATGTTGCTTTTATGCCTATTATGCCTTTTTAAAATTCTATTAATACTTTATGGAACCACAGACGTACAGTATATGAGGTTGATTGATACTGATCTGATATTATACACGGTGCTTATGTACCATCATACTGAGATGATGTCATCAAAAACTGAAATGAAACTGAACTGATATAGGAGGAAGTTGATGCTGTAAATTTAAAGTTTTTTCTCATGATCTTCTACAAAATTTGTAATTAAAAAAGGTTTTGTGATTAACAAAGCTCAAAACATTTTTCCCCAATCCAATTCTCTGCCAGTGACTCAATAGAAAAACACAATCACAACACCAGTTTTGTTATATTTCATTTAATTAAAACTCAACTAATACTATTAATAGCATTAAATTCCATATTTCCATGGCCTCAAAAACAAGTGCAGTCTAAATTATTAGGAAAAACTGTTGCAGATTAATTTATAGCATTTTGCAAAATCATGTACAATGTTTACTGAGATAACTAAAATAATTTTGACATAAACATTTGGCATTTGTGTTTTTTAACACCCTTGTGACTCAAAGAAACAATGCACAAAAAAATTTGCAAGGTGTTTGTAATACTTGTTTAGTTTCTCAAAACTGCCAAAATGGAAATATCTCTTTTTGCAGTCAAGCTGTTCATATAATATTATATGTTTTATTTAATGTGCATTAATGAAATGCTATTAGTCTAATTGTATATACAGTACAGTATGTTATTTGTTGCTTATTTTATTCAAAAGATTAAAAGATTTACTTTATTAAAAATGTTGTTCACCCAAAATTTTTTAAAATAAAGTATGTGTGTTTTGCTTCCAGGGAGCTTATACGCTGCCTGAAATGGTATATGGACCGTTCAGCAGAGGTCGTCCGGCAGGACCACATTCAAGAAGCGATGAGGGTATGCTCTTGTATCCAGTCTAACTTAAGATATTGAAGCAATTAATCTTTCAACTGATTTGTTATTTTTGACACAGGACCACTTGAGTCATTTTAATTATGAGCTTGGAATTGCAACCTGTCAGATTGGGTGGTAGGGATGTTGGGCATGTCTTGCTCATCAGTTACAATGCACTGCAATGCAAATAGAAGACAACAAATAGTGTGGCTAAAAGTTGTCACCTTTCCTGGCACTCATGAGATTAGAACTGCTTAATAGATGAAAGGTATGTAATATTCATGAGACCTGGTCAAGCAGTGATTCAGTTCAGAGTGGACCTGTATGAATATTTCATGGATCGCTCACACTTTTAACCGAGTCTGTCTTCACAGCTAACATTTGCCTTAAAGAGCCTGTGGAGGAAATGTCCAACCAAGATATGATGTAGAGCAGCTTACTTGAATGCCTCTTGGCCCTTTTTATTTGGAGTAAAATAAATATAATGTCGCTGGCATGTGTGCAGATGGCTGACGCACTATTTTTGGAGGACAGTGGCGAGCGGCACGGTGACTTAGTGATTAGAACTGTTGTCTTGCACCTGCAGGGTTCCCATATAGAGATATAATACAGCACATGTCCATATATCAGAGAAAGATATTTACATTACTTACTGTACATATATAGTCATACATATATAGTCAACTCCAAAATAGTGGCTAAGGTTCAGTGCCACGGTGGAGTGGCCAGTACCACAGACCCCACACAAGGCCTAGAATGCAAAGAACCCAAGGCCCAATCTTTCTAGATCCCCCAGCCCAATCAAGCACCCATGAACTGCACTGGACCAGTAAAATCCATGGAGGCCCCACATTGCAACCCACAGCACCCAATGGAGGCGCTGCCAGCATCCTGGTACCTCACCCCACAGCATATTCCCCAGGAGCTTTGTGGAGTCATGCGAGTCATGAGAAAGAGCTGCCCAGGCTGCACAAGGGGAACCTACACAATATTAAGCATGATGTTTTACATTGTAATGTTATGGCTGACCAATCTATATACACAAAAATCAGCCATAACATTGAAAACATAAACAGGGCCTGTCTCTGCAGAACCTTTCATAGTATGCACATATTCTAAATTCATATACATCAGTATATTACATATATTTTCAAATTCATATATATATATATAATGTATATGAATTGGGATTTCAAATTTCACTACTTGTGTGTGACGTTTGCATGTTCCCTAAGTGCATGGTGGATTTCCTCTGTATTTGCCTGTAATGTATAATTGTGAGTGTGTGTTCTTGTGCCCTGCAATGGGTTGGCACCACATGCAAGATGTACCCTGTCTTGTGCTCCAAGTTTCCTAGGATAGGCTCCAGGCCCCTTCTAATTGTAAGCAGGATAGTAGATGTATGAGTGGATGTATGATAGTAGACAATGTATGAGTGGATGGAAAATATTAGTGATTACAATATAAAATCTAAAGAATATTCTCTGTGATTGTCTTATGAAGATTATAAAACCCTCTGCTTCCAGGCACTGGAGTATTTGTTCAAGTTCATAGTCCAGTCACGGATCCTGTACTCTCGGGCCACCTGTGGCATGGAGGAGGAACAGTTTCGCACCAGCATCCAGGAGCTCTTCCAGTCCATCCGCTTCGTGCTGAGCTTAGACAGCCGTAGCTCAGAGACTCTCATTTTCACCCAGGTCAGACAAGCCCAAAAACATTCTAACAATAATTTAAGATATATCTTCAGTGATGTTATTTCCGTAGTGAAAATATTAAGTAATTCCAGTAAAAATATTCAGTTTAGATTTTCTATTTAATATCTATTGGTGCAGGTGTTTGTTTACATTGAGCAAGTAGCTTATTAGTACTGTAGCTTATTTTAAAGTAGATTATTGAATCTGGCACATAACTGCTCATAACTTCCCATTCATGGTGCAGGTTTAACTTTAGGCAAATACCAAAATACTGGCAAGGTTTCATTAAAATCTGTCCAGCCAGTTTTGTGTGATGCTGTGACAAAATCTAGCCGGACAGGCAGACAGACATACAGACAAATTTTTCCGAGATAGTTCTTGACCAATGTATAGACAAAACCTTTTTTATTTATATACTGTAGATGCCATAGAAGTCATAGAAAGGCAAAGAAATCCTTCTCCTTTTGAAGGAAAATAGTCTTTCCAAATAACTTCTAAGAAAAAAAATTTCAGAAATTTTTCTTAACTGCATAAATGCATCTGGAGTCCAGTTCAGAATATTTATGTGGAGAACAAATATTTATACACTTTACTACAATGTTAAATGAAGGCTACAGGTAATTTAAGGCTGTAAGCTGATTACTAGCGCAGTTTTGCGTGTCTGGTTCTGATGCTTTACAAGCACAACTGGGCAAGAAAATGTATTGATTAGGTTACACAATCACCTTGATCTCAAATGTATTTATATCCCCAGCATTACTTAATCCCAGTTCCTACTTTCATGATTTGCTACAAATTCTCGAATTTTGATGAACCTTGGTTCGATGTACTGGAGATCATGGCTTACCTGGGAGTGTGTGGGTGACCTTTAGTGATCCTCAGCTTTTCAGCATGGGCTACTAAGCTTTTAAGCATACTCAAAATCTTTTCATGGAGCTATGGCTTTTTATGACTTTTAGTTCCGCCGTATAAGCCTGTCGTTTCCATAAGCATGTCAAAATCAGAAACATCAGCAAGTTAATGAAGAGTGGAGATATTAATGTTAAATTGAAGCATTTCATGTGATATTAATAATATAATAGAACCTACTGTATAGCACTTGATCACTTATTATTATTCCAGGTCTGTTTTGGGATTTTTCGACTGTTGCAGAACCCTTATATATAGCTGTAGAGCTATATATAAGTAATATCTTACTTATCTGTTTTCTG
Organism: Clarias pachynema; assembly: GCA_030014365.1. Lineage (NCBI taxonomy): Eukaryota > Metazoa > Chordata > Actinopteri > Siluriformes > Clariidae > Clarias > Clarias pachynema. The sequence goes on along the minus strand of JAQMYL010000016.1, from coordinate 8,630,053 downwards.
ACTGTACCAAATCATTATCTGTATGTGTGTACTGGCACCACAGCAAGCCCCGATTTTGAACCCGTAATGATCCGAAGCAAAAAATTGTTAAAGATGGATCTAAACTTAAGGAATGAATAAAGCATGACATTAGGACTGAGTTACTGCTGAATGAAGCTTCTGTTGACCCAGAATCAAGGCTGCTTTTGGGTTGGATCTGAACGTGTACTTTTTGTTAGACCTGAAAAGTACATGAATGTAGTGTTTGTAGAACTACTATATTGCATATATAAATGAATTAAAAATTTTTTTAAAACACCAGTGGGGAGATTGATGATAATACCACGCAAAGATGAATAGTTTAACATAAGAATGCATTCAAACGTTTTTTATCCTTCTTGTACCCCAGAAATCTGTATTAAAGAATGAAATTTTTTTTTTTATCTCATTCCCTGAGAGTCAGAAACTAGCTGCTATAACACACAAATACATAAAAATAAGCTTGTTAAGTTACAAAAAAAAAAAACTTAGTAATGAGGGAAAATTAAATTAAAAGATTTATCTAGACTCTTCCACTGGAGACTCCTTCCAAAATTACTAAATAATGAGGGCAGTAGACCCCAATAAGTACGAGCTCAAGCCTTAGCCGCCCATCTTCTTTTTGTTTCTTTTGCATTTTACATTTACATTATAGGACTACTGTAACATTTGACATTGTGTGATGCTGAGTTACATATGGATGTGTAATGAAAATGACTACACGCTATGTAAAAAAAAATCATCTCCTTATGGAAAATTTCATATTAATAAATCATATCATATCATATCATATCATATCATATCATATCATATCAACAAATCCACCATGCAACTCCCAGTGAATAAGATGGTACTACGTATAAATAAGTACATTAATATGAATTGAGACTTGGCTTGTTGTCAGAAATCCTGTTGAAATAACTTTATAGAAGAATGATACGTTATGACCAATCTGAGTCATGCATTTATAATATATCCTTTAATGAATCCAGTGACTTGGTTCATTTTATTGCAGACTACATGGGTGTAGTATGGTATACTGGTGTATCTCCCATCGATGTAGGAAAAAATGAAGTCCCTTGTACAACTATTTAGCTTCGGAATGATACCTGACTTTTGGGATACAACACAATTAAATAATCGTTTTACATTTCTATGGGACTCCAAGCAACTTCCCAGACTTTACTGACTTTAGTTTTTTCTTTTTTTACTGGGTCACATTATTTGAAATAGTATGCCATGGAACCACATATTATTTCCTTCTCAGTAGTGTAGCTAACATTTATCTGTTATATGCTTTATCACAAGATTTAATTTCAACCTTCCAGAGAGAACATGGCGTTGTTAATGAAGTAAAATTTTCCTACATTCATTTGTAATATCTACATTTTTCTCTTTGTTTGGCCCTTTTGACTATGACCTCCTATTCCTCCCTTGGCTCCTTTAACCCCTTGTTGAATAATTCAGGGCCCCCAGCTTCCTATCGGACAAACCATCACAAATCAGGCAAGCTGTATGCAGCTCTTGAGCTGTAATGCTCCACGGCCAGCACCTCTATCAGTAAGTACTTGTGCCTCAATGTTTTGGCCTGGTTAAGCGAGCCACACTGTCTTAAATCACACCACTGCCAAGATACGACCAACCATTCCAGCATTTCCTGAATCATCCCGTCCCCTATCTCTTACCAACCTGATAAACAACTAAATTATTTGCCTATCATCTTTTTTGCCATTAAACACTGTTTAAAATGATTTGGATTGATTGTTAGAGTGTTTTGCTTTGGTTGCTGTGCATATAAAAATCTCACCGGTAAAGTCAGGCACTTTTTCTTAAATGCCACCAACCATCATCACCACACACCCTTACAAACCTGTCAACAAACCCCAACCCCTAACTGACTGACCATCTCTAACAACTTCTTAGCCACAAACCTTGTCAGAATTGCTTTTGCTTTTTGTGTGTTCCTGATTTCATGTTTTACTTTCTGTTTTAAAAAATATCTCACAATCATTTGACATCTCATGTGGTTCATTCACGCTGTGAGGGTTTTCTCCATGTCACTCTACCCCCAGGAGCTCTCTGTTCCCCTTCCAGGTTTGAAAGCAGAGTCTTCAGAATTTAAAAAAAGGCAGCAATGGCATTTACGCTAGTTTAGTTGAACCTTGTGGTTTTTTATGTCGTTCAATTCTTGTGCTTTACTGTATGTTGACATACAAGAGCTAAACTATTTAAGAAAACTATATAGTTATATGTATAAACTTGCTCTGTTGAGTAGGGTACTACCAATCCTCTGTATGGCAATTCTTTCACAACTTTCCTAATGCAGAGCATAATTTTATGTCTCAAGAGGGCGAATATCAAAACTAAACATTTTTTTTCTTCCTTTTGCTTGTTTATATGCTCTAGGCAGCCCTGCTTAATTCCTTCCCAGCCATCTTTGATGAGTTGCTGCAGATGTTCACAGTGCAGGAGGTGGCTGAGTTTGTAAGGGGAACCTTGGGGAGCATGCCCAGTACAGTGCACATAGGCCAGTCTATGGACGTGGTGAAACTGCAGTCTATTGCTCGGACAGTAGATAGCAGGTTGTTCTCTTTTCCAGGTAAGTCTTATGGTTTAAACCCACAGACTAATTTGACATATTTGGAATCTTGATCAAACATAAAAAATATGACTCTAATATTATTTGCCTTGTGATGGATGAACCATGAAAATGTTCATATGGTGTGTCTTTGTGAATGAGTTGATGAATGTTGATTCTTCATGATGCTTGTTGCCCCAACTCAGAGTCAAGGAGGATTCTCCTACCTGTGGTCTTGCACCACATCCATCTTCATCTGCGGCAGCAAAAAGAACTGCTCATATGTTCAGGGATCTTGAGCAGCATTTTCTCCATCATCAAGGCCAGTTCGCTGGTAAAATGCACAAATTGCATTTATGCATGCTAGCATAGGATTTTTTAGACCTCTTTCAGGCTATATTTAACTCTGGCACCCCTAAAGACCCCCAAATGATAATAATACACTATTATTTTTTTAAACTAGTTTTTAGCACTCTACAGTTCCAGTTCAATCTGCTTAGAGATGTGACCAAAAGTATAACTTATGGTTTAATGTACAGGATTCTTGTGGTAATGGTGTGACATTACACAGGTGACAGGTGCCGGCATCATTTACATAAGGTAAATCCACACGCTAGTAGAAGGAAAGGGAGAAAAATAGTTATTGTATGATATTGAAGGTAAGAGTCATTGAGAGTGATTGAGGCTGGTTCAGGTGGCTGATGTATGGGAGACAAAAACTGCATTACAGTTTAACTTTGTTACATCCAAATTTAAAGCACAATTGAATCAAAACATGAGGAAATAATAGCAGACATACTATAGGTTTAAAAGCTGAACAAATGTACAGTACATCTCCGAACTAGAATATTTGTGTATGTTTCTTTGTTTCTGTGTGTTTTGTAGGAGACCTCGGTGCAGGAGGAGGTGGAGATGGTGGTGGAAAGCTTGTTGGATGTTTTGTTGCAGACACTGCTCGCCATCATGAGCAAGTCGCAAGCTCAGGAGGCGGTAAGAGGCCAGCGCTGCCCACAGTGCACGGCCGAGATCACTGTTAGTAACTAACAAATCTGATTCTTCTACTTTCACCAAATCTTCCTTTCTCTATTTTTCCTCCAGTACACTTCACACCTATCTCTGTCCATACCAGAAACTTTATGTTGTCTCTTACCAAACTTGTTATTTGTGTTATTTTGTCAGGATGTTTCTTAATGATATACATTTTGATAATTGATACATACATGATTACCCTTTTTACTATTTGTAGCACTTTTTAAACTATATTGTCATGCTTTCTTTTAGCAGTGTTGTCCTAAGGTTCTGTTAGTAAAAATGGTCTTTTAGAGTATACAGTATAAAATTTAATTGTACAAATAGAAAATACAATGCTTTATATTTAAAGGTGAGTCAGAGATTGAGGGTGAGTCAAAAACTCTGGCTGTAGAATTTATTTTAATTTTAACTTTTAGAAAAACAACATTTTTTTTTTTTTTAACATTTTCTCCGTTCTTTTCAATACATATTGTCCATCTGTTGGCAAGCTTCCATATTCCCCCATTAAAATGGTTTAAGCTGAGCTGCGAGCCAAATGCACCGCTGTCTAATGAAGTCAGGCCAAACAGGCGAAAGTCCGATGGAGCAAGATCAGAACTATAGGGAGGATTCCTTAACACCTCAAAATTAAGTTTTTGTGTAGATAGTGTGGACAGAAGCAGATGTGCATCATCATGTAAGATCACATTTTGCACAATTTTTGGACCTTTTTCCAATACTGGCCCTTGAGAATCCCAGAAAACTATAAGCATCAATTTTCCAGCTGATGGTTGACTCTTAAACTATTTAGTGGTCCGCAGTTAAGGATGTTTCCGTTCCGTACTCTGTTGTTTACTCTCAGGCTTGTACTGATTAATTCATGTCACATCACCAGTAATACTTTTCACCTTCCTTAGTGTATCGATTTTTGTTCGCAAATATTTAAATGCTTCTGTTTATGCTTTTAAGTCAGTTATTTTGGCACCAGGTACACTCTCAAAACACAAAAAAATCACTTGCCGATGCTCTTTTTTCACGCAAATCTCAAGTGGGGCATCAGTTTTAGCTCGCACCGCAGTTGTGAATCGTATGTAACATGTTCACACACACAACTGAAATGAACAGAACAAATTAGCTATGTGCACATAACACATTCACACCTGCACAGCAGTGACTGGGGAGGCAGTAGCACTGAACAGAAAGCGCTGATAAAACCAACCGATATTTTAACATAACTGGAATGCGGATCATTTTTGACTCACCCTCGTATTGCTAGCATATGCTTATATAATATTCTTATATAATGCTGTAATTTATTTTTACTTTCTGTTAGTTATTACATTCAGCATTTACATTCTCTCTCACCGGTCTCTTCCTCCATGATCTAGCCTTCCCCTCATAATTTCTATGTGATTGATTGGTCTTTTGAAAGGACAAGATGATTGGCTTGCACCAATCATCTTTGGGTTTTATTTATTTATTTATTTTTTTGGCAGGGTGAATATGTGTCCTGTCTGCTGTCCCTCCTGCGGCAAATGACAGACATCCACTTTCAGCACCTCCTGGACAACTTCCAGAGCAAAGAAGAGCTAAAGGTCAGTTCAAGCAGGTTTTTCCCAAGATAATGAATATGAAATCAAGTGGGACAAAAGAAAAATCAATGAACCTAGGGTTATTTGAACCTTATGCATTAAATGTTACACTGGTATGACAATTTATTGGTTACAGCAGTTTATCTACACTTAAAAGCATAGATGTTGCTCAACACCACCATTCCACATCCAAGGTGGGTCCAGAGCCACCAGAACCATTAACCTTCCAAAGACCCCTTGACAAACCCATTTTTTAAAGACTGTACCAATGAATGGCACCTTTGCTGACCTAGAGTCATGTGTAACACATCTATTTGTGTACTTTATAGTAGATGGCTAAGTTTGCCATGCCTACCAGTACAAATCATTTGCACTGCTTGATCAGTTTTTACTTTTACTCTTGAAATAGTAGAGCTGAGGAACTGGAATTTAAAAAAAAAAATGCCGTAGTACCAATGTCATACTCTGATGGAAAAAAATATGATGCAAATCATTAGTTCAAGCTCATTAGGCTTATTGTAATGTATTTGCCTCGGTTTGCACTCGCACTCTCTTTCCTCTATCCATCTTTTCAGGAGTTCTTGCTGAAGATTTTCTGTGTTTTCCGCAACTTGATGAAGCTCAGCATTTTCCCCAGAGATTGGAATGTGATGCGGCTCCTGACCAGCAAGTGAGATGCCCCCCCTCCTTCTTTTTCAGTCTCTCTCATTTTTTCCCATTCTGTCTCTTCCTGTATTGCTCCCTTTTCTCATCCTGTTAAAACCATGCGATGCATTCTGAACTTGCCTGGTCCTATGGGAATTGGAATGATTCCCTTAAACCTGGTTGTGTAGGTGCTTGATGAATACATTGATAAGCCATCACATTAAAACAACTGATAGGTGAATTATTATTACTGATTATTACTGAGCAGGAATTATCTCTTCAGCTCTCCAAAGGAAACTAACTGGAATATTAAGGGATTTTTTTTTTCTTTCAATTGCAATTTTATCTTGTAAACAGCAGAGGGCTTGAAAATTGCTAATTGCTCCTTTAACACATTTTCCTCTATGCATATTTTTCAGCATCATTGTGACCACAGTGCAGTATCTCTCTCCTGCTCTGCACAAGAACTTCACGGATGCTGACTTTGACTTTAAGGTGTGCGACTTTGATTTGTGAGGTGAACTTGAGCAGCACACAGCAAGCCAGGGATTACCCTCCACACGCGCACACACTCAGCATTGGTGACAGACTGTCCACCCAGCATGTAACAGATGGCTCCATGAGGCACAGAGGGTTACACACAGCAAAGGCTAAATGAGCTGAATAATTTGGCAAGGTTGTTATTAGAGAAAAAAAATAAAAGATCATCTCGGCCTGCAGCCTTGTGCTCACGACCGCATCACACTGATATCCAGTTCAACACCACGCCATCTCGCGTGATATTGCTTAAATAGCTGTTACTTTACTCAGACTAAGTTTAAAATATCCTTTTAGTAAAACCAATAAATAGGAATTAGTGTTGCAAGAAAAGATACAGTCAAATATTTGCTAATCAAATAAAAAAAAATTATTTGTGACGTACAGAACCATACACAGTATAATATCAGTAACCTAAAACGGAAAGATGGGATAGAATAGGAAAATACAAAGATTTCACTACAGTTAAAGACATTTGCACTAGAAAAACACAATTAAATAGACATAAAATTCCAATGAAAAATTGAATTAAAAATAAAAATGTTAGATTAAATTTAGAAAAAAAAAATTAAGAAAAGATTGGGATGGAATGTAGAAGTCTGCAAATTTAAATATTTACAAAAGTTACAATAGAATATAATAAAAATAGAAAGATATAAAATATATAAATTACACAAAATGTGAGGCGGCACGGTGGTGTAGTGGTTAGCACTGTCGCCTTGCACCTCCAGGGTCCGGGTTCGATTCCCGTCTCTGTGT
>JAQMYL010000016.1:8602385-8622813 GCA_030014365.1 Clarias pachynema | reverse complement strand
CAAAGACATGTAGGTTAGGTTAATTGACGTTCCCAAATTGCCCGTAGTGTGTGAATGAGTGTGTGTATGTGTGTGTGTGCTCTGCGATGGATTGGCACCCTGTCCAGGGTGTACCCCGCCTTGTGCCCTAAGTCTCCTGGGATAGGCTCAAGGTCCCCGCGACCCTGAATACAGGATAAAGCGGTATAGAAGATGACTGACTGACTGACTGACAAAATGTGTTGGGGAAAGTATACTTCTGTACCTCAGTACACAAAAATATTTTATAAAATATTATACAAATAATGTTATAAAATATAACATTATAAAAGGGTAAAGATACAGTTATGACAAGACGTACTTTATGTGTCAGCAGCACTGTTAATGTTCATGATATAAAGTGCAACTTAGTCCTTATTTTATATGTAAAACAAGAACAAGAAATGTGCACCATATGAGCCGTGTGCAAATAGCCTACGGGAAGAAGCTCCACCTTAGTCTCTCTGTTCGCCTTCAGGGAGCGGAAGCGCTTTCCTGACTGCAACAGAGAGAACAGTCCATTGCTGGGGTGGCTGAGGTCCTGGCCTTGGTCCATCATTGCTTACCGTAGATTGAGTGCAGGTCAGGGAGCTCAGTGCAAATGAAGCATTCAGCTGAACGCACCACCCTTTGTAGAGCTCCTCTGTCCTGCACGGTGCTGTTCCCAAACCAAACCAGGCTGTAATCAGTAACACAGAAAAATTATTCTGCAAACAAATTGAATCATCTTTTTCATTCATTTTAACTTTGTAATTTAATAAGCAGAAGGCATCTTTTTAAAAAGGATAAAAAGGAATTTAAGGCAGATAAGAATTACTGAGCATTCAATTTGCTACTGTTGGGGTGTCGAGAGGTTGAGGGTAATGAGGTGGAGGTGGGCAGCGTCTATCAGGTAATCAGGTGAGAGTGATTTGACCTTGAGTTGTGTTGGGAACTGTGCTCCATGCTTCGTACAGTACCAGTCAAAAGTTTAAGTTTTTTTTTTACGTTCTAGAATAATACACGATTTTTTTAAACTACGACATAACACATATGGCTTTAGATAATTAAGTTACAAAAACAGTCAGTTGTTATTTTAAGACACAAAGCTGTTCTCGAATATTTCTTGCAAGAACAGTATTATCAAGTGCATTTGCAAAACCCATTAACCACCATGATAAAACTGGTTCTCATGAAGACCATCCCAGAAAAGCAAGACCAAAACTTACCTCCTGCAGAGGAGAAGTTCGTTTAGAGTCACCAGCCTTAAAAATCGTGGACCATGGAATTTAAGGGTGTGTTCAAACTTTTGACTGGCAGTGTAAGTGTTCCAAAGCTTAACAGATATTTCTGGCTAAGGCTTGTCATGCGGCTTGGTCCACTATAACCAAAATTGCACAATTTCGTCTACATAATTTTTTATCCTCCTTCACACAATCAACTGTACAGTAATTAGCTTTTGCGCTGCCTTCTAACCAGGTTGTTTGTTATTGAGTAAGTGGATTGATAATATATACCTTACTTTTTTATTTCAGGTTTGGAACTCCTACTTCAGTTTGGCAGTTCTGTACATCAACCAGCCCAGTCTGCAACTGGAGACCTTAACCTCATCCAAGAGGAAGAAGATTCTAGACAAGTAAGACTCAAGACCTAGGGCTGTATACATAAAGCTTTTAAAGGATAAAGAATCCTCTCTGAGAGTTCCTAACTTAGCTTAAAAACTTCTAGCTAGGAGTCTTATCGCAAGAGAGATTTAGCGCAAGAGATCTCAGAGAAATTCTGAGCAAAGAAAGGACAAAAACTCTTTAGTGTTGCTTGGGTTGATCTGCAACCTGTGGGACCTGCGAACATTTCATCAGGTCGAGCGGGTTCAGGTGATCTTTAGAGAAAACATTGTAGTTTGCAGGTGGCCGGGTCCATGAGAGACAAAGTGTATGCAGAGTCGGCCTAACGGAAGCAAGCACTTCATTTATGTCTTTCTGCCATTTTCTTCTTCATTTAACAAACCCCTAATTCTCTAAAAAGTCCTCCTTACTACTCGTGTGTTTCTCCTTAGGAGCTCTTTTTTAAGGCCTAAGATGCGCTGTAAATAACTTTTATCTTTCGTAGGATCTACTCTTTAACTTCAAGCAAAAATGGACGCCCCACTTGTGATTTGCACGACAACTTAGCCGAACCATGAACAACATAGGTACATTATATATGACCTGTTTGAGTATGAAGAAAGAATTTCCTAGTTGAAGGTGGTATTTAAAAACTCTTAAACACACAACTTTGCTAACAGTTTAATTAAATGAGGGCTAAGACAAGCACATTTTAATGCCACATCCAGTTACATTTTGTGTTGCTCTTCCTGGCATCAGTCGCTCCTCCAAAGAAAATCCAATGCAATCCAGTTTGTAAGTACTGGAAGAATATTGATCATTCTGGAGGGATATCTGTAGGGCTGAAATTCAAAAAGATGAACTTGTTCACCCTTTTACACCCACTGATTATCCATGTCAGTAATCAAAAAACACAAACTGGGATCAAATCAGGTGTAAAGATAAGGTTCCTGTAGCACACGTAGTTACTGTAAGAAGCTACCAAAGACTTAATATGTGCATACACAGGCTTTTGCCATCACAACAGTTAGATTTTCATCATTTATTTGGAGGGCGGGGGGGAATTGGTTATCGCTTTGGCGCTTTCTCTACACGCTTTCAAAATTTTGCGGTGTTACTTTAAAGACTCAAGAGACCTCGGCGGGATGTCCCTGCATGTTTGCTGCCTTTCTGAACAGCTCAGTAAAGAGCTCTCACTATACAGTAAATAAAGCTTAGACATTTTCAGTTGTGAGAAAAATAAAATGTTGTAATACTGGTTCCAGCTTTACAAGTCAGTCTTTTAACAAGCAAGAAACAAAAGTGCAGAGGGGATAAAAGATATCAGAGCATTTTTCTAAGCATGAGCAAGGAGCGATTGTGCTCAGCGTCAGTACAGTAAATCAGCTGACAAATGAGTTATTGCTTGCCTTATTGCTTGAATCGTGTGTGTTGGGGAAGCCCACACGCAGGCGCTCATTCTCTGAGCATGCTAATTTTAAGAAAACGATTAAGGATTTATAACAGGCTAGTTAGCAGTTAACAGACAGTACTTATACCTCCTTAAACCCATGCAAACTATAACAGGTACAGTATGTGCACTTACTTTATAATATTTCGTACAGCCCTGGTTTGTGCAGACAGATCTCTTAATGTGGGTTTGTGATGCCTTCCGTAGGATCTGTGTTTAATGAGCGTGATGAGTATGGCTTGGTGCTTGTGAAGTACGTTTTAGTGCGTTATGATTAATTGCTCGTTCACAAAGAGAGAGAGCATGTGTATGAGAGAGAGAGAGAGAGAGAGACTACTGCACAAATGATCATAATCACCCTGTTTGCCTTCCCAAAGCCAAGCACACTTATATTAGAGATTAGATAGCTTTGTGTACAAAGAGAATTACTGACTAGTGTTCTACTCTTTTGATTTTTGCTCTTTGCTTATTAAATCGTACAAATATATATTTTGAAAGCTGGTCTATATTAGAACAGTTAAAGTAAAGTAATAAAGTACTTCTTCTTATACTGAGAACATTTATTATAGAAAACACAAAGTTAAGAGAAACGGTATGAGAAACAGGTGTTATAAACAAACGATTACATACACTACATAAGAAATAAAATGATTATAAGGAACATAATCAGAAACTGTGTGTTGTGATATAGCCTGAATTACCTTTTAAAGCATGTTCTGAAGTGTTTTATTACTCTTACAACTCAGCAAATTGCTCTCCAACACATTATTAAAAACTGGAAAGATAATACTGAACTCCCAACTTGGCAGAAGAAACGTAGTATAATGAATAGCCGCGATAGCTCTTGGTGAAGTTGCATCTTGAAAGAAAATGACAGCGTAAATCAGAGCTGTGTTTAATAGTCGAAGTAAGAGCATTTCCACACACACAATGTGATGAGAGCTCACAGGATTGGGACTAAACAGCTGTGTGGCCATAAGAAAACCACTTGTTAGTGAGACTCATCAGATCATAAGGCTTCAGTTTGCTAGGGAGCTTAAAGATTGGACTTCAAATTGCATTTCAAATAGGTCATGTGGTCTGCCGAGTCTAGATTGACCCTATCCCAGAGCGATGTGTGTATCAGGGTAAGATGGGAAGATATAAGCCCGTCATGAATGGTGGCCACTGTACAAGCCTCTGGAGGCAGTGTTATAATCTGTGGTTGTTTCAGTTGGTCAGGTCTAGGCTCAGCAACGTTATGTGGCAGTAAAATTAAGTCAGCTGATCACCTGAATGACCAGGTTATCAAATCTGACATGGAGTTTTGTCTTTCTGATGGTACAGGTATATTCCTGGACTTAAACTGTAAAAGGGTTGTTGTGGGAGCATGAGGAATCTTTTTCATTCATGAATTGGCCACCATATTGAGTACTATAGCGTGTGGGTTTTGTTTTTTCCTGGCAGTATATATAGGGTTTGTAGAAATTCCTTTTTTACCTTGCAGCTAGCACTTGTGCTGTTAAGAAGATGAATCACCACCTTCTGACCAATAAGAATCAAGAATTTAACAGTAACACAAACTGTACAGTACTATGTGTATGTGCTCACGTTCGTGTTCGATGATAGTTATCTTTTAGGGATAGCAAAGCTTAATATCCACCTTTCCTGTTTCTTTGCTCTTGTTTCGGCAGATACGGCGATATGAGAGTCATGATGGCCTATGAGCTATTCAGCATGTGGCAAAACCTCGGTGAGTGTCTTATTGGTTTAGTTTTGCCTTGCGATGTTCTCCTGCTCTCTCTCTCTCTCTCTCTCTCTCTCTCTCTCATTCACTTACTATTCGGAAAAGCAATACTGACCTCTATAGATGAAAGTAAAAACATCCAAAACAGGTTTTTTGGCTTCATGTTCATACATAATCATGTATTGTAATTCATTTTCACACCCTAGTCTGCTTGACTGAGCATTCAATCCAGACAAGCACTTCACTGTCTAAATAACTGGAATATTTATAAATCAGTTTACAACAGAGCCGTGAAAACGAACAAGCTCAAAGAACGTATGTATGTAATGGATGATGCGACTTTTTATTATATTTTTAGATAAGCCTACGTAGTTATAATATGTTACTTACATATTTACTTACAGTAGGCATGCTTCAAACCACACCTGTATTAGAGATACAGTTCACGCGTGTACAATTAAAATGCCTATTATATTGAAGTGACTTTTAAACTAAAGTGAAATATAGATATATTTGTCTAAGCAGACAACATTGCAAGTTGCGCACATTAAGTTATTCAAGTTATTGCATTATCTTCTTTATGTATTATATGTAGTTTTTTCGTTGTTGTCTTTTTTACCTCCAGGTGAAAATAAGATCCACTTTATACCAGGAATGATCGGACCCTTCCTGGGTGTGACCCTGGTGCCTCAAAGCGAGGTCAGGAACATCATGATTCCCATCTTCCATGATATGATGGACTGGGAGCAGCGCAAAAACGGCAACTTTAAACAGGCGAGGCCTTGATAGTATTTTCTGAAGTTAAAGGATAAAACGTGGGGATCATCTGCAGGTTTTCTTGCAACTGAGTGTTGATATCAGGCTGTACAGAACTTAAACTCTTTAATGTTTTTTTTTTAAAAACATAATGTCTTTTAATGTTAAAGGTGGAGGCAGAGCTCATAGATAAGCTAGACAGTCTGGTGTCTGAGGGGAAAGGAGATGAGAACTACAGAGAGCTTTTTGGATTACTGTGAGTTCACACACAAATGCACAGAGACACACATGGAAAAGGGGGAGGGGGGACTTGTTTTTGTTGTCAGTAATATTTTGAAGTAACATGAAGTAAACGAGAAAGGAACATAAAAAGACTAACTTGATTTCTTATATATACAATATATATACAATATATATATATATATATATATATATAAAGCTGGAAAATATTGAGATTATTATTGCTGCTTAATATTCCTAATAAGAATTATTCCTGCAAATGTGGTTTTGTTTACCAATATAACTTCCACATTTATTGTTTTTTTCAAATTGCAATATAATAAAGTCATGAGATACTTAATTGCGTCATATTTATGGAGCCCTTGCCTAGCAATAAATAGCAGATTTATTTATTCATTCATTTATTTATTCATCACCAAAAGCATTTTAGTCTGATATAGTAAATTTACATGTAACTATCAGAGTGTGAAAAATTGCATATACTTTAAGTAACCCATAAGGAATTTTAATATGGTGTGTACTATGGCAAAGTAGCACATACCATAATACAGTACATTGCATATACATGTACATATAGTGGTACTATGTAAGTATTACCATTATGATACATGTACTGTTGTACCACAATATGTAACCATGTATATTAGTATGGAACATGCACTATATCAGCAAATAAGTACAAACCATGGTACTATATACCATGGGACATGATACTATATAGCACGGTACAAGCACCATTGGACTACAATGGTACCTATACCATGGTACAATTTGTCATGGAAAGACACCATAACCTTTAAATAACACTTAAATCAAAGTTTTGAAAATCCATTTTCTATTTGTCTTCTTGACTTCATATTGCACTAAAATATTATTAATATCTTGGGTCAGTGTCAATGTTTTATATTCATAAATATACTTTTTGTCCTGTACTATGTCTGTTGCTCTTGTAATTCTATTCTTAATCTATTCTTAATTCTTAATTTGTATATCTGAGTGTGTATATTTGTATATCTTATCATTTTATTTAGTGAGCATGAATAGCATAATAGGGTTAAAGGAGAGTTATAGAAGACTAACATGCATTTCTGTAGCATTAAATAAAATTAACAACCTGACTGTGTTTGCTTTGTGCTGCGGGACTGCAGTACTCAGCTTTTCGGGCCCTATCCGAGGTAAGATAACACTAACCATTTTAGTTCTATGGCAACTAATACCAACCTTTTTATGTGCCATCCTGAGCTGATATTTTAGAAAAAGTACCATTTTTGGGTCTCTGACTTTGCTTTTTATTGTTGATGTCTTTGGATAGTCTTCTGGAAAAGATTGAGCAGGAGACGTGGCGTGAGACAGGCATCTCTTTTGTCACCTCTGTCACTCGCCTTATGGAGAGGCTACTGGATTACAGGTGGGAATATAGAGCCGATGGCAAGCACGTTACTGCATTATAATCACGGCGATTATAATGTAGGTTTGTTCGAAACATTAATCACAGGTCTAATTCAGTGCTAATGCTGTCGGTCAAATGAGGTTGTTTCCGCAGTGTTCATATCTCCTTATTCGAAATTACAAAGTATTGTGCTTTTTGTGCACTTTTTTGTTGTATTTGTTAATTTACACATGTACGTGTTGATAATGCCGGCAGTTAAAAAATTTTATGTCTAATTTTTGTCACTTTGTTTACATAATATATTATATAGACTACATATTATATATATATTTGTTAAATTGCTTAGACATTGTTCTGCTGTTATCTAGTTCCGTGCATCTGTAACTCTCTGTGGCCTAGCAACAATTTTCTGTGAATTTACAAGTTATTCTGAGGACGTAGAGCTTATGCTTAGAGTTTCTAAGTTATTCTGAAACCTATTAAAACATGTTTAAAATGGCATCTTCTTAAAAAAAAAAATTACAAGACGTTTCTTCTTTTCTCAGCTCAGAGTTGTCACATCACAACACAAAGTTGACGATATTTAATGGAAGACCCAGGAGTGACGTTTAATTTGTGATGTAATTACCATGTAAATTTAATCATACAGAGTTTACTATTATTGTTGCATCTTTTGTGTGTCTTCCAGTCTAGCTAGGACATACGTAGCCTGAATAACTATGAAATCTTTTGACTGTAGTACTCAATCATTCATTGATTGAGTACTACATCCTGCATACAGTGTCATGGGGGGTCTGAAGCCTATTCCAATAAATTTAGGGCATGAGGGTGGGTACACTCTGGATGGAGTGCCAATCCATCACAGGTTACACACATACACACATATGATCATTGTAATGGGCAATTTGGGAATTCCAATTAGTCTAATCTGCATGTCTTTGGACTATGGCAGAAAACCAAAGTACCCGAAGGAAACCCACCAAGTATGAGGAGAACATGCAAACTCCATGCACAGACATGAGACAGGAACCAAACCCGGACCCTGGAGGTGCAAGGCGACAGTCCTAACCACTAAGCCATTGTGCTGCCCTTTGTCTGTTCTAGTTAACTAAATTTTTCATGTCAGTTATAAGCTACTTTGTAGGTGCTGTCTAAAATACCTTAGTGCCAAGCAACACCGTTCTTATAACTTCACCCACTGTAGTGAATGTTGTATCTTCATATTACCAGGTTGTAATTAACTTTGTTAATTAAAATGTTAAAAAATTAACATTTTAGCCAAATTTTCTCCTAATGTAATCGCTCCTGCTAACTGCATCTTTTCAAACTGCTGCTCAAGCAGGAGTGGTATACTGTAACACACTCAGAATAAAGCCATATCTGCCCAATCTGCTTGTGTAAGCTCATAGATGTCCATGGCTGGGGTGGCTGTGATTGATGTGAGAGTTAATGTATGCAAGTGTTGAGAACTCCACCCATGTAGGGGATGTCTGAGGATATCCTTTCGCACATTAATTTTCACATTAACTTTGTTTAAAGCACTAAATTTGTTGTTTTGCTTTTCATTTTTTTTCTGCTAGGTAAAGTACTTAGTCTTTTCTTCTTTCTATTTTAATTGTTCGTACACTTGCTAGTGCTTGCGACTGCGGTTACTAGCTTTCTCTTATCTGAATTACATTGAATAGAGAATGCCCACAACTTTATAATTTTTTATAACAGTTAGGAAATTTAACTCATCATTATAATATGATGTTTGGTGGGATTGTGCTGGCGGTGTTGATTACTGGGGAGGGTCATAACCTCTACCCCATGTGTAAATTTCACCTACAGTATGCGTTTGTGCTACCCCTTGCCCCCAAAAGAACACAGCCAATCTACACTCTAACCCCCTAGCTATGGATGGATGGAGCATCACCTTGGAATCGAACCCACAAACTCTGGTTCTGTTGCCAACTTTATTCCATTTTAATGTATTAATAGTGAAGTATATCCGATAAATAAAATTTGCTGATTCAAATGAGTATGCACACAAAAATATATGCAATAGAAATGTCCCGGTATAATGACAAAATAATATTTTCCATAAAATAGGAACAAACTGTCTTTTTTTTTTTTTTTTTTTAACTGGGATGCTCCTTTGGGTGTCATATTACATTCATAGACACACTCATACCATGCTAATGTCATTCTGAATGTCAGAAATAAGCCATAGATTTGTTCATCCAGTCTTGATTTCTGTGGCCAGGGATTGCATGAAGGGCGACGAGACGGAGAACAAGAAGATAGGTTGCACCGTCAATTTGCTAGTGAGTTTAAATTTGCTAACTTTTTCCAAATAAAACAAAATGCAGAACATTAATTTAAACCAGGGCTTTATTATATAAAGCTAACATAATTGTATTGACTAATTCAGACTTTTATTAACATTTACTGTTTGTTAGTAAACGTACAGTAGCAGTGCAGGTTGTCTTCTTTTCAACGATTAAAAGATCGACATGCAGTGATGTGTGATGATGTTTGCAGAACTTCTATAAGTCTGAGATCAATAAGGAGGAGATGTATATCCGTTACATTCACAAGCTGTGTGACATGCATCTGCAGGCTGAGAACTACACAGGTATGTGAAAACAGGAAAATGTGAGACCAGATTTGTTCTATTCCATGGATTAAAAATAAAATGAATTGAAATTTATGGGGGGAAAAATTTAGAAAACTGTTGCATGTTGAATAACTTGATTAACGTTGCTCCACAGAGGCGGCGTTCACTCTGCTCCTGTACTGGGAGCTGCTGCAGTGGGAGGATCGACCCCTGAGGGAGTTTCTGCACTACCCGGCTCAGAGCGAGTGGCATCGCAAAGAGGATCTCTGCCGCAAGGTGATCCATTACTTCAATAAGGGCAAGGTAGGTCACGAACGCAGTCGCACACACAAACATGCATACTCATTATACATTCCTGTCACCTTTTGACGCTGTCGGGACATTTCAATCAAAATGTATTCACTGTATGCAACTAAGCTCTGGTGCACTTAAGCGCTCATCCACCCTTTTAAGTAGGCATAAGTAGACTGCTCTTTTGTGTTATTATAGAGTTTTTAAATTCCTGGCTCACTCGCAAAACACTTCAAGCTTGGCAGGACTGATACAGTAAATATGTAAATATTAAATTTTGATACCTCTAGATAATACCAAATGATCTGAGAACCATAATCCAGTGGGTCATTGGGATTTGCAGCTTAAGTGCACCAGAGCTTATTTGCATACAATAAATACATTCTAATTCAAAGGTCTTTCAGCTGATGCTCTGATCTTCTCCAATTTGCCTGCTTCATAAGATGAAATGAGACAGTAGATTTGTTTGCTCATGTTTGATCGTATCATCTAACATTAGTGTATAGTTAACATCATTTAACTATATGCATTATGAAATGATTTGTCAAATAATTTTTTTTATAATTAATTTTTAATGGTACTGATGTTTGGAAAGTGATTAAAAACCAATGACTGTATAAAGAGAATTGGACAAACCTTTGGTGGCACCACCCTGAGGTTTTACGAAGAGCAGTTTTGAAGCTCAACCATGGGAGTTTACGTCCTCGCAATCTTTGCAGGAGTTGACTCCACCTAAACCCTGGTTAATCCATAAATGAAAAAATGGAATCTGCCTACCTAACTCATTTCCCACCCACGCTGTGGTGCCTAACATTAGCTTAGATACTAAAACATTTGATTAAACTACCCCACACGTCGTCCTGTGTCAACTTCTACATTTCTTGTGATAGGAAAAATTTACAAATGATTTCAAATAACTTGTCAGCTAAAATGATGCATAGCAGACACCTAGTGGTTTGACATCTGCAATACAGCTACAACTTTATGGCTTAATATAATTTTAACTGCTGAATTACATACTGTAAGAATTCACCCAAAAACTTTTTTTAAAAAGCCTGTATTTTTTGGAGTTATAAATTGTACTATACTATACTATACTATACTATACTATACTATACTATACTATCTTTCAGGTTATAATCTAAACAAGTACAAGCGACTCTATTTGTGACTCACCCCAACTGTTTTTAATGTGTATTTTTTTTTACACATTTAATAGGTTGTTCACTGAACACACTAGTGATGTAGGAATTTAGCAATGTGTCATATTCAGGATTTATTTCACGTCTTTGCCCTTCGCAAGACTCGGTTGTCATGACTACAGGTGTAGGAAGTCTATAAAAAAGAGCCTTGTTTATATGCAGAAGCCTTCAGAATGAGAAAACAGGCAGACTGTTTATGGGCTATGAAGAGAGTTGGACCGTGGTGTATAGCATTAACATTATGTATGAAGTAAATGCTAGAGAAAGAAATAGAGTGCTGAGAACTCATGGAGTTACATCTTGGATGTTTTGTAAAACTTCAATAAGAGACCTTTTCAATAAGAGGCTTTTTGTGTTGTCTTCAGAGGAAGCTACTTGCATGAGTAGTGAAACATTTTGACCTACAGTAGCAAGAAAGGTCAGTTGACATGACTCAAGATAACTTCCAGATAATCTCACTTCCATCTTCACAGGCAATACTGTATTACAGTGCAAGTGGTGTCGGTGAATGATGGTGTGTACAGTTCCCAAAGGCAGATGTGACTCTTCCACAAGCTGGCGACAAGTTGATGTTGATTTTCAAAGATCAGGTGTCCCACTAGTTGAATGTTCACAGGAATGACTGCAGTGTGCTCTAAGAGTCTCCATACTGGGTTTTCAAAAATGTTAATGTTGTACTCTTTCATTTATCAAAAATTGAATTATTCTAAAGTCCCCTTTGACTCTAACACCCCTAAAATAAACTTTTTTTCTTACCGTGAGCATATGGTAATGCATTTTCAGTGGAAGAACTTTACTGGCCCGCATGATCCTGACCCCAACCCAATAGAACACCTTTGGGATGAAATAGAGCGGAGACTACAAGCCAGGTCTTTTTTTTAGCCAACATCAGTGTCTAATCAGTCATCAGTCTGATCACCTCACAAACGGCTTCTGGAAGAATGGTCAAAAATTCATAAACACACTTCTAAACCTTGTAGAAAGCAGTTATAGCTGCAAAGGATGGGCCAACATCATATAAAACCCTATGGATTAAGAATTGAATGTTACTCAAGTTCATATGCAAGTGAAGGCAGACGAATGAATACTTTTGGCAATATAGTGTAAGTAAAGAAAAGATTTTTTCGGGTGTGTGTGTGTGTGTGTGTCAAAGATGATATTTACTGTGCATCCTGAATGAGGTCATAAATTATGTAAGTAAGCCAAAACCACTTTGCTGTGTGCTGATTCCTCAGTGCTGGGAGTACGGGATTCCTTTTTGCAGAGAGCTAGCCATACAGTATGAGTCCTTATACGACTACCAGAGCCTTAGCTGGATACGGGTGAGTCCAAAAACCAACACGATTTGAGTTGGTATGAGCATTTACATTTGAGCTGTACTGTATATTTTAAGTTATCGAAAGTTTGAGAATAAGTAATCATGAATGAGACACTGTTGAGAACATATTGACCTTTTTGTTTTTATGATAGAAAATGGAAGCAGCCTACTATGACAACATTATGGAGCAGCAGAGACTGGAGCCTGAGTTCTTCAGGGTGGGCTTTTATGGGCGAAAATTTCCTTTCTTCCTCAGGGTAAGCTTGTGTAATCATTTTCTGTCACTCTGTTAATATTTATATCCATGACCAATAACTCAAAGTGAGTGCTGTTATTTCCCCCTGATGCCACATGTTTTTTGCAAAGCAAGTTCAATTTAAATCCAATTTTAATACCGGCAAAGTCTTTTCACTGGCAGAGGAAAGTTGCATTTATGTTAAATATAAGTTTTTTTTTTTTTTTTTTTTTGGCTTGCCACAGAATAAGGAGTTTGTTTGCCGTGGGCATGACTATGAGAGGCTTGAAGCCTTTCAGCAGAGAATGCTGGGAGAATTCCCACAAGCAATTGCCATGCAACATCCAAACCAACCAGACGAAGCTATTTTGCAGTGTGAAGCTCAGTGTATCCTTCGGCGATGCTAAGAAAATGGTCTATGTGTAGAGATATGGAGTACTTCAGTTTAAATTCAATAAGTATACTAGTTACTGTTTTTTTGGTAGACTTCCTTAATATTATTAGTATATTAGACTGTAAGTCTACTAAATAATGTATAGAGAATTTCAAATTAATATTTTTAAAACAAAAATATATCCTTTACACAAATGCTTCAAGACTTGCAGATCTACGCTGTATCTCCAGTTCCAGAAAACGTAGAAGTGCTTCAGATGGACCGAGTGCCTGACCGGATTAAAAGCTTCTACCGCGTGAACAACGTGCGCCGCTTTCGCTACGACCGACCGTTCCACAAAGGCCCCAAAGACAAGGACAACGAGTTCAAGGTAGAAAAAAAAAAAAGCTGGCAGGTCAGGCTGCATTAAGTGTATATAACCATTTCTAAGTGATGGCAAGATAAAAGAACAACCACCCTGAGGAAAAGTTATAGGCAATTACCTTAGCTGTAATGGATTTGACTTTGGTGTAGTCAGATTATTTGTTTTATGATATTCTGACCGTAGTGTAGCCTATCAAACCGGTTACTGTATGTTAGTATCTCTGTGATGTCAGCTTGGTAGTGGGTTGGTAAACCATTTCAGTACAGATGATTTTGTAGATAGTGAAGCACTGACATCAAGCACATTGATTTATGAGAAGGCAGCAAGGCCTTCTGTCATAGCGCAGTATTGTTTGCAGCTTATTTCCTGTTTACCTCCTCTTCTAGCTTCACTCTAGGTATTGCTGTTACTTCTTTCTTTACTTTAATCTTACTGTGCCTAAAATATATATTGCCTGTCTAGTTCTGAAAATGATGCGTATAAAGAACAGATGTGAAGCCAACAGAAGAATAGAGCACGCTCTATAATGTAGTGGATCAGACTGCAGCTTCTCTTTGTTTTCACATTTCTCTAACCACAAGGCTAACACACGGCTCCTCCGAGACATGTGAATCCATAAATCAGCATTTTTAACATCTTTTGCCCATGCAGAATAACACACCATGCTTCTCTATTTTCTTGGACATATTGAAGTCATAACTGTTCTGTTTTGGGATCGTGTACCATGATGTGATTTTGAAGGTGATTCAGCCAACTACCTACTAGCTAACTAATGTAAATAATTTCAACTCATTAAGCAAAAAAAAAAGAAAAAAAAAAGTGAGTGCAATGAAAATGTTTTTTAAACATACAGTACTAGTAGAGTCTTGCCCCACCCCTCATTTCTTCGTATTATGCTTCCAAAGCCTTTCTTGTATTTTTAATGTAGTCTAGAGGAATAGTTCTCCAGGCTTCTTGAAGGATTTTCTTTTTTTGAAGAAGTTTTTGTCTCAGATTTTCAGTCCAGTCCCTGCACCCTAACCAGTTTCACATGAATGTTTTGCACACTGTGACCTATGAATCATTATAGCATAGAAAACATCTAATTAAAGGTATAAACTAGTGAGAAACAGGTGCCAGGTGTTAGATGCTCAGGCCGGTAATTAGTGTCCTGGTGATGCTGAATGCTGTGTGGTTAGAACAGATGAGAGGGGAAATGAGGTTGCTGCTGAGGTTGTTAAATAAACAATAAATAATTGTATCTTTAGGCACATCGCTGCCTGTCACAGTAAAACATTTGTTTACATTTCTTTAATTGAATGTACATCATTTAATTAAATTTATTATGAAGAAGTGAGGGGTGGCTCAAGACCTTTGCACAGTGCTGACAAAACAAAGTACTATGTCTGTGGTCATCATAACCTAATGATGTTATCATTAGCATTTAACATTTAGAACAATTCCAAGCAACAACCAAAACCAAAGACCCCGCTCCTTGAAGTGAAAGCACTACACATTTATTAATAACATTGGCAAATAACATTTAAAATCAAGGTCAGTAAACCTAAAACACAAGGAGCTTATACAGTGACACTAATGAACCTAAATGGCAAACACCTGAATTCAGTACAAAATCTAAAGAACAGGAAATTTGAGATCAACCCTGAATAACACAAAAGCAAAAAATAAAAGGGAAAACCATGACAAAAAGTGTGTGCTGATAAAATTAAGTAAGCATAATATTTTGGGTTGTGTTAAATAAAAAAAAATATTATCTAGGATCAGACTAGATTCATTAGGGAGGAAACTTGTTTGCAGAAACAGCAGTTAAAATAAAAGAATGCAAAACTGCATTAATAAAAAATATATATAATATAAAACAAACAATATAAAATTTTTATATCCAATAAATATATAGTGTTATTATCCAAGTTTAAAAATGTGTCTGTGATTGAACAAATATAAGCCGGCATAAAACAAAATAAAAACAAAATGAATTTGTTAACACTTGATCCAAGTTGACAGTCTGCAAATGTGTGACTTGCCACTCCGTGAGCTCGATTATTACACGCAGCATTGTTTTTGAGGTTCTTGTACCCATTTAATTAAATTCTCTTTATTATCAAATGGTATGTTCTAATAAAGATCCGTCACACCTTAAGAGTGAACCTGTGGCTCCATTTTTTAATTCATTACAATGCTAAAATAACTAGCTGGAAAACTTTAATTATACTTATAACAAACCTTTGGTTAAAGTATCATTTGTACAAAATAAGTAAATAGCAGAAATAGCACTCTTCTTCCATTAAAATTAACAAAATTAACGTAATTCTTTCATGCAGCTAATGTCAGTAGTTGAATATGAGAAAAAATATACTGAATTGAATATTTAGTATACTGATAATGTGATTACTGTATATGTTTTGTGTTTCTTCCTGAGCTTCATAATTTCTAGTTTCCTTGTCTACTTGCTGGTTTGAAAGTTATTCAGTAATTCTTCTGTTTTTACTCCTACTCCTACTCCTACTCCTTACTCCTTGTACCTCTGCTTTCCTCTCATGACTATAATTTTGGATTTGCCTGATCACCCCATGTGTATTTGCTTATGTATGTTTTTTTTTCTCATACTGATAAGAACAGAAGAATCATCTGCCTGCCCCTGGTATGCAAAAGGCTAAATCAGTGTTTTTGTGTCGTCTTTGCAGAGTCTGTGGATCGAGAGGACTACACTTATCCTCACACATCCCCTGCCAGGCATATCTCGCTGGTTTGAGGTGGAGAAGCGGGAACTGGTCAGTGGTTTCTCACTTTTATGCTATTACCTTTTGTAATGAAATTCTCAGGCTCTTGATTGAAAGCTTATTGTATAGTGAGTCAAATTAATGGAATACCAAAAGAATCAAATCAAATCAAATAAAAAAGCATTCTTGAAGGACAAATACTGTAATTGGTATTAATAGGTAAGATAAAGATCTATTTTATTACTGTGCTTGGCCAAAAAAATGTCAAACACAGTGGCTTAGTTCCAATCCTATGTTTGGACCTTAACAGAGCTGTGTACTACAGTATATAAGCAAATACCCAAAAACTCAATGAACTGAAGCAATGTTATAAACAAGAATTGTCCAAAACGACATGAGAGACTGAGAAGGTCATGAAGAAAACATTTCCTTCACGTTATAGCTATTGAATAATGTTGGTACTTAGTATTTTAGCATTAGCAAGTTAAAGTATAATTGTTTCAGGAATATACTGTACAGACACAGTATAAAGCATAACAATGAATGTACTGTAAATCTTGCATTTCCCCACTAGATTGAAGTGAGTCCGCTGGAGAACGCCATCTCCGTGGTAGAGAATAAGAACCAGGAACTGCGCACTTTAATCAGCCAGTACCAGCACAAGCAGCTGCATGGCAACATTAACCTGCTTAGCATGTGTCTGAACGGGGTGATCGATGCAGCTGTCAACGGAGGCATTGCTCGCTACCAGGAGGTAAGAAATCCAGCAAAACTTGCTCTGCTCAGGCCTGCTGTTTTCAAACAGTTATGTTTTGTCTCATCTTCAAGCTTTGTGATTAACTTTAAAGGACAGATTAGCTACAATCAAGCTTTGGCTGTGTTTAATTAAAGCTTATGATTAAACAAAATCCTGGGTATGTAGACCTCATTACTGGCGATCATTGATTTGAAGACCTAATATACAATGTACTGCAATAAAGTATGCAGTAGTTCAGCTGCTTTCATGCATCAGCATATTTCATGCATCAGGCTTTAAAAGGGTCCTGTTATGTTAAAATTCACTTTTTCTATATTTTAGACATTCAAATCAGTCACTGCTTTTTGTCCTTTTGCTAATTTTTTTTATTAGTTGAGGATTAAACAAGCCAATTAGATTATTTCCCAATTGTGGCCTCATATAAGATCCCTCCACTAGCTTGTTGCCCAGCTCTTCTACATTGACACGAAAATGCTGTTTTTAGAGAAATAAAGGGAGTTTAAGGTATTTAAAAATGCATTATTTGAGGGGAATTTCAGCTAGAACATTAACAAGTATATACTTTTCTGAGACCTGTGTTAGCTTTTTAAAAAAAAAAAAAAAAAAAACATTGTAAAATATGGGACCTTTAAAAGGCCATGAAGAACCAGTTTGTTTTATGTAAAATATTTTTAAATGTTATGTAATTACATAATGATCTAAACTTTGTACAGTACTTATTAATTATTTATTTAAAGGAGTAGTTTAAGCTGATATTTTGACAATTCACTGTTTATTCACGGGGCAGTGGTAGCTCAGCAGGTTTAGGCTCTGGTTACTGATCAGGTGGTTGGCAGGTCAGGCCCCAGTTCACCCAAGCTGCCACTATTGGGGCCCTTGAGCAAAGCGCTGTACTCCGCCTGCTCCATGGGTGCAGTAACATGGCTTAACCTGTGCTCTGACCCCAGCTTCCTAAGATGCTGGGATAATGATAGAAAAGATTTTCACTCTGCTGTAATGTATATGTTTCAAAACAAGGCGTTTACTTCTTATTACTAATTAATTACAAAACATGTTGCATCAGATGTTGCTGGTAGCTGGTAGCTATAATTTTCTTATTACAGTTTTAGCTAGACTAGTCTTGTAGTTCGTCATGTAAACGTCAAAAAGTAGCAAATATAAATTCTCTAATTAACCAGATAAGCTTATGTTAATACAAAAATATGTATCATTTAAAAAATAATTATTGTATATAAATTGTAAGTCTAAACTCTCGCGGCTACTTTTTAGGCATTCTTTGATAAAGAATACATCTCGACTCACCCAGAGGACACCGAAAAAATCACTCAGCTCAAGGACCTCATGCAAGACCAGGTGAACAGAAGGATCTTCAAACTTTTGCTCATCATCTTATGAAGATAAACAGCCAACATCTTTTTGATATGGTCATGAATATGTTGTATCGTGCTTTAGGTCCACATCCTGGGTGTAGGTCTGGCTGTCCATGAGAAACTGGTACACCCGGAAATGCGTCCCTTGCACAAGAAGCTGATCGATCAGTTCCAGATGATGAGGAGCAGTCTGTGCCATGTGAGAACTTTGATAATGTTTGTTGCTACCCTTGAGAACATGACTATGGCTGTGTACAGTCCCCTAGTGTGTCTATTCAGCACAGTGTGTTTGTGTGTGTTCTGTAGGGTCTCCCTGGCCTGGACAGACTGAGTGCTGCCTGCTCTGGACCCAGCAACCCACGAGCCATTCTTCCATCCCATAATCCTATGAGCCCAGACAGCGTCAAATTCATGCACAGACACAGGTGAACACATACACACCTCTACAAGACACAAGTGAAGACCTGCAACTGATATAATGTTAATGCATCTCAATAATGCTATTCCTACACCTAAAGCTAGCCCTGCCCTCGACCTCAGTAACAAACCCTTAAAGATTTTAGTCATCAATAAGATACAAAAAACATCCCTCATGGTAGATTAAAGGTTCCAGTCTGAAAGACACCTCACCTACCTCTAGATTTAAAAACTATTTTAAAGGTCCAATGGCGTAATGTTAACACTGTAGCCTTGTATGTCCAGGATCATGGCTTTGATTTCCACCTCAGGTCTGTGTGCGTGGAGTTTGCATCCTCTCTTCATGCTTGATGGGTTTCCTCCGGGTACTCCAGTTTCCTCCCACAGTCAAATTGTCCAAAGTGTGTGATTGGGTGTGTGAGTGTAATGGACAGGCACCCTATCCACAGTATACCCCGCATCGTTCCCCGAGTCCCCTGGGATAGCTTCCAGGCTTTCGGTGACCCTGTCCAGGATAAGCGGTATAGAAAATAAGTGAGTCAGTGTGAAGTTAACAAAGTTCCCCTAAAGTGTGTCTGTTTAAGCTCCAGCTGAAATACACAATACGTAATGAATTTTTGCATACCTCAAACTTTTTGTTTCACTTCTCCTCCAAATGTACAGTTTCAGTAAGCCAGTCCCGCTAGGGAATAGCATAGCTTAACAGCATGCAGGAGGAGGGGTATTTTCTTACATGAGGTCATTATAGAGGGAAAATATAAATGGCTTGTTTAAACCCTGGTCGACATAAAACCCTGATTTTTGTACATGCAAAATTATATGGACATTTTAAAGAATTGTGAATGTGTAATGGGATTAATAATAGGATTTCTCAGTACCATGATATAGCATTAGTCTCTCCCTCATCACCTGAGCTCATTCTCATCGTCTTTTCACGTGACTGATATCTGTACATGCTAACATTTGAGGGAAAATAAGTGATCATTAATTCAATCAGTTCGCTCTGCTTTTAATGATGCTGTGATATGATTAGGAAGTTTGTATCAATCTGATTTAATCAGCCTTATGTGCATTTAACTGTGAGATGTAGCTATCCAAAACCCTGTTGAAAATGTGACATGAAAAAAGTGTGGGGAAATCACAAGATACGAGACATATTTAGATTGGCTGCCTTCTTGGCTGCGCTAGCTATACTGCATAATTAACTATAAGACATTGTTGCTCTGGGTTAACATTTAAATTCAATGGAAAAAATACATTTGCATACTACTAAAGATTTTTATGTTGGTAATGAACCAGGTCCAGCTACAACCATTAGCCAGAACATCTGTTTCAATGGTCCGTTCATGGAATACACTATGGTTTGGTATGGCTTGTATAATACCCAGGTTAAATGAGTAAAGAAATGCAGCACAGTATTTCTGATTCATTATTATTAATAATTATTATTATAATTATAAAAAAGTAATAATTTGTTTACTCATAATTATTTTTTAATTTTTTAATTTTTTTCTTCTTTTTGGGGGGATTTTTCCCCGATTTTCTCCCAGAATTTAGTCGTATCCAATTCCTCCCCGTCACTAGGGGGCTCCCACATC
>JAQMYL010000016.1:8568108-8582680 GCA_030014365.1 Clarias pachynema | reverse complement strand
AATCTGACCGTGAGCGTGAAAACTGGCGTAAGCAAAGTTTTTGTGCGTACGCAGCGTTGATACATGAGGCCCCAGGTCTTCTTGGCAGCTACCTAATGATACACCAGAAACACCTGAAGCTATTCAGGAAATTCTCTCCTGGCTTTTAAATGATGTTGACAAATTAATTGTTGTCAGAATATCTTCATTAGTATCTAACTTTCTGCTTTCATATTAAAACCTTGTTTGGATTATCATTGTCATTGATTGCTTGTCTGTTTACTAGATTGCATGCCTCTTGTTCTCTTGGAATTCTTTTCTGACAAATGGGCCTTGAACCTCGCCTTGCTTCCTAGAAGACAAAGTCTGCACCGTTCCCGTATTCATCTCATACAGCTCATGGGTAAACCGTCTCTTGATCCCTGCCTATCATCATGAAAAATAATCTTTGTCATTTTTTCCCCCACACAATGTCTACGTTATCTAATGACTCAATCTCTTACTCTCTTTATCTTTATTGCCACCCACCTACCTCTTTAATTAATAAACTATTTTTAAGCATACATACCCATACAATATACAGGGTTACACAAATAATAATGTAACTGATTTTTTACAAAAAATTAAATTGAAGATATTCAATCAACTTGGTAAATAAAATGTAGATGACAATGTAACCATATTAGATAATCAATTACAGTGCTTTACTCCCCTTTGAAAGACCAAGTAATTTGCACAAATTGCCTCACTAAAATCACTAGATTGTGTACTAGATTTACCCACATACAGTATTTCTTCAAACACATACAACCAATAGCAATCAAACCCTTATTACAGATTTTCAGTTTTCCTTTAGCACTGGACATGTGTGGAGGACAGAGGAGCCTCTTAAAGAAGAAATCGCAGGTCTGTGAGAGCCAGAAATCTTGCTTGTTTGTAGGTGACCAAATACTTATTTTACTGAGGAATTTACCAATTAATTCATTAAAAATCCTACAATGTGATTTTCTGGATTTTCTTATTTTGTCGCTCATAGTTGAGGTATACCTATGATGAAAATTACAGGCCTCTCTCATCTTTTTAAGTGGGAGAACTTGCACAATTGGTGGCTGACTAAATACTTTTTTGCCCCACTGTATTCCACAGTCAACTGTTAGTGGTATTATAACAAAGTGGAAGCGATTGGAAACAACAGAAACTCTGGTACGAAGTGGTAGTCCACGCAAAAAGACGCATGGTGCAAATGGAGGTCACTATCTTTCTGTAGAGTCGTTTTTGAATGCATCCCATGTCGTTGCAGCTGAGAGTAGTATAGCCCAGGCCTGGATTTTACTTTACAGCTTAACACTGCGCCACAAACCAGCGAGGGCTAAATTGTACCTTCAGTAGCTTTATTAAGGAAGCTTTTGTGTTTTTTAGCACATGATCCGTTCAAAAGAATTAATGTTTATTTATTAGTTTTTTTATTTATAAAGCACCACTGGAATGTGAAACTGATGTTCAGGAGTGAGAAAACACATCACTGCTTCATAGCAGTACAGATTTTTCCTGTGTGCCCTTTTGATTATTCACTTTTTGTATATATGAATGCTTATTTAACAGAGTTCTTTTACTGAGATACGGCTAACATTTGCTTGTGAATAAATGCACATTTAAGCCTTAAAAGGTGTCTCTTTAATTCATGTTCATCCGAGTAGAGATTATGTCCCAACTGGTAATGCAATTTATTTGAAGCCTGATTTAAAAGACTCCATCTACTAGGATTAAACCTACAACTGCTGCAGCAGTGCGGATATTAAATTTGCTCATATGCACCCATCGTCTAATGCAAATACACCCACCCAACAACAACAAAATTTTAGAGACGTGTGATTTGATTGTAGCATGTGTTTGAGAATGTTCCATATATTTAGGAAATCATTTAGGCAGATTTTGAAAACTCGTTCATTTTTCCAAAGAGAGTATCTACTTTGCTTTGCAAATCAACCCTGATCTAACTTTATTTGCATTTGAGTATCTGTCATCTGTTACAGTGTGGAAGTAACCCTCACACACTTTGTGTAGGAGCTATGCTTTTTAACATCGGAGTACACTGATACGAGATGGTAGAGAACAGTCAAATAAAGCAGCCTTTTCACTGACTTAAAAAAAATATATAATTTTTAAAATATATATATTTATCCCGAATCAAAATAGCAGACTGATTGTATCTGGTTGGCATGTACATGTTTTGAACTCTGTAATTAACTAGCGATTGTGGAAACCCTGCCATCTTCCCATTACTTCATATAATAAGTACAGTAAACTCCTTATTCTTTTCTCAGCTCGAGTTCCTGCTTAAAAGATGCACCCATGCAACACATTGGGTTTTCTGTCATGTTAATTTGAGAATGTATTCATTTACTAAATAATGTCCAAATACATTTGGTCCTTATTGTACATAGAACATAAGCATATGCCTGTTAGTCTAGTTTTTGCTTAAAACGTACTATAAAAAAAACATTTTATAAAATCTGTTGCCTTCAACAGATAAACAAGTGGACTTGAGCACAGTGGACCTAAAGAAGCTGAAGGTGAAGGACCTAAAGAAGATTCTGGATGAATGGGGAGAGTCTTGTAAGGGCTGCGCGGAGAAATCAGATTTCATCCGTAAGATCACAGAGCTCATGCCCAAGTATGCTCCAAATGCAGCCAAGGCACGGACAGACCTGTAAACTCTCTGTGGACTTGTGGGACCAAAGCATCAGCTAACAGCATCATGGATGCAGTGGTGGTGCTGTGTTTCCTGATGGGGAGCGTGGTTTTGCTTGTCATATTGCCTGTTCATGTAGTGGTAAACATGAGATCCGTGACCTTTCATCCATCCATTATTTTAAGTTGTACTGTAAATAAGAGAACACTGTACTGTTTCAACCCCATGTTCTTAAATAATATAACAGCAACTCTAACTCTAGTAAACAGCGTACAATTTGCTTATAGTGTTGAATCGCAAAAAGTATCCATAATTAATAAAATGAAAGATGGGTTCACAAACATTTAATTCATGCGGAACAATTGTAAAACGAGGTTCAGCTAAACTTTGAGTTGAAACAGTACAGGAAGTGAAAATGTTTATACCTAGACATGATGGCTAAGATTGCATACCACTGTCACCCTGTAGTTTCTTTTTATTTTTGACTATTATATAAAAGAGGAGATGGGAGAATCCAAACCCCGATTCAAGTCACATTGACATCACTGTAAAACATGTTTACTAAAGTTGTACTATACTTTTTCATTAAAATAAGAAAACATCTCTGTTTTGCTTTCGGTTGTTTTTTTAAACACAAGATTTCTTTTCTAAAGTGTGCCCGAGGTCCATGAGAACCAAAACAGTGCAGTGGGGGTCCAAAGAGTTCCCTAAAGTTACAATGCCTGTGTTTTACAAGTACTTTCAGATTTATTTTCATGTCACCTCCAGTATTCTCCGAAAGATGGATGTTATGTAGTGTGCAAGTTTTATACCATGTCACTGTTAAATTTTCAAATTCAGCCAGTTATGACCGCTATAACGCAAATCACAGGTTATATACACGGGTATACTGTATATCCCGTGTGTGTATATAAGTATTTATAAGTAAAAATTTCCTTGTGTGTTATATTTTGTGTTATATTTTTCGATAGGGACCTGTATGACATACTCCACATAAATATGTTAAATGAAGCGTTGAAGTTTTTAAAAGGTCCTTTAAGTTTCTAACATCGGAACGTCTTCAGGATGTAATGCATTGTAGGATTTTTTTCTCTCTCTCTCTTTTCAATATCAATATGTAAAAAAAAAAAACTAATCTTGTAAAAGAATGACTCTTTATAGTTCTTTTATAAGTAGTAACAGGAACTAACTTTCTGTGTACATTCCACAACAGTAAGTCTACCAGTACATAAATAAAATCTTAATCTTGGCTAATTGCAAGCAAACAAGCTATTATTGGATGTTTAATAATTTCTGACCCTGTAACAACCTCTGTTTTAAGTTTTTAAGCCGTCGGTATTTTGTAGGTATTTACTTTAGTATTGGTCATCTGATGAAGAAAGGCGGAGGATCATCTGGGCTAGCTTGGTAAGGAAGTCTTTGAGCTATCCATGATGACTGATTATTTTTATATTGAAAAACATGATCGAGTTGACATACTCTGTAAATCAGACCAGACTGATCACCTGTCAGCATGGGTTTGGACCACATGGCAGATGAATTACATGCAAACCTATGCAAATAATACACATGCAGTGCGGTTAAGAGCCTCAGCTGTACATTGCAGTATGTATACGTACAGGTCTAAATACAACCTGTATTTATATACATATCTTAGAACTGATAAAAACAACAAACAAATAAATAACGGTTAATTTAAATCATTTCCCAAAAGTCTTTCCAGTGACGTCATGACGCACTGATTTACGTCGGCACAAACCCCGCCCACCGGCGAGCGCGCGCGCACACACATTCCCATTGTCCAAGATGGCGGCGTAGGTGCAGCGTATACCAGCCTATGTTTTTAATCGCGTTTTATCGTTGTTATTATTTTCCCCGCCACTCATTCAACGTCTCTTTGCAGTGCAAACGCGCGTTTTGTTTTGCACACCCGACATCTTGATGTGCAAAGCGTCGAAAATCGCGGACTTTGTCGTGCATCCGGTCTGGATTCTGTTTGGCTTTGGGAAAGTTTGAGCATCCGAAAATGAAAAGGCAGGCCGAACGGGACTCCAGTCCGAGCAGAGCTCTCGCTAAACGGATACGGGAAAGAGAACGGGACCGGGAAGCGAGCCGCAGGGAAGATGCAGCCGCCGTTACTCAGCCTCCGCTCGCGCTGCTTCTCGCGGAGAGCCGGAGCTACCAAAAGCAGCAGCAGCAGCAGCAACAACAGCAGCGCGCGCGCAGCCGCAGCGGCGAGCGCGAGAAGCCCCGTGCGCGGGAAGAGCGAGCAGGCCTCCTGCCGCGGCCTCCGTCCATCCTCCCGAAAAGCAAAGCCGCCGTCCCGGACCCGCTCGGTGGCAGCAGGGGCGCGAGCGGACTGGAATACAAGACTTTACTCATTAGCAACTTGGGCTCGCAGCTGTCTGACGAGCACGTGGAGGACGGGCTGTTTCACGAGTTCACGAAGTTCGGAGACGTCAGCGTGAAGCTCTCGCACACGCCAGAACTGGGCCGAATCGCCTACGTGAATTTCCGACAGCCGGAGAGCGCGCGAGAGGCGCGTCACGCCAAGGCCAGGCTCGTGCTGTATGACCGTCCGCTCAAAATCGAGCCCATGTACGTGCGGCGTCGCAGCCTCACGCCGCCTGACGTCGCCTACGTGCCTCTGCATGGTCCGTATCCCTATAGACAGCGGTCACTTTCACCTGGAGCCAGCGCGATCCGGGACGTTAGAGCGAGACATTACGTGGAGAGTCTGACTCTGCGGGAACGAGAGCGGGTTTTGGACTATTACAGTGCTCTGGAAGAACGGAGCCGTGCCTTCGCATACCCTTTGCCTGAGGATGATTTAATGCCCGAGGATGACCAGCGTGCCACTAGGAACTTGTTTATCGGTAACTTGGACTACAACGTGTCTGAGGCAGAGCTGCGTCAAGGTTTCGACAAGTATGGCATCATTGAGGAGATCGTCATCAAGCGCCCTGCTCGTGGACAAGGCTGTGGCTATGGGTTCATCAAGTTCCAGAATCTGGACATGGCACACAGAGCCAAAGTGGCTATGCAGGGCCGTGTGTTCGGTGGAAATCAGGTAAAGATCGGCTATGGCAAGGCGAACCCCACTACCCGCCTCTGGGTGGGTGGTCTCGGCCCGAACACCTCGTTGGCTGCTTTGGCACGGGAGTTTGACCGTTTTGGCAGCATTCGCACTATTGATTATATGAAAGGAGACAATTTTGCTTACATTCATTATGAGAGCCTGGATGCAGCTCAGGCAGCGTGCGCCCAGATGCGAGGTTTTCCTCTGGGTGGCCGCAGGCTGCGTGTCGACTTCGCCAAAGCAGAGGAGACACGAACCTACCCACAACAGTACCCACCACCCATCCCACTGCCCTCACATTATGATATTTTAGCTGAAGGTTTCGGTCGGCACCGGAGCCTAGAGCGGGAGCTTAGAGCACGAGCCCGCTCGCCTTCGCATCCTCTTTATACAGAAAGGGAACGAGAACGAGGGCTTCTCGAACGAGACTGGAGTCCTCCAAAGAATACAGAGCGGAGGAGTAATCCGGAAGCATTTGGTCGTGCGAGAGCACGCAGTCGTAGCAGAGAGCGCTGGGCTAAAGGCCATGAAGAAAGACGCAAGCGTCGGAGTCGGAGTCTCAGTCCTGGTGAACAGTATGAGGAAAGAGGGCGGTCCAGGGTGCGAGCGGCCCCTCCAAAGACTCCAGACGACAGCCCTGAACGAACTCGTGGCCGCCTCCCAGACTCCACATCTGAACCGCAAGATCATACACCTGACAGCAGTCGTCATTCCAGCGACGAGCGACCGACGCAGGATGCTCGGAAAGCTGGGGACCCAGAGCGCAACCATCGCAAAACTGATCCAGAGCCAGACTCGCACTCTGAGAAGCCGAAAAGCGAACCTAAGAAGCCGAGCACGCTTTCAGAATACGCTCAGAGCCTCAGCCGAGTGTGGCATGGCTCTCTCGTCCTGAAAAACAGCTGCTTTCCCACTAGCATGCACCTCCTGGATGGAGGAGCTAACTTCTTCCTTTCGCTTCTGAAGGACCAGACGGACAGTGGCAAGATCACACAGCTCAAGATCGCTCAGCGTCTACGGCTCGACCAACCCAAGCTGGATGAAGTGAGTCGCCGCATAAGACTGGGCGGCACCGATGGCTACACCGTCCTCCTAGCCGTACAGGGACCCATGGATCGTGACTCGCCTCCGCCCGACGGGCTCCAGAAGCGCTTCCTCCGTAACCTGGTGACCTACCTCAGGAGCAAACAAGCAGCCGGGGTTATTGGTCTGCCTCTGGGTGGCCCAAAAGAACGCGAGACGGGTGGAATGCTATACGCGTTCCCGCCTTGTGACTTCTCCCAGCAGTACCTTCAGACTGTTCTCAAAACACTGGGCAAAGTAGAGGAGGAACATCTGGTTGTTGTGGTGGTTAAAGATTCGACTCAACCCTAACCATTGCAATCTATTGTTTTCTTTCGAAAACACAAGCGTACGTTTTTAACCCTCAAAACTTTTAAGTTACCTGCGAACACTTTTTTTGTTGTTGTTGTTATTGTTGTTGATGGATTATGCTTGACACCTTTTACACAGTCACCATCCTTGAAGATTTTATGTTGTCCTTACACACTATTTGAAAGCAACTCTCATTTTTTTTAGTTTTCGGTTGATGCTTGTTTTGTATACTTGAGAATTTTGACAGACTTGTTTTTACTTGCTTTTATCAACTTTTAGTTCTTGATTTGCACCTCATTTTCAAAATGTTTGCTGATCTTCATTTTACAGAAGGTAATTTCAGAGGATCCTGTCCAATGAGCTAATGTAATAGATGGCTATTTGGCATTAAGTGAAAACAAGTGATGAGTTCCTGCTAAGTTTTTCTCCTGTTTTCTCAGTAGCTTCTTTTCACCAATGCAATTTAATAGAAATCTGTTTGAGTTTTTTTTGTTTTTCTTTCTGTTTGGTTTGGTTATCCTGACTGACCAAGTATGAATTTTAATGTCATATGCACATTACAGGGAAGAGGGTCATTTGTCATTGCAGGCATCTACCTCTGGAATGGTTTTGATCTTATTTTTAGTTTTTAAATGACGTCTTCACCGATATTTCTGACAAACGCACTCTGCATTAACAGTTAATGTTCAAGTGTGGTGCTGGTTTGAGTTGTGTCCAACACTATTTTGTTATTGTGAACACTAAGACTTGTGCACACTAGTGTTACATTAGTGCAGGATGATGATCATTTTTAAGTTTTGTTTTACAGCTAAATTAAGCCATGGCAAGCTATTTTCTTTTCTTTTCTTTTTTTTTTTTTAATAAGCTGAAATTATAAACACTGTCAACAATCAGTTTTGTGAAAGGACTACAGTCATTCAACACTATTTCATTCTCTCATTCACCCTGAAACTGTACTGAAACACATTCCTCGGCCACTCCTGGACACTCCGCTCCCACGTGCAGCTTTTACATTTTTTTATTTTTTTTATTTCCCCTTTCCCTCTCGTTGTTTTTCACCATGTGTTTGAATGATGTATGCTATGTATGGAAAAAAATGTAAGTAAACATTTCAAATTCTTGTTTTTAATCCTGTCTCAGCTCTCATGCTTTTAATTCCCAGATCGTTTAGCTTTGCATCATAAACCAGACCGCAAAGGCATTCACTGTCCTGCAGTTAACAGTGTTAAAACCTCGAGCACGGATTCAGCACGAACGTCACATCTCCATAGTTACCTCGCCACATCCTTTCTTTAAAATCAGAACCCTAAGGTCAGTGGTAACCAGGCAACCGTGCTCAACAAGTTTGCAAGTGCATCACTAGAAGAAGAAGCCAGGCCACCTTGGGCTCACTTTGTTTTTAATGTCTTTTGGTCACTAGATGGCAGCGTGGTTCCACTAGTGGACATCGAGTTCTCTTTAGCCCTGATGTGTGAGCAGGAAGTTGCTTCAGGGGACGGACGCAGCGGTGCATATTAAACACCAAGATAACGATCGTACATTATTAAGCTGCAAGGAATTAACATTTGACACTTAAATCTCCACAGCGGTTCATGTGTAGAGGATGTATTACCCATGAAACCCTGCGTAATACAGCCTCAAATGATTTCTTTATAATATTAAGTTTGAAATGAAACATCAGGCAATAATATTTCAGTTGTGATATAATGTGTATGAAAAAAATCCAGTATATAAATCCAGTATATATTAAAAAAAAAGTTGACCAGGTGTAGAAATACTGGGACTAAGCAAGTAATGTATTTAAAAGAATTATAAATGGATAGCATACCTGCTTTAAGGTCATTTAAGATTCAACTGTTCGAGGTTAATATCTTAAAACTAGGCCTGCACTATGTGATAATTGCGATTGTGATTTAAACTGAGATTTCCTATCTAGGCTAACAACAAAATAACTGGACAAAATAATTTCATTAAGATGACATTTGCCTATATAAATGCTTAAATTATTGAGAAACTACATAAATTCCAGGCTCTGTATGTTATCTGTAATAAATTGCAGGCTTTTATTTATTTTTA
Organism: Clarias pachynema; assembly: GCA_030014365.1. Classification (NCBI taxonomy): domain Eukaryota; kingdom Metazoa; phylum Chordata; class Actinopteri; order Siluriformes; family Clariidae; genus Clarias; species Clarias pachynema. Next base: position 8,573,480 of record JAQMYL010000016.1, on the reverse strand, counting down.
TATATATATATATATATATATATATATATATATTAGTATTAAAAAAGATAGTGAAAAGTGTTCTCTCATTTTTCAAATGTTTGATCTGTAAACATCATTGACTACATTTATGAACAGTCAACTATGTTACATGCACAGTTATACTTATTCAAGTGTTTATTTCTTTAAAATTTTATGATTATTGTTTACAGCTAATGAAAAAACAAAATTCAGTATGTCAGAAAATTTGAAAATTGTGAAAATATTTGTGACACCATGAGTCTCCAATCAGCTAAATAACTTAAAACGGAGGCTTTAAATGATCTCTCAATCTGGTTCAGTAGACTACACAATCGTGGGGAAGACAGTTGTTCAGAAGATGAACTGTGGTAGAAAAAGGTGCACAAGCAATAAGTATAATCTCAGCTTTATTGAGATGCTGATTTCATTTTCCAGCAGGACTGAATACCTGGTTACTGCCAGAAGTACTAATACCTGGTTAAAGGACCATGTTATCTCTGTGCTTGATTGGTCAGAAAACTCGCCCGACCTAAACCCCATAAATAATTAGTGGGATATTGTAAAGAGGAAGATGCGAGACACCAGACGTAACAACTCAGAAGAACTGGTCTTCCATAACACCTCGGCAGTGCCACAGACTGATCGTCTCCATGCCACGCCACATTGCTGCAGTAATTAATGCAAAGGGAGCCCCAACCATTTATTAAGTGCTGTACTTTTTTAATTGGTCTTAAGTAATATTCTAATTTTCCGAGATACTGAATTTTGGGTTTTCATTAGCTGCAAGCAATAATCATCAAAATGAAAATAAATACACTTGAAATATATCAATCTGTGTGTAGAGAATCTTTTATAGTGAGTTTCACTTTTTGAAATGTATTACTGAATGTGTGTGTATATACTTAAAAAATAGTCAAGCTTAAAAGTGCGAGAGTACTAATGAAAACTTTTCCATTAATTTCATTACAAATTCTATCACTGACAAATTGTTGAGTTGAAAAGTAGAATTCTTATAACATTCCAAGTTATAAGCTGAATTTTAGCGTTTCTCAGTATTTGGCACCCTGTTTACAGCGTGCATTTGAGCTGGCTCCACAAAATTCCACAAGTTTTATCCAAAACCTTACTGTCCATTTAAATGTTGCAGAGTGTCATCTGAAACCATTCATCAGCACAAGAGATGAGGCCTAAGAAAGAATTTGACCTTTAGTACAGCACTCTTAACCAGGTCAAGATCACACATTTGCTTACATTTAAATAGGGACCTACACTGATTAACCTTTACATTAAAACCAAATCCTTAAGCTCAGTACAAATAGGTTTTATTTGTGCCCCAGGGCAGATCTGGCCCCTAGGGGCATGACTCCACAATTTGTGCTACATTGGCTTTTCTGTGGGATCGGACTGGATGGTCTGGCTTTTGGTCCCCAAAGGCAGAGATGAATCTTGGGTGGTCATGATCCTGTCACCTGTTTACTGGTGTGTAATTGATAATCAATTTTATTATTTATTTTTAGGTTTAAATATTATTTTAATTCACATATATAAAATCCTATATTTTTAAAGTGGTCACAAACTTTTTAAAATATTTTTTTAAATTATTATTATCATTCATAATAATAATTATTATTATTTAATGTATTAAATTTATTTGTTGTATTATAAGATATCATGAGTGACTGACTACATTAGGTATAAGTGGAACATTATGAATGTAAGTATTTGTTGTCCAGTTTATACTGTACTGTTGTAACACTTTTTTAAACTGCAAAATACTTCCACCTTGTTAAAAAAAAAAAAAAAAAGCTTTCTTTTTTTTTTTCCGAGGCTGAACAATACCTTCTATCGTGGGTAGTTTTTTGACCTGTGGGAACAAAATACGCCTAAATAAAAAATACAGACTTCAATAGCTTAGTGATAATTAGGCCAAGTGGAAAACCCAGAGCGCACTGTTCTCACCTTCGTTATTTTTGGAGTCTGAGACTTTTTTGTGAAAGCGGAGATATTTACTGTTCTGTTCTCCTCATGAGATACTAATGAAGCACAATCGTTGCCAGATGATGAGCTGTCAGTATCCCGGTGTGACTCGATTGCACTTCTTCTGTTTTTACGCAGAACTCAGGCATGTTTATCCATAATGAATGCCCGTTGCACAATATTAGACTGATATGTTAATAAATATTTTAAAGCCGGAGGTGAACACGCTGGTGACCCACCATTTTTTTTTTTTACTGTAGTACTGTTTTACCTGTAAGTATTTTACAGTGAGTGAAACAGTGCCCTCCTATATCTTATGTAGTAAAAGTGTGGTGAAACTTTTAGTGGTATTGCACTTTTACCGTCATGTCTGAAGGGAAGTCTGGCAGAGTTGGCCATTCTTTCTTTCTTTCAAAATTTTTTTTTTAATCAATCAATAAAAGAATCAAATAAGGCCACCTTCATAGCATCGCCAAACTGTGATTTGTCGGAACCATGCCAAGGGTGAAGTTGGCTTCTCTTAGTAAAATAAAGAAGGATTAACCAATCCGGTGAGTCTACTGTCAAACTGCTGAACAGACTATGTAGCCAGACGCCCTTCTACATCACCATTGGCAAATATGAGAAAGTACAGTTATGAAGGATAGAAATTTTGAGCTTTTAGTAAAATAAATAAATAAATAAATAAATAAAAGCATTTTAAACTAAAATAATCTACCAATGGGGCAGCACCTAAAAATTACAAAAAAACAGAGCTACATACGGATTGCCTGAATCAGCTGCATATGTTCATATACTGTAGTGGTTATTTTATTGCTGCTGTTTAAACACATAATATAAGAATTATGCATGTGGCCTACTGATTATTTTGAATAAAATTTAAAAAAAATTTTATTTAAAAAAAAATCGTCATACCCTAATTGAGTTTGTAATGAGTGCTTATTTTGTTTTTCATTGAATCTTTGCTACACATTAAGCATCTGGTTATGCATTTGGGAGGAAAAAATACAATTTTGAGCATCATGAGAGTTTGTGTCAGGAAACGCAAGCATCGGATGGAATATTTGCGTGAATGTTCAGATGTACACCAGCAAGTTTCAAATAACAGGCATCTACATAAAGCAGTTTTGTAAATCATACTGGACACTCTGGAAGTTTTTCTATTACCATTTCTTTGATAAAGCGGTGGTATGACAACCAGATGTATGGATTCTGGCTGGTTCGTTTGGACTCGGTTCAAAAACTGAAAATTCTCCAGTCAAGTGTTTGTTAGAGAACTCAGGCCCACATTCGAGTGACCATTCCATTGCATTTTTTGTGTTTTATGTGTCTTTTTTCAGTTTTCAGGTTTTTTTCCTTTATTTATTTTTATTTTTCATTACAATGGATTACAGCATTAGTTTCAGCACAAATCACAAACACCTGCTTCAGCTAATTAATGCTTTTAATAACCTCAGTGTATTAGATGCAGGTGTGGTGGAGCTAAACTCTGCAGGACGTAAATGGATTGGACGCTTGCATTTACTCACAGTGTGCAAAGTACCTGATATCATTGCACTTCATTTCTACCAAAAGAAAAAGTAGTTTTCAAAGAAAGATTTTATGTCTACTTATTTTACTGCTTCAAGTAGTTGAGTTTCTGTTCCAGACTCTATATTGATAATACAGCCATGACATACAGTAATAAATTCAGTTAAACACTGAGGGGAAAAAACTATTCCTGAAACATAATATCTGGAATGTTACTTGTGTAGGTATTAACTCAGAAATGAGTAAAACAACCTGACATGAAATGTAGTTACTGTTACTACCCCAGCGATGATGTTCCTATTATTCTTTTCATCCACGATAATTTGTCAGCAAATATAAAATTCTTTCTTTTTTTTTTACTACATTTCTTTTTGAAGTAAATGTAGACTTTATCCATTTATTGCTATGTTTCATGCCAGGACTGTCTAAAAAGTTATTTTCTGTATCACAGCTATGTAGAAAGAGTGGTTCCCTCAAGAACATCTGTTTTTTTTTTTTTTTTTTTTAACACTCTCTTGAAATTTAATAAGATAAAAAGGGGGGGGGGGGGATGCACATAGCACATATTTAGTCATTTTTCTGAGAATGTTACACCAAAGCCCTTAATTCTGAAGCTACATATTAAAAAGCAGTTGTGTCTCTCTGTTTTCTTATCTTGTGTAGGGGTCGCTGGGTGGAGCTCTGCTGACATATGACATACAACATACTTGTTATAATATTGTTTTTCTCTCTCTATCAGTCTTGTTGGATACACCTGAAACACCTGGTTTTAGACCACAATAATTCCTTAGTATGGTGTAGGGCCTCCCTTTGGGGCCAGTACAGCATTAATTTGTCTTGGGAATGACAGATACAAGTCCTGCACAGTGACCAGAGGGATTTTGAGCCATTCTTGCAGAATAGTGGCCGGGTCACTATCTGATACTGGTGGAGGAAAACGTTTCCTGACTCGCTCCTCCAAAACATGCCAAAGTGGATCAATACTATTTAGATCTGGTGACTGTGCAGGCCAAGGGAGATGTTCAACTCCACTTTCATGTTCATCAAACCACTATGTCCCCAGTCGTGCATTATCATCCTGATACATGGCACCACCTTCAGGATACAATCCTGTCTGAACCATTGAGATGGTCCTCCAGAATGGTTCGGTAGTCCTTGGCAGTGACGCGCCAATCTAGCACAAGTATTGGGCCTAGGGAATGCCATGATATTGCAGCCCAAACCATCCACCCCCATGCTTCACTCTGGGCATGCAACAGTCTGGGTACGCTTCTTTGGGGCTTCTCCACACCGTAACTCTCCCGGATGTGGGAAAGACATTGAAGGTGGACTCATCAGAGAACAATACATGTTTCACATTGTCCACAGCCCAAGATTTTCGATGCTTGGACCATTGAAACCGACGTTTGGCATTGGCACGAGTGACCAAAGGTTTGGCTATAGCAGCCCGGCCATGTACATTGACCCCGTGGAGCTCCCGACGAACAGTTTTGGTGGAAACAGGAGAGTTGAGGTGCACATTTAATTCTGCCGTCAGTTGGGCAGCTGTGGTTTTATGTTTTTCGGTCATTCCTTACAGACATCTTCGTCTTGCGTCCACAGTTACCCCTGTTGGATGCGGTTCGTCCTTCTTGGTGGTATGCTGACATTACCCTGGATATTGTGGCTCTTGATACATCAAGACTTGCTGTCTTGGTCACAGATGCACCAGCGAGATGCGCACCAATAATTTGTCCTCTTTTGAACTCTGATATGTCACCCACAATGTTGTGTGCACTGCAATATTTGAAGCAAAACTGTGCTATTACTCTGCTAATTAAACCTTCACACTCTGCTCTTACTGGTGGAATGTGCAATCAATGAAG
>JAQMYL010000016.1:8530835-8555451 GCA_030014365.1 Clarias pachynema | reverse complement strand
CGGATCAGTACTCGGTATCGGCCGATACCCTGAGCCCAAGTATCGGAATCGGTATCGGGAGGGGAAAAATGGTATCGAAACATCTCTAGTTAAAACGGAAGCTACAGTCAGTCGGCATTGCCTGTTACAAATTCATTGCACGCACTGTGTTGAGAGGAATAAAAAGAAGAAAAAAAAAATAACAGCAGACTGAATAATTGAAAGAAGAACTTGCAGTGCATTTGATGTATTAAAATAAAAGGAAAGCTGGGAACACGATGTATAGCCTAATCATATCATCAGCATGTGCCATTGCCACACCAAGCCCACTTTGTACTCACTGTAGTAATCTGTGTAAAAATGGGTTGATAAATGATTCTGGTTATGACTCCCGTTGAAGAGCTACTGTAAGAGATACTAAAATGCTAATGCTCTGCAGTGTTCGGCGTGTTGCTTTTTACCGGAGGCCATCATGTCAAATCTAAGTGTGAGGCAGAGCCGAATATAGATTAACTGTCATCCTCTTGAGAGACGCAAATGTGACCAAGACCTACTCTAGGGGGAAAAAAATCAGTACTTATAGACACCAGAGTGCATGAAGAGTTTTCAGTAAATGAATTTATAATATATTAGATTTGCCTTCAATCCAAGAATAATATCTTGATGTGACATAGCTGTTCAATATTAGTGTTCAAATCCAAGGACTGTCACAGAGCCACAGTTGGGCCCTTGAGCAATATAAAGTGATATATTTGGGCTAAATAAAAGCGACAGCCAGAAGAATACAGTACACGAAACCAAATGTAAGTGCAGAAGCTCATGCCGAATTATTCGGCAATAATTTATATTCAGATCTGGGGAAGCATTAAATATGTTTAATACCATAGCACTGTTCAAGTCCCAATTCTGATTGATTATAAGAACGGTATCTCACCTGTCTGTAAATATCTGCTTCTTCAATCCTTCAATAATAGTCTTGCCAGTGTGGCTCTGGTGTAGGATGACTTAAGGATGACTTGTAATCTAGACTATGGATCAAAGTCATTGCTAAAGGTAAATGCTGTGATATTATAATGGAAAATTCTTTGTGACTACCTTTGAAGTTTTGGTATAATTTAGTATTAGATAGCAAGGCACAAAACTTTTTTTTTTAGACAACAATTTGTGCTTGAACTGTACAAGAAAATAAACCAATAAAGAAATATTTGATGAATTTACAGTGCCGTGAAAAAGAACTTACCCCATTAAAAAAAATTTTTTATTTTTGCAGGTCTTTCCCACTTAAATGATTGAGACCATCAATCTAATTTTGATATTACACAAAGATAACCCGGGTAAATCCTCAATGCAGTTTTTAAATCATGATTTCATTTATTAAGGGAAAAATGCTGTCCAAACCTACCTGGCCTCATGTGAAAAAGTAATTGCTCCTAAACCTAATAAATGATTATACCACCCTTGACGGCAATAACTGCAAAAAAGCCTTTGCAATAACTTGCAAATAGTTTTTCAGATTATTGGGAGGAATTTTGGCCCACTCTTCTTTGCAGAATTGTTTTAATTCAGCCACATTGGAGAGTTTAACCTGTTTAAGGTCATACCTTTGACTAGGCCTCTCTGAAACCTGAGCTCCTGGATGAGTCGTTGTTGTGCTTTTGGAGTAATTTAGGTTGGCCGGCCACTCCTGGGAAGGTTCACCACCGTTTAAAAACTGCATTTTGTATTTTCTCGGGTTATCTTTGTGTAATATTAAAATGTGTTTAATGGTCTCTATTATTGTAGGTCATAAATATACAAAAAAATTAAAAATAAGGAAGGGGCAAAAACATTTTCACAGCCAAAACTTTTTTTTAACTCTCAGTTATGTCATGCTGTACAAGCAAAAGTCGAAAAGTGATTTGAACTTCCCTTATATTTAAAGTTGCTCAGCCAACTCCTACCTAACTATGCACACAAACCAAGAAAGTCAGTTTTAGTTAGTGTGACTGTAGGAGTCTTTTAAGTTTATTACTTAACATTGTATAAAATTATATCAACAATATTCTATAGCAGACTTTGCAAGTACATGTAATGTGTTCTCTGTCCTTATGAAGATCCTCTGTAGACCAGTGACTGAAGAAAATTTTAATGTTCTTTTTACATTATCAATTGGTCAGAAACATTGTTTCAGTGAGTTTTATTTAATTGGGATTTTTTTTCTTTGCTCATTAACATGTTTCGTTTTGGTTGCATCATTGCCAATACTGTGTTTGTAGCTATTGTTGCTTAAGCCAATGGCATTCATCTTTTGCTGAATTTTAGATAAGCATAATAATACCTCTGAGAACTCTTTTAATTGAAATTTCCCGATGCTTAATTGTAGTTTCTTGATGGCGAGGGCTGGTGATCATCCTGTTACGAATTTTAATTTTGACAATTTTTACTCACGAGCATGATCAAAGGCAAACTCATGATCAAAGGCAAATAATTGACAAACAATGTTTTGTATAAACCATACCTTTCCTGCTTGGAAATATTATCATTAAAAAAATATGAGGTGCAATATGAGGTGTTTAAGTGAAAAGTTAACTGAAAATTATGAATTGTCTTTGGATGGCTGATTAGCCATCAAATGCAGATAGATAAATGAACAAGCGGAAATACTTTGAAAGCATCTGAAAGCATTATTACAGCTCTGTAATTTTTAGATCTATTCACGGTACTCATGATTAAACAGATGGATTTATTAGTCATGAATTAGAGAAAGTAAGTAAAGTCGGTTGAATTTTGTGTAATTTTGAAATAAAATGTACGTTATTCAGAGACATGAGAGCAATCAGTAATAAATATTACAAAAGAAATTCCAAACGTCCAGATGATCTAACCACTGGGAATGAATGAGACCACTGTTTCAGCAGTAGATGTCATTTCTTAGATTAAACAGCAGCTACTGTATTTTATGGTTATATTCAGCATTCATAACCTCCCTCTTCTCCTCGTTCACGAGCCTATAGGCAAGTCATCAATCACAGCAACACACTCACATAAAGCTTTAAATTCTCTAACAAGCCATCCATAACATATCCGCCTGCTTTTGATCTCTCTTATCTTTTCGACACATTTCATGCGCTCTTTTAGTCCTGCGTGAATGAAAAGTACAGCATGTCTTTGCACCCTGGTTAGTGCTAAAAATAGAACTGTTCTTGGCACTTAGCAAAACACTTCTCTCCCAAATTTATGACAAACAGCATAAGAAAAAAAAAAAAAAGTTAGCTTATGATGAAAGAAAGTGCAAGCCTGAAATCAAATCAGCTGAGGGGAAAAAAAAAAAAGGCTCCCTAGACAACTTTTTGTTTACTGTATGTAAGATACTAATGTCTTCTACAAGGTCTTGCAATGGTTTAACCAAAAATGTCTCAAATATAATCTTGTTTTTAAATCCTTTGGAGCTTTAAGCCTCATCGCTCCATTACAATTACTGTACTTGTAGATGACATTAGTGGCTTAATGTTGAACAAGTAAGTTGTTCATCTCACCCGAAATCATTTTTAAAAAATATGCTTTGTTTAAGCTGCATCCAATTCTCGAGTAAACTTTCTCATAAAGGTTTACGAAACAGCAGGACTTATTGTAATCTGTGAACATAACCAAAACCTATGTTTCATCGCATAGTTAAACACTGTAAAGTTATAACAGCAGCCAATTTCGACCCTTGGAGATATGTATTGACAATAGGAATGTACGGGGGCATTCACATTAGACTTTGACTTGTGATGAAATTGAATTGTTAATGAAGGCATACAACTGATTGACATTTACAGAAGACTTCAAGCAGAGTATGGTGAAACTGGTTTAAAGGAGACAGTATGTCCATGAATGACTATCCTGGCTGAGGTGGCTCGCAGACGTTCCTGTGAACAGTCACTGAGTGGAACATCTAATCCTTGAAAACTGATAGAGAACTTGGTGGATAAGACGCATCCATCTGTGGAAACTGTACACACCATCACTCATGAACACCACTTGCACATTATAGGAACTCGGCCCGGAGTTACTGTCATATCCGCTGTACAGTCTTGACCTCGCTCTCCTACATTTTTAGTGTCGTGCATACACTGATCAGCTGTAACTAAATGATCACTGACAGGTTAAGTAAATAACATTGATTATCTCGTTACAATGGCACCTAGAAGTGCCAACTTTGACAAGCCCCAAATTGTGATTGCTGGATCACAGGGTCAGAGCAACACCAAAAGTGCAGCTCTTGTCGGATGTTCCCGGCCTGCAGTGGTCAGGATCCACCAAAAGTAATCAGTGAAAAGGAAAAGCAGTGAACCGGCGACAGGGTCATGGGTGGCCAAGGCTCACACTGATGCATGTGGGGAGCTAAAGCTGGCCTCTGTAGTCCGGTTCAATAGAAGAGCTACTGTAGGGAGTCAGAACACACCAAGCATTGCATTTTGTAGTGTATGGGGCTGTGTAGTGACAGACCAATCAGAGTGCCCATATAAAATTGTAAAAATAATTTGCATGTTCATTGGTTCACATTTATGTTCACTGCATTTACAAGAGTTTTAGTAACAGCCTGATCACAGTGGAAATTGTAGGAAATAACTGAGTTTGTTCTATGATATCACAGACAGATAGAATCAAAAATAATAACTCTCCTGTGAGACCAATTATAAACTGGAGTAGCTGTAGGCTGAGGAACTGTTGAGGAATATGCTGACAATGCTGACAATTTCTACCTCTGAGGGTTTTCTTCTGGTGCTTCCCTATGGTTGTACAGTAAGTGGAAGTTATTTAAGTTATCTTACTCCACTTAAACTAGTCTGGACATTTATCTCTACCTTCCCTCATCAAGGAGGCATTTCCATCACATGATCAGTGATACCAAAAATACTCAAAACATCCCATCTGGCATCAACATACATACTGTACCACGATCCAAGACACTGAAATCATGTTTCTATTGTCCTGTTCTGATATTTGACGTGAACGTTATTATGAAGCTCTCGATCTGTACAGTAAATGCTTTGCACTGCTGCTGTCACTGGATTGGATAATTGCATGAATAGCAGGCATACAGGTGTTCCTATTAAAGTGGCTGGTGGGTGTATATACAATTCATTATTATAGTACATTCATTCAGCACCATGAATGTACCCTCTTCATGAGCGCATGTGTGGACAAAAACAAAGTTATCCATTCTTTTAAATCGAAGCTCAACTCTTATACATAGATCACACAGTGATATTTTGGCTGAAACTCTGAACTGTTTTTAATTCCAGAACTAAACCCAAGTTTAGAGGACTATTCTCATTCTCTGGCACTCTGTTCTCCCCAGTTTATGACTCTTCCATGGTGCCAGGTCGCTTTTATGTTGAGCGGAGGCTCTCGACAGCTGAGAGGCCCTCACCGTGTAATTAGCGGCTTCCATTCCGGGCCTCCTTTGTCTCCGGCTTGTCTTTAATAGCTGGTAAATTGTAATTATTATTCTAAACATTGCCGAGATGAGGTTATTGCGGGGATAAATTACTCAGTGACTTTTCCACTTTTTGTCTTGCGATGTTCTTCCACTCGAAACGGAGGATGTTGCTTAAAGAGGAACGGGTGGAGAACCAGAACAAAGTGCTGTTCTGCAGGATGCATCAAATGATCGTGTGTGTAGTCAACTCCAGTGTATTATTATGTGACACAAGCAGTGTTGCAGGGTTATCAGTAAACCCCATCACCTCCCCCTACACACACACACACACACACACACGCGTGCGCGCACACCACCAGGATAACCCCTACATGCAGCCTGGAAGAATTTGTTTGCATTTGAGCAGCTGTTGAAGTGTGAGCTTATTCATAGCAAGCTTTCATCCCGGGCGTTGTCACGTTGCCTTTGTCTCTTTTTTTGTGTCTGGACGACAGGACGGTTGGGTGTGTGTGCACAAGGGGATAAAGTTAAAGCAAAGGCAGGGCTAATTTAGAAGTTTATCTTGCAGCATTTCTGTTTTTCATGTAACTACGAATTTCCACCATTAGCTTTTATTGTTATCTATTTAACATTGTTGAGTATTTCTTTTATACTGTTTTTATTTAACAAATATGACATGTGTAGAAGTACAAATAAACCTCAAAATGTTACCGCATATACAGTATTTATTTAATAGAAAATGTAAAAACTATTAATAAATAAGAGAAGAAAGTCAATAATGTAACAATTGATAATAAAAAAGTTGGAAAAAGCTGTACAGTAGTTCAGTAAAACTTTAAAATTTACTACTAGTTCTGTTAGTAGTATTGATGAATTTTATTCAATCCTCAGTAACTCAAAAACGAGTCAAAAGTTTATATAGATCAATTAATTGTTTGAATGCCTTTTTTGTTTTTGTGTTGTGTAAACAATTTACAACAGAATGTTTTAAATAAGAATTTCAGCAATGCTAAAATTGATCCTGATACAATGTTGCCTAGTGTTTTTCTTTTCTTTTTTACATTTAAGTAAGCAATAAAACAAATGGGGAAGTGCTGTTATAGGGGGAAAAAAAATCTTAATTCTACATCGACCTTCCAACCTTCCAACCTTCCTTCCACTCACTTACTCACTGTCTTATCCCGTATTCAGGGTCACGGGGGCCTGGAGGCTATCCCAGGAGGCTTAGGGTACAAGGCGAACTACACCCTGAACAGGGTACCAATCCATCACAGGGCACACACATTCATTCATTCACACACTACAGGCAATTTGGGAAACACCAATTAGCCTAATCTGCAGGTCTTTGGGAGGAAGCCAGCGTACCTGGAGGAAACCGACCAAGCACGGAGAGAACATGCAAACTCCATGCACACAGAGATGGGAATCGAACCCGGACCCTATGGGTAAAAGGCGACAGTGCTAACCACTACACCACCGTGCCACCTACCTTCCAACCATTACACTTAAAAATGAATGAATGAATGAATGAATGGCACATTGTAAGTTTCATCCATTTTTTTGCTTGATGTTGCAAAATGATCTTGGATCAACTTGGTGATGTTTCATAATCATGACAAATAATCAAGTTTAAATTTGATAATCAAGAAAAAATGACAGTAGAAATCACAGCTATTGTATGTTTACCAGTGAAAGTAAGAGCATTTCCACATGCACAGTGTGATGAGTCCTCACAGAATTGCAACTGAACAGCTACGTAAAAAACAACAACCCCTTTTTAGTGGTCAGTTTGCTATAGAGAATAAAGAATGGACTTTGAAACAATAGAAAAAAACTAATAACGTCGTATTCACCCTATTCCAGAGCAATGTTTGTGTCAAGATGATAACAGAAGCACATGAAGCGAAGTGGCCATCATGCATAGTGGCCATTGTACAAACCTCAGGAGGCAGTGTAATGATCTGGGGTTGCTTCAGTTGGTCAGGTCTCGACTCAGCAGCATTGTGTGATGATAATAAAATGAAGTCAGCTGACTCTGTGAATGTACTGAATGGCCAGGTTATCACATATATGGAGTTTTTCCTTTCCCAGAGGGCACAGGCATATTCCAGAGTGGTTTTGGGAGCATGAGGAATAATTTTCACACGGGTTGGGCAATAATAAAAATTAATTAATTATTCAAGTGTGTGACCCCTTTTTGGCCAGGCAGTGTAACTGCTATAAACGCTGTTCCTTCCTCAGGGTCTTTATGAATGAATGAATGCATTTCCGTCCTTGACCATTTTTTAAAGCTTTCCCGTTAATAGTGCTGAAACTGGACACGTTCAATAATGCTGTCTACATAAAATAAATAAAAAAATCTTCATAGAAAACTTCAAAAAGTATATATTTTTTGTGTTATTGTATATCAGTATTTTAGCAAAATGTGTTAATATAGACAAATAATCAACACCTTCTAACCCATCAGAGCATTCAACAATACTGTAGAACCAACAACCCATAATAGAGACACAGTTCACATTTCACTTCTTGTCACAGTTCACATTTCCCTTGAATGCAGTATGAGGGTCACCACTGCGCGCAGACTACATTACATTAATTTAGATAACAATGAACGGCACAGCACCAGGATCAAGTTAATACAGTATGGTTTTATTCATTTGTATGGCATTAATGTATGGAGCGAAATCAAAAATCACACACATGTGCCAGGCCGACACAAGGACACACCCAGGTGCAAATAAAAAAAGGAAAGAAAAAAAAAGAGAGAGAGAGTAGTCAAGCAGTTGAACATTTCACACTCATATTTTGGCCATAGTGGAATTATCACGTTCAAGTGCAATGTCGCATGTCATAGAGCAATGCATGTGCCGTTTTATACAGTATAAAATGGTGGTTATTATGTGTTAATGTCTGGAATGAGATAATGGATAGAATACAACAAATATATAGTCGCACGGTTCAATATCTGCACACTCAGCCTCATTGCTCGCGTTCGGCGTAGTCCTTCAACCCTGCCGTGGGTTATTTCGAGCTCCCGATGAGGCGTGACACAGGAAACCTCGCTGAACCACCGAGAGATGTTTTGCATAGACGCCAAGTAGAATTCATGCAAATGACTATGTGAGGCGTTAAGGAAACATAAAAAGACGAAGACGTACACAGGGTCGAGATTTACCACATCAAACGGATGAATCGGTGAGCTATCGTGGCGATGTTCTGTCCATAAGATCTGGCTTTTACAAAAATAAGTGAGTTATATTCATATATTTATTCGAATGAAAACAACTAAATCGAACAGAACTAAAACAAGGTGAACGGAAACAGTCGTGATTAGAAGAGCTACACTTGATACACGTTTATGCCTGGGTTTATGAGTCAAATCAAAGTGTTCAGTCCGGTATTGCTTTTGTGTTACACTGTCAGTGTGTGTGTGTGTGTTTATGTGTGTGAGTCAAGTCGATATGTCGCCAATATGTAGCTCAGCATGAATGCCACAGCCATTCTCGACACACACCTGAATTCTCTCTAAAAGAAAAAGGCCCGAGTTATATCTCTGTAAGTAAAGATTGAGAATCTGAGAGTGGAAACGGTTGTTGTCATGGAAAACATCGTTCGTAAAAGAAAACAGTCATAATAAATAAAATAAATAACCCATTTTCAAACAAATGTGACGAAACATAAGAAAAAAAAGGAAAAACAACACAAAGCGAGCATTTAAACCTGTAGACTTTTTAAAAACTTTTTTTTCTCTATTTTTTGTAATATATAGTTTAGAGCATTTAAAAAAAATGAGAAAAGTTTGTATACAGAGGCATACACAGATATCTTGTATAAAAGCTGATACAGAAGTGTTTAGCATCAGTCACCAGTGTCTCATTGTATAAAGTCTTTTTGCGGGAATATGTTGTCATCATTAATAAATAAGAGCAGACAGTAGATGAGTATTAGGATTGGGAGAAATTTTCAGGTTAGGAATAAGCTATGGCTTTAGAGGCTACATCAGCCAGGAAAAACAAACAAACAAACAAACGAACAAAAAACATAAATAGAACTATTTAAATACGCTATTGTCCTAATGTCTTAGTAAAGTCAAGTTCAGGACAAGCTATGTAACAAGCTATATCAAAACAAACAAAAAAAGGATAAAGTCTCTTTTGACTACACGGCTATAACAGGTAAAAGTAGAGGGTTTCCCCGTTTTGTTTGAACAGAGGTGTGAGATTTTTTATTTCTGTCTCTTCAAGACGAAGGTCAGTACGGTGCGAACTTCTGGCGCTCTGGTTTCTTGATTCCGTTGGCCGAAGAGATCTTGGCCGTGTAGGATGCCAGAGCGGCGTGGGCCGGAGCGGCGGCGGCGGCGGCGGCGGCTGCTGCAGCTGAGCCAGCAGGAGCTGAGAGTGCCAGGAAGGGGACAGATTTCATTCCCAGGAGGCTGGAGAGGGGGAGGGCATAGGGGGCGCCCAGGATTGGAGCGTGGGGCAGAGCGCCCATCGCTGCCAGGGCTGCGGCAGAGGACGAGGCAGGGGAGGCGGGCTGGGTGAAGCTCATGTTCAGCTCTACAGGGCTCGACATGGAGGAGGACTGGGCGGTGGATTTGGCGGTCTCTAAACTGTATAAGGAGGGGAGGGGAAGGGTGGATAGGAAGAGGTGTTGGGAAGGACAGGTGGAGGGACACGGAGAGGGGAAGGGACCCGGATGGAGAAGGGTTAGAAGGTTAAATAAAAGACATGTTAAAGAAAGAAATTTGAGAGAGAAGTCAAATAAAATAGAAGAAAACCAAAAAAAAAAAAAAAAAAGGAAAAAAAAAATCATAAGAGAGGTGTGTTTTGCTGGAGGTTGCAACAGATTATTTGAGGGGGGACCTTGGCACTCATGGGGGAGGTGCTGTTTAATTCAGGGTGATGGCTTGGGTAGGGGCTTAGGGAAAGGAAACAGAATGATTTTAAATTCATTAGGACTTCCTCAATCCACACTCGGTGGAAAAGACAGCAGATGCAACTGGCAATATGCTATCCAATGCAAATGCAACTCATGACGTGCGTTTGTGTTTTCCAGCTTTTAGGGAATATTCAGAATTTGTCATACAAGCAAGGTCAATGGGTGATATGAAAAACGGGGTGTGTTCAATATGCAGAAGGTTCTGATGCAATGCTCTGTAAATGCTGCGTCTTTTGAAGGATGTGTGGCGTCCTTAGACTGAATTTTGAGACATGAATAAAAAGAGCTGGATGAAAGTGGTTGATTTCATCGATTTGATAATGAAACATTGGTGAGCTAGAAGACTAGCCTGGAATGCCTGGAGACTCTGCTTTACTCTATTTTTCCCCCTTACTGTATAACAAGGAAGCAGTTTGACTTAAACCGCCATTCAAGAATTTTATGCTTATTATTATGCGTATACCAATTTTTTATTATTTTACCAATAAAAAAATTTTAGTTTTCCGAGCTACAAGTCTACTAAAAATTATATTAAATAGAAGTTTATCAACAAAGGTCACCAGGTACCACAACGAAGCCGTAACGGCTTCTCAAGTCTCCCATGTTTAAAAATTACTATCTTTGATTTGATGCGATAAAAACTTTAAGATTTTAATCACACTATTCAGTTTCACCTACATGAAGACGTGTTCCCTTTTCCCCCATGTCTGTAAAAAATGTCTGTTTCCTCAGACAGCGCAGTTATTAATTTTTTTGTGGTCTGATGGTGTACCTGGTGCCAAAACAACCCACCGAAGAGCATAACCAGATGCATTTGAATATCTGCAAACAAAATTCGGACTGATACGAAGCCTGTCTTGAAAAGCAAGGAGGTTATGTCGAAAAAGTCACCAATTAAATGTACAAGCTAATCAAAATAAATTCTACCACCAGAGTGCGGATAATTTTTGACTCACCCTCGTATATGTAATCAGATTTTTTTTAGTTGTGGCAGAGTTTTTATTAATGTCAGTTTAAAGTAACTTTGGAGTTTTGCTAGATGGGATATCGATGTCCTGTATCTCAAAAAAATGTCTCTTCGTCCTGAAAAAACAATATAATATTAAGACGAGGACTTGTGTGATTAACTGGACAGCGACAATACAATCAGACACATCTTGTGTAACGGATTACACTTGGCGCATGGGGAAAATTGTGTACATTTTAAATCAGACACAAGTCAAATAAAACTCAGACGAGCCCAACATATATTGAAATCTAACAGGAATTCGAAAACTTTAAATGAAATTCGAAATGAAATAAAAAGCGGCTTATTAAGAAGACTGACCCTGCACCAGTCTGCTTGTTGAACACACCTGGGACGAGCCTCCGTTTCTTTATAAGTCATTCTGTATACCTGCCGATTCAGGATGGAGGCTAAGAAATATCCCACTGACATTTGATTATGTCTTTGAATATGAGTGTCTCCAGCAATGTGTGGCGAAAAATGTAAAAACTGTCAGAATTTCAGTCAGAATAAAGGAAACATTTCTATGCTCTAGTGCACTGTAATCAGTTTACAGCAAACAAGCATCGTATCACATCTTATTCAATTTCACTGATTCAGACTGATCCATCATAAATGATTAGTTATTCAGCTCTATATTTTGATTTACGCCTTCATGCTATGTCTTAAAGGAAGCTGATTATTTTCGTTCACTTGAGTTAAGCATGAAATTTAAGTTGTCAGGTTACATTAAAGCTGATGCTGACAGGAGAGCAGTACAACAATTAATAGGGCATGGTGTTCGGAAACCTATGCCTGTATTGTCTGACTCCAAATTTAATCGAGTTGAATTTCAGTCTCGTAGAAGTAAAATGAGAATGCAGTCCCTTAACACTAACAAGCCGGAACCTTAATTCCTCAGTTAAGTGTTTAGTTTTTCAATCTTGTTCTCAACACTGTAGCCTCAAAGTTGTTCTTATACCACTCTAAGACAGGTTCTTTTTTTTCTTTCTAAAATCAGCTTTACTCAAAACAAGCCTTATCTAAGAGTGTTTCCCCACTGCACATTCACAAACCAGAACTGAACAATATTTCGAACAGAGCTGCTGCTATTATAAAAGATATGTGAAACTGCCACAGTGCAATTTTTCTTGAAAACCAATGATGACATTTTCAAATCCAGCCGTTTTGTTACTGATGAAAAGGCTCATTGAGAAAAGGTTTTCAAATATCCTAAACAGAATGAGAAAACATTCTCATTATAATAACATTAGTCGCAACCTCATTTTATGAAAATGATGCAGAATGGAAATAAGCTTGTAAAGAGAGTTCAAGTCAAGCCAGGACATTTGATGCGATGTGCAGAACAACTGAACATATTTATGAGAGTAAAAACTCTCTTTATTTCTCTATATAATCCCTTGCTACACTAATGCACTTATTCCAGCGTTCCACTACTGCTTAAATACCATTAATACAGAATTTTTCTCTCATGAAACGCTGGCCTCCCAGGAGCTCCTTTAATGGCCTGAACATCTGTAAAGGCTTGGAGCGAGGTCAAAACTATACGGGGGATGTGGCAATAATTCCCAGCCGAGTTTGTGTAACATGCAAGTGGTGATCATTAATGATTGTGTGTACAGTACCCACAGACACATCTCTTCTGAAAGCGAAGAGTCAATTTTCAGAAATCAGACGTTCCACTCACTGAATATTTACAGGAACGACTGCAGTGGGCTCCAAGCCACCTCGGCTGGGATCGCCATTCACAGGCCTTGTTAAAAATGTTCGAATGGTTTACTACGGCTAAGAGTCTCATCACTGTACTGTGCTTGAAGTCTTCTGTAAACGTCATTCGGGTTTATGACTTCAGTCGCAAGAAATTTCCTAATTTCTGCAGTCCTGCTTTGACTTAAAACGCCCTTCATAACTGCATCTTGTATTATAGAAAGCAAATAGATTTTCGTAGATTTGGGCTGCACAAACACTGTGCAGGTGTTTTAAGAGAAATTAAAAGCTGGATGAGGCTTTGAGCTACTGATTAAAAAGTCTAAGCACTGTCAAGCTGCCACTTAACCATACTGTACAACCAAGTAAATCACTGTGTTTCTTTCTTTCCCATTTCAACAATGTCAATCCATGATGGTCGCTTGTGGGTGATCCTATCTTTAGTTTATTGCTGATTGTTCCTGCTAGGGCCAGGCTAGTCATATACCCATACGAGCTAGCTATGGAAAGTATATAAAGCCGCCCACGTCAGATTTCTTCCCACTAAAAATAAAGCAATGAAGACAACTGTGGGGATGCTTATGCATAAAATGCATCCATGTGGTGCGTCACTGTAAGAGTTTCAAACAGAGCCTGAAATAATGTTTTGCTTTTCTTTCAAGCACGTTTTTGCCTCCACCTATTTTACTGGCTTAAACGGCAAAACCATATTTTAAGCTTAAAGATGAACTGGCTCAGAAGGTGCGAGTAGGAATGAAAATGCAGGAACAGTAAAATACAGATAATGTTTCATAGTAATGGGGAAAAGAGACTTTACACCTATTAATAACCAAATTCATCCACTGCTCATTAGGATGAAGTTGCCTATCTTTGTTGTGTTGCTTGCTCAACCTACATTGCTAACGAATGCTACGGTCCACCATCATTCACCGAAAATGAACGGCTTGTAGCATTGCTGCAAAAACGGTGGTGCAAGCTCTATCCTGAAGTATCTTAAGCCAGTACCAAAAGCCATACAAGTGCAACCTACAGTATGGTTCTGGATTTGGCTAAAAATTCTAGTGTTTTGTGCAGTGGTGAAAACACCCTGGGGTAATATCAAAGAAATGATATTATTAATTTGCATACTGGGAAAGATGACTACGAATGCCTTAGCTCCAGTAAAGCGGCCAAGCTTGTGGTGCTTACCAGGACGTGATGAGGTACTGAGCTAGGTTGATGCTGATCGGAGAGCCTGTGATGGTGACGTGTCTGTCACTGGTGCTGTCTAGCTGACTGCCAATCTTGATCTGAGCACCGGACACCTGGCGGATCTCGTTGATTTTTGTACCTTGCCTGCCGATGATGGAACCGATCAGCTGCGAGGACAGAGGAGAAGCAATGACAAACAAAATGAAGGTGATTGTTTTGTGACAAGTTACGACAGAAGTTGTAAGTGTTAACCAATTGAGTTACCATTTGTGCTGGTGGGTGGATTCTGCATGTTGTAAATGTTGGTGGTCAGCCAACAAACATGAACATTAAAAGGATAGTTTGGATTTTTTTTAAAACTCTGTCTTATATACAAGTACATTACCATAGGTCTTGGTCGTTATAAATTTTCCTGCTCTGCACACTGTCCGTGAAGGTTGTCACGCAAGTACAATGTAAAAAATGGGGGCCAAATTCCTCAACTCTCATTCCATGCAAGAATGCATTTCAAAGTTCAGATTCATTTTTCTTTCAATCTTGTACCACACGGTTACTTCCAGTGAAAGACACCACTTTGATTTATTCCAGTTTTATTTAAAAATTATAATAACCAAGACCTATGGTAACGTACTGTACTTATACACACATATCGACTTTGATGTGAAAAAAAAAAATCCGAACTATCCCTTTAAGTGCATGATATTTCTGTTGCTCTAGTGAAAGTAACTGAATATGATTTTTATGACGTTGCAAAGTTCATATTTCATTAAGTGCATCCTGGTCATTTGGGAACCGTATGTGGTTCTGAACTTGTCAGAGGAGTGATGTCAGCACTATAGACAGTACAGCAGAGAAAGCTGAGTGTGACATTTTTCAATAACTGTGAGGTCCCTGGTTCAATGAGAGATTCCTTCGGCCAGGAACTGACGGATAAGAAAAAGCAGCTTCAGGTTTGAGATTTCGAGAAAATTATGTCATCAATCATGAAACTATAAAAAAAAACAAAAACAAAAAATACACTGAACACTTGGCAGCCTGGTTATGGCTATATGGGTCTATTATTTATTATGTAGTAAGTGGTTCTGAATTGATCTTTTATTCATAATTAAAGGAGTTCGCAACATACCATTAACACTAAAATTAAAAGTTTTATTTTTAAAAGTACTGTATGTGGTCCTTGATTAAGGAAATAATTCTGAAGCTTTTTTTTTCTCCTTACAATCATTAACTTTGATTCCTATTTCAAGCATTTTATCATCACCCCGAAATAGCACTGTATCACAGAACCCTTTGGCAATGTTTTGGCACACTGCTATAAAACTCGAGTACATCTGTTAACCCACAGTGCTTTGCAGCGTGAAGCAGATAGCCTGTCAAGTGTAGTCCAAAAACTCCTCAATCTGTGTTCAACTGCAGAGCGTCAAATCGTGTTAAATAAGACGCCTTCGCTGGATGCGCGTCGCCTGTCTGTGCCGTTAAATAGCTATTGATCTCGAAACTCTAGATCGAAGCCTAGATCAAATTCGAGGTTTGTCTGACAGCCATCCGAAGCTTGGGGTCTGAAGTGAAGACTCTGTAAGATGCCTAGGGTATAGGGTAATGTCAGGCTCGGACAATGAAAAAGTGACTCCCATGCAGATGTGTTGGCGGCTTGGCATTCGTTTGACAGACAGCTCCTTCTTTTTACTTCTCTCACCCACTCTGTCGCTGCATTCCTCCATTGCGCTGCGAGGAGCTGAGTGTGTTTCTGTGTGTGTTTTACCCCCAGAACATTCCTTTCCTCACAAGTCATATGGCTGCTGCAGCTCCTGATTTGTCACACTGCTCTCCCTGGTGCCTGAGGCTATTAATGGCTCGGCTGATTATGTCGGTGTCTAAGTGTTTGGTGGAGGTCTTTCAACCACCCGGGTACAGTCCATCCCCATCCAGAGCTTTTATGAAGTTCTGAATTATTCATCCACCCATCTTCAAGATGCAATAAACAGCAGGTTCCACTCCCATTTTTTTTTTCTTAGCAAAAGTGTGCAATCTCAAAACTTTTGATATCACTCGTCATATATATATATATTGCCACTATGGAAGCAAATTACGTCAGTATGGATAAATCCTGCTTAAGTCCAAAGATAGCATAAGCTCTATTTTTGACTGGCCTTTAGAATTTAAAAAAAGGGAGATGAAGAAGGTCGTGGCTCAGCAAAGACCAGGCCGCTCCCGCTGATCCTGCAGGTCTTGGCCAGGCCTCGGACTTAGAGACATGGTGTCTGTGCCACTGCGTTCCCAAGCACCGGCTCTGATCCTTGTCTAATTGCCACGTGTTGGTGAAGACTTGGTGGGGAGGGCTGCAGTGGGGAATGAGCTCCTCTAGAGAGGAAGATGTGATTGCTTGTGATAAACAACTTCCTTCTGCCAGGCATTTGATGTCTGTTTGATCTCGCCTTGCTGCAGAATCACTACTCTGTGAGGCCATTTCAATAATAAATGCAATGTTTTCTCTCTGCTCATAGCATTTTTGAGGGGAATAGGAATATCAAAATGCACACATTTGGTCCTGTTTGAAGAGACAAGCAAGTTCTTTGAAGCCTGCGACACATTTGCAAAGGTATACAAATGTGGAAATAGAAGATGCATTAGGTGGAGTTCATGTACTATATTCATAATTTTACTTTAACTTGAATACTAAATATTAGCTTTGCTACTGTATATAGGGCTGCACAGTAACAATTTGGCAATTGTTCCATAGATAAAAACTAAAGATCATGAGAAAAAATTGGCCAAAAAAAAAAGATAAATAAAAACCACAATTCCCCAAAACAGAAAAGAAACCTCCATCCCGTATTAGTATTTTAACGCACAACAGTGTTCTGGTTCATCGGAAACTGTTCATTCATTTTCTATAACAGCAGCTCTAACGGTTTTTCCAGGTGCAATAACATCACAGGTGTATATAATTAATGCACTTGTTAATCACTGTGATCGCTTCATCACCTCTAATTCACAAACGCTAATTCAGTTGTATGGCAGAAGGCGACACGGTTGCGTAATGGTTAGCACTGTGGCCTCACACGTCCTGGTTTAAGGTTCGATTCCCGCTGTGTGTGTGTGTGTGTGTGTGTGTGTGTGTGTGTGTAGAGTGTGCATGTTCTCCCTGTGCTTGGAGGCTTTCCTGCCACAGTCCAAAGACATGCGGATTAAGTAAATTGGCTTGTAGTGTGTGTGTGTGTGTGTGCCCTGCGATTGATTGGCACCCTGTTCACAGTGTACTCTGACTCATGCCCAAAGTTAATAAATAACGCTTCATATTAAAATTTAATATCTGACATTTTTAAAAGAAGTCTCCAATGTCAGTGTGTTGTAACAGTCACTGCTCAGAAAGACAATTATTATTATCATTATTGTGATGTTAGTTTTTTTGTTTTGTATTGTTAACTTCAAGAGAAAGCAAACATCTAGCTAAAGCTTGTATAAATGATAAGAACTTGTTTCATGGATGTTAGATAAGAAATACTGTAAACGGCTATAACTCGCTGTAAGCGAATGTTGCGTTGTCCTTGAAACGTCATTCCTCACGCTTGTTCACTAGTCTCATAACAATTCCAAGAATTCCTTCTGCTATGAGCCACAACTAATAAAAACCCAACACTGAATAACAAAGGATCCTCCTCCTTGCCCAAGCCGAGGCCCTTAAAATAGAAAAGCATGCGATGCACCATTGCGGATTTATGAACACGGGCGGGTGTTGCAGGAGCCCTTGGCCAGGTCAGGAGCCAGTGGATTAATCTAGTGAGCTCAGAGAGAGAGAGCGAGAGAGAGATCAGGGTAGGGGGAGCCCCAGTGCGAAGTCATGACACACACATTGATGTTCTCCGAGCTCAGGATGAGGGCTTGCTTTTATTTACCCCTCTGTTTTGACAGCCGGGGTGAGAAAAGTACGTCAGCTGCCGTGACGACATTGAACACAACCGAAGCTCCTTTGAGAGAAGCAAGGCAAAAAGAAAGGTGGATAGACAGATGGATGAATGGATAGACGGCTCTTTGTCTCGACAGGTTACATAACGCAATATGAAAAGCCAGATGAAGGATACCGGCCTGCCTTTAAGGGCTGCGTTGCACTTTTATGAGTTATGAACAGCTAGAAGCCCACGGGTGTTCGTCAACGTGTCTTCAGAGTTAATATATTAAACTCACCCACCACAGCATATACAAACTTCTGATTTAATGCTACCTGGTGGATTCGATACTGCTTATCACTATATGTGCTGAATCCTTCTCCTGATTCTATATTGAGCATGAGTGTCCAAGGACTACAAACATGCTCCTTTAACGAAAAGTTGGAACAGATGTCCTATGGACTGAATTCTTTTAAAACTACCTCCTCAACTCGTATACCGGGTTATGAGTAAATTAAAGCTGTGCTTTAAGAACACATGGCTGCAATTTCAATCTTCCCAAATTGCAGACATAGTGAAGACAGCCTGCCTCATTAGCTAAGACTGTGACTAAATTACGGCTGTCAAAATTAAGCCGTAAACGCACAGCACGCACTGGTTGTTGTGATCGAAATGTGTGAGGAAGCAAGTGTGCAGCTCTTACGTCGTTTGGAATGAGGAGCTCCTGTGATGCCGTCTGAGCGGTGGACTCCATGCCTGCTGAGAAAGAAGAGAAAGATGAATTTAGCAAAGCTCAAGAGAACTTGATTGTATTTTTTCCATCACTAAACAATTCCTGCTTTCCTTTGCACTTCCAATTGCTCATTACTTCAAGTTTACTTGAAGATGATATTTTGGGCTTTTAATGGAATATGATGGATGCCAGTCTTTCTTATTTCTGCCCAATCAAGTGAAAGAAACAATCAGCTACTCTGAAGCCTTCATTTGATGAAGTTTATTGGGGATGTGATTTATTTGTCTTGATTTTCACAACATTGAAGAAACCTTCCTCAGGGGCCTGTTATTTTTAACGTTAGTTCTCACTGTACAAAGTTTAATACTCTAGACAAGGAGTACATATATGTAAAAATTGGGTTCTTTAGGCTAAAAGGCACTATCTGCTGCCCAACCTGGATGCTACTACTTGCATTCCAGTAAAAGCGACCTACGTCTCCACTTCCGCACATCTTATCTAAGCTGGGCCCTGAGCCAGGTCTCTTAGCCGTCAGAAGCTCTTTTTAATAGACTGAAACACTGGCTTGACTGATGAGCTTTTTACCTCCAACATAATCGAATTCCGCAGCCATCTCGCAAGAGGGATACGCTCTCCAAGTTTCGGTAGCAAGAGGGGGGCTACCATTGTGCTCTCTTCCGATGCACGGAAATTGCTTTGAGGCTTTTCCCCCCTCCCGTTCGTTCACCAAGTCAAAGTGCTTATTTACCATAATGCTTAAAGGGCTTGCTCACGCAAAAAACCTAGCTTCTAAACCAATACGCTTGGATCCCTAGACATGGTGAGAGATGTCCC
The DNA here is from genome assembly GCA_030014365.1 of Clarias pachynema. NCBI lineage: Eukaryota > Metazoa > Chordata > Actinopteri > Siluriformes > Clariidae > Clarias > Clarias pachynema. The sequence goes on along the minus strand of JAQMYL010000016.1, from coordinate 8,535,766 downwards.
AGAATTGATGGACAAGAAGGGGGTAATATCCTACATCTGCAGGTGTCAGGGGAATGAGAAGATCCTTTGACTTGGATGGAATTTGGAAATATGCTTTAAAAGCCTCCGGTCCTTACTGTGAAATCCCAGCTAGATTTGGCCCTATTTTACCGCGGTCTAATCTACACATACCATATGGCCCTGGAGTGCAGGTGCAGTGGCTAGTATTGGATGGACACTTGCTGCGAGGTCTATTTAATCTACGTTCCTGTTCCCCAGTGTTTCAACGTCAGACGACTTCTGAGGATACTGGCATCCATGACATTTTATGTGATCGTGAATCTGAGAGGAATACAATTCGATTTCTGGAGAGACTATGAGTGGAGACTAGTAGAGACATATATACTGTAGTAGAGACCACTATGAGATTCACACTGGAAGAGGTAAAGTACTGTTCAACCTTCCAACCGGGAAGACGTTCTGAATTTAATTTTACTTGAAATACTATTCTTTTTTTTCCTTGCTGCTTACCAAAGCTGGTTGAACCTACCAGGCATGACGGCTGTAGCTGCTGGCTGAGCGATTGGTGTCAGACCCTGCTGCATGGACAACTGGTGCAGCTTGGCCAGCTGATGATCAAGACAAAAATGGAAATATATTTAAATGCATCATTAAATAATGATGGTGAAGTGCTAGAAGGCCAAATGAGAAAATACTATTTGACAAGGATTTTGTCAGTGAAACAGTAAAATAATATATTAATTGAGCTATTTACGTGGCCACCTTGTCTTTAGAAAACATCCTATTCAGAGAACTAAAGCAACATAAGGAAAATTATACACCAATCAGCTACAACACTAACACCAATGTGAGGGGAATTGAATAACATTGATTATCAATTATATAAAAGTAAACTGGTGACAGGGTCACGTTCCTGTGTGGCTAGGCTGTCTTGTCATCTTTCTGATGCCACAGAAAAGCCAATGTTGCTAAGATCATGCAATGCTGTTTCATGTCAGATGGGTATCAGAACACCCAGTGCATCACAGCTTGCTGTGTATGAGGCTTAGCAGGCAAAGAGTTGAAGGTTGAATTTGTCCGGCCTCCAAATTCCCCAGATCTCAGTCCGACTGAGTATACATGGAATGCGCTGGACAAACAAATCCGATCCATGGAGGCTCCACCCTACATCACATATGCCATCCTGGTGCCATACATCACAGCACATCTGCAGTGTTCTTGTGCATTTCATGCTTGGTGGGGTCAGACCATGGTGGTTTTAATATGTTAATGGTTTTGCATGTTATACTGTAGCTAATTGGTCTAAAAGTCTAAATAGACATATTTTAAAACTAGCCACTCAAGTTTGGAATTCAAGGGGCAAAAGGTTCCATACATACAGGTAGCAGAAACTCAATAATAACATGTTAGGATCTGAGGTGTGAGAACCCACTGGATCATGAAACAACCCTTGTTTTAGATAGTTCTTCAAATACAAATAATCCTAGTTCCATTAGAAATAAAAATGTTCCTCCAACAAATGTTTCCATTATGTGGATGGAGTTATCTGGTTGAAAAATACCTCTCCTTTTATTCGAAAGAATCATGGACCAAAATATATTCTATAGAAAAGCAAATCGAATGGATTCTTCTAGAACTTTTAATTATTCTTCTGCCTGTGATTCTAAGACAATCCTATATCAATTGAAGCATTCAAGTATAACCCCATTAGAAAGCAAAGACCTCTTTAAATATTCTTAAATAACCTATTTTCCAAAAAATAAAGTTTTGCAGTATATTATAACTACTAAATAAGTCACGAAAATATGTATATACACAATTGAATAACAGGTTGGTGTTGGATTTTGCTAGATTTTTGTCTGAAACATTTCGCAAGTTGTAAACATACAGTATCTACGGATTATAACCCTAACAGTGATATTTAGAACCTTTAGAAATGATTAACACATTTTCATAATACTACATTATTGCCTGTTGGCTGAATATACATGAATTAATATACAGTAGACATGTCATTAAATTAACATTGTAAGCCTGGAAGAAAGACAAGAACATCCTCAGCTCTTACCTCTGAATGTGGAATGCCATATTGGTTCTGTACAGTGTATGCCTGCAAAAGGAAGAAACAGAAGTGTTTTTTTTTAAGGAGACACTTTTCATGTCTATCACCTACATGTCTTGAAGTCACACCTGAACCACTCCTATCAGTGGAGCTCAAAGCTTCAAAATGGCGAAGTGTCTCTGAAGAGGTTCACTTTCGAAAAAACAAAGAACTCGCGAGTTCGGCCTTGGCATTAAATAGAATGCGAGGCTCAGTTAGCGGAGTGCTAAAGACAGCGCTACGCTATATTCCCAGAGGCTCTCTTGTATAAGTCTGTTTAAAAGTTTAAACATACTGCAGAAGAAGAGTGGGAGGGAGAGCAAGAAAAAAGGGGAAAACAAGACAGGCGGCAGGAAGACAGCATGAGAGAAAAGGGAAGAAAATGCAAGAAGCTTGTGATGCACAAATTACAGGTCATGCCAGAGGAAAACCCGGGTTGCCTTCTTCAGTGCAGTTTAATATAAGCAATTGGTCATAGGGTTTTAGAGAAAAAGTGCTCTAGGGGGGAAAAAAAAAAAAGAGTTCTTCCCTCCAATTTTCTCTGTGCTTTCTTCTTTAATTAATTTCTTTTTAACATATGCTCTGTACCATTGATAGAATCATCTAATTTGGTAAACCTTGTAGGAAAAATCCTGTAAATGTTGAACTATGGCAGCACAGTAGCGAAGTGGCCTCGCACCTCAAGGGTTGAGGGTTTGACTCCTACCTCGGATCTGTGTGTATGGCGTTTGCGTGTTCTCCCTGTGCTTGGTGAGCTTCCTCCAGGGACTCCCACAGTCCAAAAGTCGGGCACTCCTTGTGCCCAAAGTCGAGGCCGCTGTGACGCCAATTTCATCTATGCCAAGTCCAAAAATATGGTATAATTCTAGGATAGCGCATCATCCGAAAGGCTTATTACTATCAATAGTGACTTAGGTTGTCGCCATGAATTATGCTCTATGCTAACTCATATTTATTAGCCATGTTATGTTTTTTTCTTTACCTGTCTAAGTTAAAGAAAGTTAGGGACCGAAAAGAAGAACACACCATAATATACCATAATATTATCCTAATACTTTAGACCTGGTAGGCACCATAGGACTTTAGAGTACCATGGTACATAGGTACTGTGGCACTTCAGTGGGTACCGTTGTAATACTTTGGTGTGTACCACAACACCTTATTACTTATTGTGTACACATAGTGGCTAACAAAGTTCAGCACGTAGCCACTGTGGTACCCCGTAGGACCTCCGAGACAGGACTGTATCGAGGCACAGATCTGGGGGAAGGATACAGAAAAATGTCTGCAGCATTGAAGGTCCCAATGAGCACACTGTCCAAATTAAGTGATCAGAGGAGAAGGGCCTCTGTGGAAACATGTTGCACCTAAGCTCAATTTTGAGTGTCATGGCAAAGACTGAATATCTATGTTCTCGTGATTTTTTTTTGTTTTTTTATTTAAGCCATTTTGGAACAAGGCTGCAACATAACAAAATGTGGAAAAGTGAAGCGCTGTGAATACTTTACGGATGCACTGTATACCATGGTAAAGTTTCTTATGGGTTTCAAGCTCTCATAAACAGTATCTAACACATTTATAGCTTCTTCATTAGCGAGAGATGATAAGGCTCCCCAGGTTCCCTACCATTTTATCTGACTTTATGGACAGGTTAAACAAAAAGCTTTTTGTATCACATCCCTTGTTTATTCTGTGTTTGCTATTTCTCTTATAGTGTGCGTGTGCGTGTGTGTGTGGTTACTCAGGTCATATGCCTCCCCTGTTTTTAGCCCTAGTCAGATAAGAACATCAATAATAACACACTAAGCCTTAGGGCTAACCCCCAATCCTACACACACACACACACACACACACGTGCGCACACGGCAAGAGATACATGGGGCACCTGCCCTTGATATTCAGCGTCCCTTGGCTCTCAGGGTGCTAAGCTGCTGACTGTGGAATGGCTGATTTTATCACTAAGCAGGCATGTAACACTGAACGTCCTAATATTGAAGATGATAATAAAGTCTGGAAAGTACGTCTGGCTCCACATAGTCCTAGCATACAAACTGTCCTTGGGTTGGTGGTTCAGCTAAACGTAAAGAAATAATATTAACAATTAACTTTAGTTACAGTTCTAAAATAAATATATTACAGTATAAGTTGTGTATCAAGATTCCTAGGAAGCAAGCTACTATTTGTTAATTATTCCGGTGATTGATACTGGATAGCCAAATTAAACTAAAGCTACACCCTTGTTGACTCAGGGATGCCTGATAAGGTTAAGACTACACATTAGAAAGATGCAAGTTCAAATCCCAGAACTACTAAGCTGGCAGAATAGATATTAGTGAAAAAAGGAGTCAGTTTGGTTTACCACTGCATCTGGTCAATTAAGAGCAGGGCTAGCTTGGTGGTTAGGAAGGTTCAAACCCGAGCACCATCAAGATGCCACTGTTTGGCCGTTGATTATACTGCTCATATGTGTAATGAGATAAAAAAAAAAAAAATCTAAGTTGCTCTGGATAAGAACAACTGCCTTTAATAAACCTTCCTTTAGCTGCTCCTATCAAGGGGTCTCCACATCAGACCATCCAATGTGTGCGCAACTTGGCACGCCGGATTCCCTTCCTGACAAAATCCTATTGGGCTTTGGACCAGAACTGCATTCAGTGGCTGGGTACTATAGAGTATTGCAACCCAACATCGGCATGGCTCTCAAACCCAGATCTCAGGGCCTAGGGCAGGGGTACTCAAATATATATTTGAAAGGTCCACTTGCCAAATTTCTATTCAGTCCGAGGTCCGGAAAAATGACAGTCCAATTTCAACTACAAAAAAAGTCAAA
>JAQMYL010000016.1:8519800-8530735 GCA_030014365.1 Clarias pachynema | reverse complement strand
TTGTTTTGGCGTCGGTCCAGATTTAACCGCATTTGGGTCCGGATGCGGACCGGAGTCCGCCTATTGAGTACCCCGGGCCTAGGGCCTTAGATGCCTAAACCACCACACCCCAAGGACTCCCACGACCCTGTACAAAATTAACAGTATAGAGAATGAATAAATTCCTCTCCTATATTGTGGTCTGCTACATAATATTTTTTAAAATTCAAAGTACTTCAGCAAATGTCAACAAATGCAATTTAGATGTGGCGTGTGTGTGTGTGTGTGTGTGTGTGTGTGTGTTGGTAATTTTCCTGGAAATGACATTTGTTAGCATATGCACTCAAAGAAAACCAGTATTTCTGGAATTTTCCTACACCTGTAATACTTTTTTTTTTTGTGCTCAGGTTGGGGTATGCAAACATTTACGCACAACTTGAGGCGTTCAGTTATGCTACATTACACTACAATGCTTATATATATAAAACACCAAAAAAGAGTTGTGTGGTCTTGAAGCACAGCAGCAATCCAAAAAAGCAGCTTGGCCTCTTTTCACAGAGTTGTAAACAAACCTAATAAGAATGCTAAATCGCTACATACCTCTAGGGCAAAATACTGAGAATTACGTGATATGTTTGCAGATGCTTTAAACCATCATTCTCAAGGACTTGAGGTACACTTCAGCCAAAATAATAAATACATAAATAAATAGTCTTACCATTACTGCCTTTACACCAGTTTTGTTTGGTGTCTGAAGTTAGCTTTTGCAGGTACAAGGCTAGTATGGCTAATATGTAAGAAAAACAATTAGGCACTAGACTTTGTGGGAATGATATGGCTAAATAATTATCCTCTCATTTCAAAATGTTTATTATATTTTCCTAAGCTGTTTCTGACACCCTGTGATAGTGTCTAGAAATATGAGTTAAAAGCTAAAACAACAGCTAAATCAGTTGTGGTGGCCATTTTTCTTCAATTCTTTGTTTAAAAGCACACTGTTCCTGAGCACACGTCCTAACAGGACTAAGTGATATAGAAATGTGGGCTAGAAGTAATATGGTTTCACTTCGATTGTGAGTCAAAAATTATCCGCACTCTGATTATATTAAAACTTCTGTTGGCGTAACTGCATCATCAACGCTTTGCATTCAAGGCTACTGTCTCTCCAGTCACTGCTGTGCAGGTGTGAATGTGATACATCAGTTCATTTTTCAAAATAACTACATTTGGACAGAGGCAGGTGAAAGTCTCTTAAAGAGAGTCATTACTGGCGACGAGACATATAAACCATCAACTGGAAAACGGATGCTTTTCTGGTATTCTCAAAGGCTAGTGGTCTTTCGGCTGCTCCCGGCAAGGGGTCGCCACAGCGGACAATCTGGTCTGCCCACACAAGCGTGGCACATGTTTTAGGCCTTCCTGACGCAATCCTCCCATTTTATCCAGGCTTGGGACCGGCACTGCATCCAGTGGCTGGGGTTTGAGCACTGGCTGGAAATCAAATCTGGGCCTTCCGCATGGCAGGTTAAACACCTACCACTGAACCACCAGTGCCCTGGTATTCTTAAAGGCTAGTATTGCAACATTATCAGGAAAAATGTTCAACAATAAACAGTACTCATTACATTGAGATGTTTATTGAAGACCTGAAGCCTAAACTTCGGATTAAAAAAGGAGAACTGCTATCCAAGGGTATCGTGATCTTAAAATGATGTGTATTGTCATATCAATGCATTTCATTTTGAGGTGTTAAAGCATCCTCCCTATATTCCTGATCTTGCTCCATCAGACTTTCACCTGTTTAGTCCCCTGAAAGCATCCAAACGAGGATGAAGATTCTGTTCTGATTTTAATTTTGTTACACACATTTTAACATTTATTGTATAATATTTTGTATTTGTTAGCAATATTAGCCTTGAAGCACTTTCATGTAAGAATAAATCCATGCACAAACAAAAAAAAAAACTTAAGGAAAATGAAAACAAAAGGAAATAAGAGGGAGTTTTTGTGCAGATGTTCTCCCTGGCTCATGAGCAAGTCTGGTTGCAACATGCGACATGTAGCATGGCAGGAGCACAAAGCCTGTCTCCATGCATTGAGGCAGTACTGCTTAAAAAATATCGTAAAAGAAGATGCGGCGGCAATTAAGCTAGTCGCCCGTCTGATGTCCGTTATTAACATGATACTCACTTGTTGCAGATCCAGAGCTCCCTGAGCCACTGAGAAAAGAGGGTGAGACCCAAACTCAGAAGCTTCGTAAACCTTAAAGAGGCAGACGGGGACAGAGACACACAAACCAAGGCTTTCATTTGCATATGATTTACTACAAGCCAAAAAATTTTTAACCACAAAAAAAAAAAAAAGTACATTTGTATGATGGTCATACAAAGTAAAGCAGAAAAGAGGCTAGACATTTATCCTATTGATAAACATTTATCTTGCAGTTGTAATGATAGGATAGGGCAATGCATCAAAGCTGTGTACGTTAAACTCCTTGCTTCTCCAATTAATTTCTTGACTTGAGTGAGTGATTTGAAAAGGAGTTTTTAATGATCGTGAATATTCATGAGCCTGATTGATTTTAACCTAAGCATCTATAAGAGTGCTGCTAATGAACAGTCGCGCCAGGGTGAATAAATATTACAGCCGTTCCACTTTAGCTTAAATGATAAGCTAGAGTGATGCGCTAGATGATTCAGGGTGTTAAATGATTACGGGAGAGTTAATGCAAGATGAAAAGTGTGTTTGTGGATAGTAGTAATCACACTAATAGGCTCACAAAGGGAATGATAAGTACTCTTAGGGATTCAGGTAACATAACACTTCAGGATATTCTGTTCAAGACAAACCGGTACTTTTGTTTTGTGCAGAATAACAAAACAGTTACGAGCGTTAAAACTACCTTTATTTCTCGATATAATCCCCCGCTACACTAATGAAATGTCCTCCCAGGAATTCCTTTAATGGACCAAATATGGTGAACTGACTTGAAGTGAGGTCAAGTCTGTACAGTCGATGTGGCAATAACTCCCTCCAAGTTTCCTTAATGTGCAAGTGGTGTTTGATTGTGTGTATAGTTCACACAGACACATGCATTCCTTCTGCAAGTTGGCGACAAGTTATAAGACGATTTTCAAGCAATAGGTGTTCACGGAAACAGGATGGGCTCTGAGCTACCTCGGCCAGTCATTCACGAATGTATGGTCTTCTTTAAAACATTTACACCAATCAAATGTTTTACTGCGACTAAGAGTCTTGTGTCAGTACTTGAAGTCATTTGTAAATTCATTCACAAGAAATTTCATCAAAAGTCCCGGTTTGTCTTCAAGGCCCTTCTTTTCTTTACTGTTTTTTTTTTTTTATATATCCTGGAAGGTGCATGTTTTCTCAAAGGTACACTAAAATTAAATTTCCAGGTAACTATTGTAACTACATTTTAAAGGTACAAAAGGTAAGAGAACAGACAATCGGCTTAATCGTAATAATAAAAAAAAAACATCTAAAATCAATGTTAACATTACTTACACCCAAAACCAAATATCTAAAACACTATAAGTTAAGAACGGACAATGACTCAAAAGGACACCATAACATCTCCCATTGATTTATTCAGTGATGCATTATTTTGTTTTGTACACTCCTCAAACAGTGTTGATTTTTGACTAACAGGGTCTATTCCATGGCCATTTAGAGCAGTGGTTCTCATCCTTTGTGTAGTGTTTTCTAACCTCCCATCATGCCTCATAAGTTAAATTAAGTAATTAACTGACTTTTCTGAACAGAAGTGTGTGTGAAAGCAGGACAGGGGGTCCTACAGGACCAGGGTTGGGGGGAAATTGTTCTAGAGTCTAGACAACGTCTTTAAGTGAAAGAAGTAGGAATGATGTGCAGAACCCTTTTGTTAATGGGTATTGCTATGAATCAATTTTCATAATGATTCATGTTCTCATTTTATCTTTTCATTTTCTGTAACTCATATGTAAAGCGTTATAGCAGTTATAAAGTCCTCTTCCCTCACCAGCCTCACTTTATTCCTTTCTCTTTAAAATAACAAGAAAGAAAGAAACAGATTATCTCACATCGTGAAGAGTTTCCTGTGTTAGAAAACTGTAGATCTGTAAATTTGCTGTTTCCATGGCAATGTTAACCCTGACATTGGATGACATTGTTATTTGATTTCAACCACATTGCAATGATGTTCAACATCAGGAATAATGTTGTTTTTGTAAGTTAGAATGACTTTTATAAAATGCTGTTGAGATAATGTTGGATAAATGACGCAAACACAACAGTGTAAAAACAACCAAAAAATACTAAAAAATTTTAACTTTTTGGACATTTATGCCGATTAACCCTCATTCGAACAACGTCAGACCATATCCATTGTGGCTTAGGTTTCTAACAGGGTTGTAATTCTACCTTTCTGTTTAATTTTCTTAATGAAATATTACCGTGAGGTGCATCTAAGCTCATCTTAGTTATTTACACATATGTACACATGTTGTTATTCTAACAGCATGTTCTCTAGTGGTCCAGTGGTTAGCACATAGTGTTCCCCTGACAGTGACTGGAAATTGAATCCCGCTCAGGCTGTTGTTTAGTTATTCATTTGGTTTCAAAGTCTTTTTTGCAACATTGTGTTAGAGGCATTTGTTCAACATTTTGCCATCATCATTTAGGCCGTGTCCATACGTAGCCGGGTATTTTTAAAAACAGCGATTTTCATCTACGATTTTGGCCTTTCGTCCACATGCAAATGCAGTTTTGGTCGTTGAAAACTGAGCCTTTGGAAAACTCTGTCCAAAGTGAAGATTTTCCAAAACTCAGTTTTAAGTGGTGTTGTGTGGACAGAGATTTTGGCTTGACGTAACGTCATCTTGTGTGCCGATGATGTCAATGTCTGTGATTTGACGTAGGCTTTGTTTATGAGAATATTTGTGCACTAGTGGACTTATGTATAGTAAACTAGTTATTATTAACATATTAACGTTACATACTGGGCTTTTTACATGCGTGTACATAGACGCGCAGTTACTCACACATTACGTTAACGAACAGAGGTGCCTGAATGTATTATGAAGCTCACTGCTGCTACTGTACATACAAAACTCAAAGACACAGACCACACAGACAGCGGAGGCGGGTTTGGTCGAGACCTGTCGGACTTCTACAAACGCAACCGGTCATGCCGTTTTGTCTAGGCTTCTGACTGGCTCTCTGTTGATTAAGGATACTCCTAACAGCACTTAATAGGGCGTTTTTTACGCTTTCATGTGGACAAAGATATTTTTAAAACGTACGTTGTGTGTGCAGAATTATTTTTTAAAATGAAGTAGAATAATCTGTGTTTTTAAAAATACCAGGCTACGTGTGGACATAGCCTTAGTCAACGTTGTTCTGACGTTATTTCACTGAAGCAATTTCAAAATCAACCTAATATTAACATTGCCACCATGCCTGCCAAAAACATATACAGTATAGTTACATAAACTACAGTATGTGGCTAAAGGTTTGTATACACCTGACTATGTGCTTTTTGATCATCCCATTCCAGGTCAATTGATATTTTGCTGCTATAACAGCTTTCAATCCTCCGGAAAGGCTTCAGCTGTGGGGATTTTTCTTTATGCAGCTACAAGAGCATTGCTGAGGCAGGCACTGATGTTAGGCAAGGAGCTCTGGGGTGCAGTCAGCATTCCAGTTTATCTCAAAGGTGTTGAGTGAAGTTGAGGTCAGGGCTCTGGAGTTCTTCCATTCCAATCTTGTCTCCATAGATTTCATATTGTGCACAGAGACATTGTGATTTGTGGGATCTCTTGAAGGGAAATTGTAATGCTAAGACTCGCAGTAATGCTGAGAAGACTCGCATAAGTGTATGATGGCATCCACATATTTTTGGATATATTGTGTATTTGATTTTAAGCGTGAGGGTCTGACTGGTGTTAGTAGTATGGCTATAGAGAGCTGCAAGTTTTCTCACCTGATTTCCAGAGAGCAGTACCGCCCCGGGTAAAGGGCTGGGGCGGTATGGAATAGTCGCACCTTTTGGAGGTGACTGTAGGAAGAAAAAAGAAAAAGAAAAGGAAGTGATTTAGACCATGAATATTAAGCAGAACTAAATATACAGTAAAAAACAATTCTTATTTTTTCTGTTAAGCAGGGATGATCTACTAAGACTAAAATCCAGCCGAGACAGAAATCTGAGCAGACAGCAAAACATTAAAAGAGGTAATAAGATAAATAAGAGATTCCATTGAGATTAAGTGAAGCAAAAGTAAATAATAGTAAAAAAACAACAACAATAAAGCCTGCTATTAATTATGAACAATAAAAGATTGTAGCAAAAGCAAGCTGATTAAAAATAAGAAAACCCCCTATCTAAACTGAGCAGTTAGGAGGAAAATCAGCGTGTTGTTTTATGTGAAGAGATCGTCAAGGACGTTTGTTCATTGAAATGCTTGTGGTGAAGCTCATGGTAAAAATGTACCTATTTCTACATGAACAAGTCTGGGTGCTTTCACACTCCACACTTTTTACATGTAGTCCCATGGGAGGCAGGCACAAGGTGGGTGGAATGAAGCTTAAAATTTTTTTTTTTTTAAATCGGTCACAAAGGAGCTTCCCAAAATAGATTTTTTTTTTTTAAAGTTCAGGAAAGTGAAGAGTGACATAAAGCTCTTTTTTTATCATCAGACCTTTCAAAACTTGCTATATGGGGTAAACAAGAAAAACAAACATTTAGGTTAAAGTAGTGGTGATTTACCATTTATCCAATGATCTGAATCAATTTCATTGCCAATATACCAGCCTTGCAATGTACATGGAGATACCGTAGATCTAATCTAGATTGATCACTAGAGTAGTTTCAAAGGGAATCCAAGTCAAAACAAGACATTTATTTGTATGGAATAAAAGGACACAATTATGAAAATAAAAACTACTCCTACTACTATTTATCTATATAACTCACTGCTACACTAATGCACTTATCCCAGTGTTTCAATGGCGTTTGATCACCATCAAGGTAGAAATTTTTCTCAGAACGCCAGAATGCTGATCTGACTGCCTGCTTCATGTCTGAAACGCTGGACTCCCAGGAACCCCAGGAACTTCTTTAAAGGGCCAAACATGTAAAATAGTTTGGTGCAAGGTCAGGACTGTACATGGGATGCAGCAATAATTCCCAGCCGAGTTCCTGAAATGTGCAAGTTATGTGATGGGCAGTGTGAGGTTGTCCTACAAAATCAGATGCCTTTAATAATCGAACCAGGTCATTATTTTATTTTCCTTTAATGGAAAGGGCTATTAAAGGAGTTCCAGGGAGACCAGATTTTCAGACATGAAGCAGACAGTCTGATCAGTTCTTCCCTATTGATGCTTTCCAAGAAATGCTGGGATAAGTGCATTAGTGTAGCAGGGGATTACTACTGTATATATAGAGAAATTAAAGAAGTTTTTACTCTTATAACGGTGTTGTTATTCTGCATGAAACAAAAGTCCTGGTTTGACTTGAACAGCGCTCATACTGTATATGCTACTGTGAAAAAAATACTTTCTGTTATTAAATACATCAAAAAATCATTTATTCCACAACCTTTACATTTAAAGTTCTCATAAAAAAAAAACAGAAGCAAACAACAAACTCATTCGTCTGATAAGGAGAAAATATACAGTACAAATAAATAAATAAATAACCAAACCAATATGATTAGATTTATAGGTTCAGAAGATGGTAGAGATGTGGTGTGGTACCAGAAGATGACGTTTCTGTCTGTACTTTATTTCATTTCGCTGCCAAGACTCCAGACTGATGTGCCTGTATTACCTTAATGAGCAGAAATGCTGACACGCCAAACACAAATGCAACGTGCTTATCGATCAGTTCTCCATCGCATTACTTAGAAGAGGTCCATTATCTTTAAAGCAGGAAGCCATTTGCTTAGATTATTTGCCGCATATTGTTGAGACACAGGATGCTTGCTAATGGAAGAGACGTATTACACTTTGCAAAAAAAATAAAAAAAGTCTGATGGTGAAATGATGATAATGAATCTTAAACTAATTTTTTTTTTTTAAATCCTCTCTACTCGTTTTAGATTTAGACACTAACTTGCTGTTATACTGAAATATAACTGTTGTAATATTAAGAAAGCACAAGGTCAGTACATAGGTTTATATTTATACATTTTATTAATCTAATTTTTATTAAGGTTTGTAATTTGAACCAGGTCAAGGAATGTATTCCTAATATCCAAAAATGTAGAAAACTCAAACTTTTAAGAATATACCAGGTCATACTTTACAGTCTTTGCTTCTCTAATATTCTCATATTCTTGTATAAGATATGCAGGAAAGGTTATGTGCAGAGACGGGTTATACACCCTATTGGACAGTGTAGTCTGATTATGGACATCACCACTGTATAGTTTTTTTGTCTTTGACTTTCATTTCCATCTAAAAGAAACCTAACTGAAGAAGTAAATACATATTTCCTTTCAGATATGCAATATGTAATATGATGTAACATACAAGCAAGAGGCAGTTTAAAAAAATGAAGCTACTTACAGGATGCCTAACATAATGGTACAAATGCAAAAAGAAATGAATACATTCTGTGTGAGATATTATGGTTACTGTTAGAGAGCGGTGCTGGACTTAATAGTGCGCCTCGCTCAAGCTGAAGTTATTCAAAAAACACTGACTTAAGTCCAAGGTCAGAATCAGGCATAACTCTGACATGCCACATTTTAGCTGAACTCTACCACATATATACTGTATATACAGAATATTAATAATTATCTTCCAATCTATAATTTTGGTAGGATGGTTGTACATTTAAAATGCCTGTGTCAGTTAGTACCCTGGAATCACAGAAAATTAAGAAAAAAACTATTTCTTCTCATGATCTTCAGGAACTTCAGGATGATGCAACTTCCTGTTGAACATGTGAAATATTTCATAATGGTGAACGTTGTGAGAAAAACATGGAGTGGGAAATAAAATGTGCATTTTTCATAACCTTGTGGAAAAATAAAATGTTTAAAACATGAGCTGTTATGGATTCATACATTAATTTTGCACAAATACGCTTTTGGAGGGTAAAGTACAGTTATAGTGGAGTGGGAAAGGACAAAATTATATCTCCTGTAAATTTTTTTAAGTTATTTATGTAGAACATACTGTATGCATACAGTAGATTGTTGTAAAAGATGCTTTACCTGTGTTTAAAATACATATCTGTAAATTCGGTATTAATGGCACATGCAATAACACTAATGGACGTCCAATGGCAAGTAATAAAATTAATTGTTTGTCAATTTGGTTGTGAATTCCACTTCTCAACTGCCTTTAGTATCTACGTGATCCTGCTTTTCCAGAATAATACAATGTGCTCGAAGTAGTTTGATGTGACTTGGATCAGGCCAGGCATAGCCTTGCAGCTACTCGCTCAAGTGAAAGGAATCTGTTTAAACATTCAAAGTGTGACTCTGAATAATTTGCATCCTCGATCAGGTGAGAACAGCCAGTAAGAAGCAAGCCTGCAGCAGGACCTGGAGCTCTTCACAGTACTGGAGTTTAGCACAAATGAGCTCTGACAAGTCATGCTGCCTTCTAGCCCTTTAACATTAAAAGAATGGGAGCTGGGTGCATAGTGCATGAGTAGGAAGGAAAAAAAAAATCTTCCTTCCACAGTAGCTCAAATACAAAGACAGTGATTTAAAAGCATATTCGTTTTGGACTTTGAGACCTGCGGTAATGAGCAGCGATAGTACCTCTGCAGCTCAGTCACAAATCTTTTTTTTTCCTGGTTTAGTGGCAGTGAACGGAAAACGCATAAAGAAATTACAAATCGCCGTGTGCACTGCAGGAGATTATTATAATAGTCCTTGTAAGTAGTGTTCTAAAAAGAAAGTTCACATTTGGGCCCATATTTCAGACAAAGCTTTTAAAGTTTTGTCAGGTTTTATAGCCGTGGTCTTTTTATTTAACTGCACTTAAAGTTCCAGCCACACACTGCGAAAACAGAATGAGCGCTTAAGTTAAAAACGTCTTGACTTTATATATATATATATATATATATCTTTTTTTTTTTTATTATTAGCTTTTAACAGGCAACTTTTGATATGTAAAGTATAAAAGGTCACATGACTCACTCCAGCACAGGTCTCAAGTCTGGCTGATTATACAGTGACTCATCTTAAAGCATATTATTAAGCAACTATATATGGAATTAAATAATAATAATACTAATTGGGCATGCTGTTACAGGAAAATAATTAACAATGAAGCAGTGCGATGCCACAGTGAAGTTATTATCCCATGCCAAAGTGCTATTTCATACCATAACAATGTGGCGGTAATTATATATTCATTAAAAAAATGATATGTTGTGGAAATTCTGTGAAATTTCCTGTTAAACAACTTTAAACAGTCTTTCCTTTACTAGCATATCTTTCTTTCTGTTTCTTGAGGTTAATAAGACCAAAATATACATATTAGAACAAGAATATTAATGTAAACCTGTAATTTCCCTGGCATTCATAACCACCATTATTGAAAACCGGCAATGGGCTTCTAAATCCCAGACTACTAAAACTTTTTAATAAGTGCAAATATGAAGAAAAGGCACAGAAATGGTTAGAAGTACCTCGAGTATGACCGTGCAGATGAGCTTAACGCACTGGATGATGGCTTCTTGGGTTCCAGATATCGTCACACCACGTTCTGTGGAGTTGGGAAGGAGATCACCTGCGACCTGCACTTGTGCCCCTGTGCTCTGTTCATGAAAGAAGAATCCATCAATATACATATATATTAAGCTTTAATACATACAACTGTTCTACAAACAATTTATTATGACTTGTTTGTTTATCTAAAACAGGGGTGGGCAATTATTTTTCCTCAGGGGCCAAATGAGAAGCAGAAAATATTGTAGAGGGCCGGGCGGCCAAAAGT
>JAQMYL010000016.1:8497355-8512639 GCA_030014365.1 Clarias pachynema | reverse complement strand
ACAAAACAGCCACAAAACCAGCCAATCACAGACATCCACACACTACTGCTGATTGGCTGTTCCTTCTCTATCAGCTGCGCATCTCAGATCTAGAGAAATGACAGATCAATATCCGCGAACCTGATTTTTTGTTTTCCCGCAGCCACAGTACCGGAACGCTATCACCCCTGCAATCAGTCTACCGGCGATCCTAGAGTGCCTATATTTCCTATAACCACTGGGATGTGAGTGTTGTGCTTCCTGTTGTTTCAAACCCCACCAGGGACTTTGGTTATGTGCCACTCGAGGATATCTGAGGTTGACCCTCTACCTTAAATAAAACTCTATTTAAAAAACATGCATCATGCAGTTGATGTGGATCAAATCTTGACCCTGCTGCAGCCTCCGAGGTTTCTATGACAACTCGTTCATTTCTGACCAGGCCGTGCAGAGTTGCAGGGAGATTCCCCACAGCTGGTTAATGAGCTGCACCCTGCCATGTGTAAAAAAACAAAAAGGAAATAATGGGATTGGTGTGAGAAACGAGGCAGCAATGCAAAGTTCTTGACAGAGGCCTGATCAAGGCAGAGGAGCCATTAGGTGGATTCCATTTCTATGTATGGCTAAAGGTGTAGTTGAGCACATAAAATAACTATTAATGGATTACTTAACATTTTAAAATAAAGCCTGACGTGTGAAATTTATGGGGCGTTCAAGTCAAACTGGGACTTGTGATGAAATTTCTTGTGAATGAGGGTTTAAAGAAGACAGTATGTCTGTGAATGACGACTCCGGCCGAGGTGGCTCAGAGCACACTGCATTGCCTGATCCTTGAAAAACAACGAATAAAGTGTTGGCAACTTGTGGAAGAGACGCATCTGTCTGTGGGAACTGTGCTGGGAGTTATTGCCATATATGGTGCCTATCCCAGGAGACTTAGGGCACGAGGCGGGGTACCCCCTGGACAGGGTGCCAATCCATCACAGGGCACACACTCATTCTCACACTACGGGCAATTTAGGAACGGCAGTTAACCTAATCTGCATGTCTTTTGACTGTGGGAGGAAACCGGAGTACCCGGAGGAAACCCACTAAGCACGGGGAGAACATGCAAACTCCATGAACACAGAGACGGGAATCGACCCTGGACCCTGGAGGTGCAATGCGACAGTGCTAACCACTACACCACCTTGCCACCACATAACAAATGTTTGTGTTAAATATGAATAAATTAGTAGCTTAATTTAAACCTATTGAAACATGACCAGCCAGTGATAAAGAAATAAAGAATAAGTAAATGCTTGTATGGACCTCCTCCAGCTTTATCGTGATCATGGTGAAGGCTCGGAACACACACTCTGTGGGGCCGGTGATGGTGATGATCCGCTCAGGACAAGAACCCTCGGAGATGTTAATGCGTGCGCTGCTCTGTAAAAGACAGACAGAACAAAAGAAAGAGAACGTAGTGAACGACAAGGGTAGATGGGGTAGAACCTATATGGTAGAACCTAGAATCTATAGGGAGGTGGTAGACATTATGGTTGCTATCTCTCTGCCACTTTCCTGTCTATTTTTCTCTCTATTAAATCACTCTGAGATGATTTCTTTTGTGTGTGTGTGTGTGTGTGTGTGTGTGTGTGTGTGTGTGTGTGTGTGTGTGTTTGGCACCTCTGTGGAGCAGATTCTGGGCTCTGAAATATAAATATGCTTGCAGAAATGTGCATGTGTGTGCAGAGTCTGCTAGTGTGATACAAGATGTCTGGGTGCCCCCTGCTTTCATTTTGTATATAAAACAGACAAAGAGACTCGTGCGTTCTAGTATTTTTTTATTTCCTATTTTACAAATAGAAGGCTATTTTTAAATTATGACAGTGACTGTAAGTGTATTAATGTGTGTATTTCTTTCCGCTCGTGTGCTCACTGACTCATTCTCCAGTGCATGCGCGTATGTCTGTGTGTGTGTGTGTGTGTCTGTGTGTCTGTGTGTGTGTATGACTCAAGAAATTGCTGTGCTGTGCTGGACTGTGTGAATCATCCTCCTGCAGGCCCCCTGCTGTCTCTCTCCATTAACACTGATCACTCCATCAATCTCTCTCACACACACACACACACACACACATTCTGCTCTGGATTCATGCATATGCCACGCAGTTGCGCTACACAAACGCTGTCAAGCTGCCATTTCAGAGCTGAAAAGGAATCAGTGGTGCGGAGAAATGGGACAAGAGTATACCAAGAATACGCAACACCTCTTCATATATTTGTTGCATTTGTAGAAGAACTGATTTCTTGCCTGATGTAAAATAAACACGTTATTTCATTAATTTGTCGATTTATATGTTTCTTAACGGGGACATATTATGCAAAATACACTTGTTAGTCCTTCCTGGCAATTAGATTTCTAACCTCTAATGTGACATCATATAAGAAGATACCTTTGCTGGCTTGTTGCTCAGCTCTGCTGTTCTCTAGTGGGGTGGCTCAGCTCATTTGAAACATTGGAACACTGAAACATTGTGTTTGGAGGAGGAGTGAAATATCTAACTTGTTAAAGAAATAGCAAAATATGGGACCTTTAAATTTAAGGCTGTGGAACGAATGTCTTTTTAATGCATGTGATAATAGGAAGTAATTTTTTCCCTCAAATAAACTACAGTAGTATATAAGAGTTTGCTTTTTCTGTCTTTTGCTTGTGCAGAATAACAACACATTTATGAGAGTAAAAAATACTTTTGTTTCACTAGTGCTTGGATACCATCAAGGTACAAAGTTTTCTTCATGATCGGACTGTCCGCTTAACGTCCGAAACACTGGCTACAGTTTTTTTTATGTAGCGCTTTTAACAACATCATTGACAGAATTGGAAAAATGGAAACGAGTTAAAAAAGTGCGACGAAATATGCATAAATGATAATGATCAATTTGTGCCTGATTAGAAAGGAACAATTCTCTAGAAGACAATAGGAAGAAAGCTTGAGACTCAAAAATGAACCAATCCTCATTTGGGTGATAACGGAGAGCAGGGATTGATCTGCAAGTCATACTGTGTGTGTTAGGAGGCTGGATGTTCTTTGTTGGAGACTACAAATTGTGGGAATTTCATTCCTGAACAGTTCTTCCTTTAAGAATTAGCTTCTTTAACACTGTGTGAAAGAGGGTGCTTTGCAGTCATTTTCCAGGTTCCGCTGTGTCTACAGCTTGATTACATTTATGGCTCAACCCTTGAAAGCCCATTACTTGGCTATTGCTTCTCATTTGTAAAATTCATTCCAAGACGCACAATCTACAGCAAACCAAGATGAGGATTTTTGTGTGCAGGTCACCAGACGGCCTGATTACCCTTGCTCCACCTCGTTTTGACCGCTGCTTGGCCTACTGTATTGCTTTCACCGCTTATAGCTAGTCATCTCTATTACTGTGCCCATCTCAAGCCATTCTGAATGATCTGCTCTCAGGATTTGAGTTGTCTATTAGCTATACTAACCGCCGGTTTCAGTTCATGTCCAATACAACACTTCTGCTTAGGATTTTTATAGATGTACTTGGCCTCCCAGAGAGTAGATTCCACATTTGGCACATATTATATAAATCAGTTCTGTCAATTCCCACACAATGTATCGAGGGGACCGCAAACTGTGTTTCTGCATTTGGATTCGATGCCAACGTTGTGCAGCGACCAGCCCTATCTCAAATCTAATTCTTGCGCAACGTTTACATTTTGGTCCAGTAAAGTTCTGGTCGATGTCATGTATGAGATATCGTCTCATCATGGATGTTCTGGCAACCAGATTGAGAGGCATGTACTGTATGGTCATTCTATGGTGTTATGTAGGCTAGGAGAAAGTTTGGACAAGCACCAATTTGCTATTCGTGCTCAGAGATTCTCATCTTAGCTGTGCTTATAGTAGTGTCTTATAAGAAATTTTATCATGGTATAGGTGCCCTTGTAATATAATGTTATAGTATAATGACAGTACCATGTTACTTACTGTATTTGCTGCTATAGAACATGCACCTACCTGTATAATGTACCTAATATGTACCTATAGTGGTACCTACTGTACAGTATGTACCACTATGGTATAAGGTTCAATCATGGTACATACTTTTATACAATGTACTAAAGTATGGTTATACCAAGTACCATAGTATTGTAATATGGAACAAGTACTTATATACTGTATGTACCATAATAGTAATATTTATATACAGTAGTATGGTACCATTATATGTATGTGATGTTAATTAAATACCACTCTTATTATTACATACGGTAATATGGTACTACCTGTATTTTACCATACGTGTATCTGTACTAACATATCTAATATGGTACAGTATGTACAAAAACACACCATATTACACACTTTGGTAGCCACTGTGTAGCCCAATAAGTACCATGTTATTCACTGTCCTACTGTGGTACATACCATAGTACTACCCATTGAAGTGGTACATCCTACAGTCTACCTGAGCCTCCAATAACTAACTGGAATCCATATTAACTTAAACACATCTCGTGTTATACTGAACCTGTAGCCTCCTAACACACAGTATGACTGCAGAACAATCCCTGCTATCAGTTATTACTCAAATGAGTCTGGTTCCTCTCAAGGTTTCTTCCTATTACCATCTCAGGGAGATTTTCCTTGAAAATGTAGCCGTCGTCCTCGGCTTGCTCATCAGGGACAATCTTATCATTTTGATTCATACACATTCACATTTCATACAAACCTAAATGATTTCTTTTGATTGTTCTATACAAATAAAATTAAATTTAATTGAAGTACAGTACCACAGTATCTAACATGGTACTGTACTCACCAAAGTATTGTGCTACAGTACATACCACAGTACTACCATGGTACCCAGTGAAGTGCCATAATACTGTACCTAGCCTGGTATTCTACTCTATAAAGTCCAGTGGTGTCTAGTGAATTATAGCAGATACTACTACAAAAAAAAAACGGATTTTTTCTCCTGCGAACTATAAAGTAAATTCAAAGTTTGAAAATATATAAAATAAAAAGTAATTTTGTGATGGAGTAAATGCACATTTTGGGATTGAATACAATCAGCTGTGATTAATGTGCTTGTATTAATGCACTTAATTATCCTGTGATACTTTCAGTTATGATATTTCATATTTTTCAGCCTAGTTAATTGGACTTCCAGGCAAGAACAAGAGGGGATGGGCAGAAAGAACCTTGAGCTTGTGGACTTCCCCGGTGGTCTTGTTCCACCTCAGTTGTCAAAAAAATATTAATTTAAAAAGCAGTGTTTTACACAATGACATCACTTTTTCTTTCTTTCTTTCCTTTTTTTAAGCAGACACTGAAGTTGAGTCCTGGACATGCCTGCAAATTGTCAAAACAATGTTTTTGGTCGCTAATTATAAGAAAGAGAGGAAGAAGGAGAGAGAGAGAGAGAGAGAGAGAGAGAAACAGCAGTGTCTGTTTTATGTCTTATGTATTATGAAGCCAAAATGATTAGTCTTCATTTCAGTATCAGTTAGCGCATGTCTGTCAAACACATTGTTATGCTCTCTCTCTCTTTCTCTCTCTGTGTATTCGTGTGAAAGAGAGCAAAAGAGAGGGAGTTCCAGCTTCACATCAGCGGCTTTATAGGCAAAATAAAAAGGCATTTTTTATGTGCCAGGGTATTGAAGACACACACACACACACACACACACACACACACACACACACACACACACACACACTTGCAAAGCAGCAAGTACACCTGAGCTTTCCTCCTTTGTAAAATCTTCCTGTGTTTGGAGAGTGGCCTTGAAACTCTTACATTAACAGGAGTCCATGAATGTATATAGAGTGTGTGCGTATGTGTGTGTGCGTGCAGGAGTGAGACAGTAGTCCTTGAGATGACGGGATTCATTTACATATTCTCTCTCTCTCTCTCTCTCTCTCTTTGTGTTGTCTTGTTACTGTCGATGTGAAACACGCTTTGTTCGTGTTCTGTCTTTTCTCTGCCAGTGCTTTGAGACCAGCACACTGAACTTTTAATGTGGCTTAATGTCACAGACGAGCTTCAAACATGTCCCATTTCCTGCTTGGTTTGAATAAAGTGCAAGACTCACACACACACACACACACACACACACACACACACACACTTCATATAGATTCTGGATGTCCTACCTCCTCACGTATCCTCTTCACAGTTTCTCCTTTCTGTTATAAAAAGAACAGATGCTTTATTTACATACAGCACGTTTATACGTTATGATCAAACCAGCATACAAACTTACAATAAATTAATAATATGTACATGGATTTATGATGGAGATGCACAGGAAGTCAGTTAAACCAGCAACAAATGCATGATATATTCTGCACTGTGTGTGATCAATGGCTTTACTTATGTGTTTTGTCTGTCCTTTTGGGGAAAAAAGACAATGCAATGAACCAGAGAGAGAAAGAGAGAGAGAGAGAGAGAGAGAGAGAGACCTGATAGAGGTCACATGTAACACAAGGCATATCCACACACTAGAGCATGAGCTTAAAAAGTGTTGATGAACCTGAGAGAGGCGATATTCCCAAAATATTGTGACAGCATTTTTTTTCCATTTAAGTGTGGAATGCACACTGAAAAGTGCTAGTGTATACTGCAAAAAGAAGAAAAAAAAAAAAGAAAAAGAAAAAAAAAAGAAACAAAGTAAGCCTAAAGCTCTGCCAAAGTCTGCCTGTCTCCCTAGTTCTCCTTTACACCCACCTTCACACATACTGAGTTCTATATGTAACTATGAGGGGCATTGTGCAGGATAACAAAACACAGTTATGAGACTAAAAACTCATTTATTTCTTTATTTTGTAATATAATCCACTGCTAGAAAAAAAAAGACTTATCCCAGAGTTTCACTACTGATTGAAAACCATCAAGGTAGAATGTTTTCTCAGTACAAGGAACCATGATTGGACTGCCTGCTTCACCTCTGAAATGCTGGCCGACCAGGAACTCCTTTATTGGCCCAAGTATGTGTGAGCAAGGTTAGAACTGTACGAGGATGTGGCAGTAACTACAGTATCAATGTGCAAGTGGTTTTTGTGAATTATTGTATTTACAGTTCTGATAAACAGATTTGGTGACATTGGTTTTTGAGGATCAGGAATTCCACTCACTAAATTGGGCTCTGAGCCACCTCAAGATGAACCGACAATCCCAGACATCCAACTTTCTTTAAAAAGTTTGCAACATTCTTAAATATTTTACTGTGGCTAAGAGTCTAATCACTGTACTGTGCTTGAAGTCTTCTGTAAATCTCAATTGTTTTTTTTACCCCTTCATTTACAAGAAATTTCATTAGAAATTTCAAGTCCCAGATTGACTTAAAAGCCTCTTGAATAAATGAAGAAAAACAACAGTTGGAGCAATTTACAAAAATTTTGCATGGTTTATTTGTAAAATAATGTTACCCATATTGGAAGGGTGCCAATATTTGCCAAAAACAAGATGACGCCAGGGTGTTGATCATGGCTTCCACCCAGCTGATAAGTCCAGAAGAGACATTAATTAATTAATCTTCTATACAGCTTATCATGTACAAGTTTGCAGGGGGACTGGATGCCAGGAGACTTTGGGTATGAGGTGGGGTACCAAACTGTCGGGCACACACACTACCAGGCAATTTGGGAACGCCAGTTAGTGTAATCTGCATGTCTTTGGACTTTGGGAGGAAACCGGAGAACATGGAGAAAACCTACCAAGCATGCAAACTCCACGCACACAGACTTAAGACGGGAACCAAACCCCTCAAACCCAAACCTGGAGGCGCAAGGTCATAGTGCTAACCACTACGACGCTCTCTCAGAACAGCCAATCCAACAAAAAAAAAGAGAACCAACAGGCCTTGAGTCCCTTTAGCAGCCTGTCTCTAGTGTTTTACAAGTGCTTGAGCAATGAATCCACATACTCGTGTTTAATAACCTTACTGCTTTTTTCATTAAGCACATTAATAACCAATCTGAAGGTTGGGTTTTAGAGAAATGGAACACTAGTAAGAAACAAGGAGCCTAATCATCGAACATCGTATTAAACATGCTTTTAATTTACACCGCTTATGCTTTGCTAACTCTTCCTGCCAAGACTCACCACTCAAAAAACGATGTGTTAACACATCTTAGGGAACAATATGTCCTTTTTTTCAAGGATTCCTTCATAACAATTGCTGCATGTTGTCTTGAGGCTTGAAAGTAACAGTTTTTCAGCAGATGATTAGCAAATACACAAACATGTGGTGAATTAGCATTTATGCTAATCACTTGAATACATTAAACACATTTCAGTGCATGGGGGTGTTTTCTCTTATTCTGATAGTAATACTAATAATTTACATAATTTTACATTACATCTTAATTTACGTAGCTGCTACAGTTGTCATGGAGATGGGATTTTTGCTAACTCTCTTGCTACCATAGGACATGCATGGCTAAAAACAATATGAAAAGAAAGACTCATAATATGTTTTATGTGAAGTGTAATATTTCATCTCATATCTGGATTTCTGTAAAGGGCACAAACGATTACTTTTCTACTGTATATAATAGCACTTAACTAGCTAGCAAGCTCACCACATGTTGTTTTAGCTACCATTTTTTAGCCAAGCTAATTAGGTTTCTTGGAAACAAAACACAGGATTAGGCAGCAGATTGGGGATTTTAGCTAGCTAATAAATTTGATTCAATATTAAATATGTTTTTCTTTTGACTTTAACATAGTAATTAATTTCTCAGTGGCACTGTACAGCTGCTGATAGTGGAGCAGTTAAAAGTGCTGTGCAGAGAAAAATGTCCTCATGTCCAAAAAGAGCACAAAAAATAAATAATAATCATGCTACTTGAGCACATGCTGCCAAGTCAATCTCTCTTTGCTGAACAGCAGTCTGTTTGTCTTAGTCAAAACTAGGAAATAAAGAAGAGATCCGACATGCGACACAGGCTGGGGCAGGATGCTGCAGGACTTACTGCGAGCTAGCAGCTCAAGTCTCAGAGGAACAGTGCACTCCCACACAGACACATACACACAAGTTAGACGATGCACATTAATGATGATGATCTTTGCTCTTATGAAATCTCAATTCCTGCTGCCTTCAGGGATAAACAGTCTCAGCTAGCGATATTAAGCAATACAAGGTTTCAAACTGTAACCAATTCCCAACATGACTGTATACGACAAAAAAAACTTAATAGACCCTTATTGTGATTACGGTTTACTTGGCAATTTTATTACCTGTGGGGTCTCCGGTTAACATGCGCAACTTTAATAACCTAAATCAGCACCATCACTTAAAGGAAAACTCCACCAGGAAACACATTACGATCTCTGAGAAATAGCTTTTAGGCTGTGATTTAATTTTTTATATTGACACCTTAATTTCTGAAACAGGAACTCAGCCAGACAGCATGGTACAGCATGGTCAAAATATGCCACACCCGGACAAATGGAGACAAAACTTTGGCCTTGCACCTCCAGGGCGACAGGTATGATTTCCACCTAGGTCTGTGTGCTTGGGGTTTGCATGTACAGTTGGTTTCCTCCGGGTACTCTGGTTTCCTCAAACAGTCCAAAGACATGCATGGTAGGCTTATTGTTGTTTCCAAAGTGTGTGTGCTTGTCTGTACCCGGCTACAGTATGTGCCTTGAATTTCCCTGGGATAGGTATAAGTGGTATAAAGAATAAGACTGAGAGAGTCCTACACTAAGGCCAAAACATGTGGAAATGTATGGGGCATGTGGAAAGTACACTAATTCATGTATCCCAGCATTTCACTAGTGCTTGGATACTATCAAGGTAGAAATTTTTCTCAAAATACTCAAGCATGATCAGACTGTCTGCTTCATGTCTGAATTTCTGGCCTCCCAGGAACTCCCTGAACAGCCCAAACATGTGGACATGGCTTTTAGAGAGGTATGTACAGGGGATGTTGCAATAACTCCCAGCTGATTTCCTGTGCAAATGGTGTGGTGTGCAGTGCGAAGCCGTGCATTGTCCTGCAAGAACAGAATGCCTTTGGAGAAAACTTTCCACCTTGATGGTATCGAAGCACTAATTAAATGATGGGATAAGTGCAATAGTGTAGCTAGGGATTATGTAGAGACCAAAGGGAGTTTTTACTCTCATAACTGTGTTCTGTTATTCTGCACAATTAAAAGTCCCGGTTTGACTTGAACACCCCTTTTAGGTTCATTTGTTTCTGTGAGAATGGCAGGTACAATTTTAATGCTGATGTACAGATGAATAGAATGTACAGATGACGAGGTAAGAGAGCTGTAAAGACTAACCCTGTGTTCATCCTAGCAAGCAGCAATTCACTTGCGCACTTCTAGTTTATTTCTTTCAAGTTGAACAGCTTGTACAGTACATCCTATAGCCTATTATACGACTTGCCTAAAATGTATAAAGTTTGATAAACATGTTAGAAAGTAGGCTTTGTCTTAGCTTTAATGACAGATTACGTAAGCAAGCTAACTCTATTAGCTACAGACACTCACCAGAGGCAACATGTCCTACCAAGCTTTATTTTTCTTCATAATGTCTCTATATACATCTAATGGCAGCTTATGTAAGACAGGATAAGCAAAAACATTATATGTTTTTCTTTTTTCGTTTTTTTGGTATTAAATAGTAAATAGAAACAACTAGCAGGTAGAAATTTATGAGTAGTAAAAACTGGGACTGCAAATGAAAGAATTGGTCTGCGAAATCATTGGATTTTCAGTCCACTTTATCAAACTGAAGCTAATTTGTATAGAACTCAAACTCCCACTCAAAGGTTTGTGAAAGTAGGGTATGGGATTAAAGCTCTGCTGCTTCATCCCCAAACAAACTGTTAAAACAAGTGAAAATGAATGAGCATGCCTTAAAAAAAGGTCAGACATGTTTTAATAGTGTATTTTCCTATTACAAAGCATGCAACTGACCAGCAAAACCTTAGACAGCAAGAGTGGAAGAGGTACAGTACTCACTTTGCCGATGATACTCCCGACCTCCTGCGGAGAAAACAAAACAGACACAAGACAAATGTCAGCGTATTGATCCGAGCACTTTTGCCCCCCCCAGACGCCTGTCTGTTGGCTTAGACGAGGAAGCCGCCTGTGAGCTCGGCCTCGTCCCAATTCTAACAACCTCACTAATCTACTTATTGGACTCCTTGATTTGAAGGCTTCAGGGAACGTAACGTGAAATAAGAAGGGAAATGAACCTTCAGTAAATGATTTCTTTAAGTGGGAAAATTCCATTATCAGTTTCAATTACGAGAGCAGCTGTCTGGCTTCTAGTTATCCTTCGGTAGGCTGAGGAGTCGAAATCCATGATTGGAATTAAGCAGGAAGCAATTACACAAGGCTATTTCATGTTCTTGTTGAGTTTTTCTCATTGATATTAGAAGGTCAAAAGCTCATCCTTGGTGCAATAAATCACCTTATACATATACTTTTCAAGGATTTTTATGTATGTAAAATACTTAGTATTTTACTTAGTACCTGAGTATTGTTGCTAACCATGTCCTTTATGACTACAGTTTACCCATCAGAGCTAAATCATCTCAAACTGGTTTCTTGAACCTGACAGTGAGGTCGCTTTACTCAAATGGTATCCACAGACATCAGATCTCAATCCAACAGAGCACATTTGGGAGGAGGGATTCAAGCATGGATGTATGGCCGACAAAATCTGCAGCAACTCCAAAATCTTTAAGGAATTCTTCCAGCATCTTGTAGAATCCATGCCACAAAGAATTAAGGCAGTCATGAAGGCAATTTTTATACATTATTATAAATATGATGTATAATACACTATATATAAACATGATGTGGCCCAGATCCTGTAATAAGGTACCATAAGGTAAACTCAACAGAAAAAAAAAATCTGCCAATTTCCAGAAGCCATGTGGGTAAAAAATAAGTGCACCTGCTGTATTGAGAATAATTAACAAGTAGTTTAGAACCAGGAGCTCTAATCAAACACCTTGGCACTGACTCTACAAATCTCTGAAAGTGCGCAGGTGGCACGAACACCATTCTTCCAAAAAATATCCCCGTAGTTTGTGTTTTGAGGATGATTATGGAAAACTATTTCTAGCACGTCAGTCCTAAATCTCTTAAATTTAATGTAGTCCATGTGTAGGATATAGAATGTAAGTTACATCAATGATATTCTTATTATTTTACAGTGGTGTATTGATTTGCTCTCACTGTTGACGAAGGCCAGGCCAGCAAATAGTTTTCTGGAAGACTAGTGATACTGTCTCTGTTCATCTAGTCAACTTACATAACTTTTATCTTTATTATACCTATAAGGTACAGTAACACTACCTATCATTTGGCACAACTGATTATTGTTTAGAGTAACCCAGGGCCGTCTATTGAAAAGTTTGAATCTTTTTACTCGTTTTTCCATATGTACTGTATCAGCTGTAATTACCGATCTCAACCACCATGTGATTGATAGATGACCTTTAAAAAACTGCCAGGGAAAACAACCTGAAATCAAATGAGTAAGAATAAAAGAACAAATACTAAAAAAAAAAAACTACACATGATGAAGACAAACAACTATATTACAGAATCATTCCATGTAAGGAGTGATGGTCTAGAAAACGCATTGGATGTCAATGGAGCTGAATTCTCACAAATAGGCAAAAAGAAAAATACTAGCTTTAAGGTTAGGTTACAAGGGGTGTTTAAGTCAAACCAGGACTTGTGTTGATCGTTCTTGTGAATGAAGGCAGAAAAACTGATTGGGGGATTGAAGCATTTTAATGGGGCAAACATCTGTGAATGACGACCCTATGAACATTCAGTGAGTGGAACGCCAGGTCCTTGAACTTTTTTGAGTTATTGCCCCATTCCCCATTTAGTCCTCATGTCTCTTCAAGTCATTTTCACATATTTGGTGCATTAAAGGAGTTCCTGGGAGGCCAGTGTTTCAGACGTGAAGCAGTCAGCCCGATCATGGCTTTTCTACCTTCATGGTATCCAAGCACTAGTGAAAAGCTGGGATAAGTGCATTAGTGTAGCTGGGTAATATATAGAGAAGTAAATGGAGTCTTTACTCTCATAACTGTTTTCTGTTATTCTACATAGTCAAAAGTCCCAGTTTGACATGAACACACATCGAAAGCCATGAACTTATATCAGCACAGATGTAAGAGCGAACAGCCATATGAAGTGTTTTCCCAGGCCACCAAACATATGATTAAACATTGCCTCTGTTGTACACTGGTGACCAAAAGTATTAAGACAACATATGTGATGTATTATACAGTAGTTCTCCCTGTGCATAAAACAGGTGATGACACTAATTAGTTCTCGCCCATTCTGCCGAAGAGTTCTGTTAATTAGAATCAAGTGGTTTAGTTAATGGATGGAACAAATACGTGGCAGGACTTTCTGAAACCGGGATGTCCACCTTTGCACAAAAGTGTCTAGGGAATTCTCAAGTGAACTGTGAACAATCAAGCAGGCATGGATTGTGCAAGTGACACCTACAGATGCATTTTTGATTCTATGCCGAGCCAGATCCAGCTGGTCTTGAAGAATAAATTCATACTGAATAGTGATTGTTGTATAGCAATTTCATTGCATAAAATCTAAAATTATTGATTGTTCCATATTGATTGTCATTATTAAAAAATGAGAATGTCAATAAAACAATGAATTTCACTTTTGTCTCAATACTTTTGGCCACTGTACATTGACATTTCATCACTGATGACTTGTTGTTCATTATTAATTTCATGCAAATGGCAAATGAAATTAAAAGACCTGGCATGTAAAGCCAACAGGCACATTGCTGTGCCGTGCTGGTACTAATGACTTCGTTGTGCAAGCAGGCCAATAATGAGCTTCCATGAACCCTTGCTGTGTTAAACGACCACTTCCCCCCACAAGAAAATGTTGCTAATATGGTTAGGTATGAATGAAAAGTAATGGTGGTGGGGTGAAATAGCAGTTATTATGATCTCATTTGCATAACCTTAATGTGAGCCCGTGTTAAGGAATCATTTAAAACCCATCAGGGCTAAGCATCATGGGGCGAGTATCCCAAAGGCGTCATAGCACTGAGATTATTTTAAGTGAACATTATCAGATCGTCAGATTGTAACAGGACGAAACTTCTATTGCTGGAGGTTCGCTAATTTAGGATGAGCTGTGAGGGTGGGCATATACCGCCTTGTGTGTGTGTGTGAGTGTGTGTGCGTGTGTGCGCAGATGTTTTACCTTGCCGTGCATAAGCAACCTGAGGGTGAGAGTGACGTTCATGCCCCCGTCTCCGAAGTCCTGCTCACAGTTCATTCTGGCTGCGGAGTCCGGTGCAGGGAGTCGCATGAAAGAAGCTCTACAGATAATGGAGCTGTTCGAGGTGATGAACTCTGCCTGTTTTTTTTTTTTTTCTTTTCTTTTCTTTTCTTTCACAGTTCTGTAACACAAAATAGCAAAGCAAATGAAATAATTTTCATTGAGTGTTCTCATTCATTATGTCTACATAATAAGAGTTAAACTGTTAAAAGGACTGGTAAGCAGGGTGAGGAAAAGATTATCATAACAGATATTTTCAAAATAATCACATCATGGCATTGTTACCATACCATACCCATACCATCACTATATAGGGTTTTACTAACAAAAAAACCACAAAAATGATATATCTATACATTTATTTAATGTATTTAATATGACCAAAAATAAATACTTTAACCCTGAAAGGAAGGAAATCTAAAATAATAATAATAATAATAATAATAATAATAATAATAACATTTAAAACTTAAAATGAGAGAACCATTTTTTAACAGTTTAACATTTTATTTAATATTAATGAATGCAAATGTATTTATTATTAATTAGAAATGAATCATTTAACCCAGAAATGCAACGGAAATAATCAGCAAAAACTGATTTTATTTAATGTCTACAAAAAAGTTAAGATTTTTTTTTGTTATGTAGATAAACATTTTTTAATCACTGAAATGAGAGACAAAACTTAAAAAAAAAATATTCATTAAAATTGAAACTGAAAACATGTTTCTTAAAAAGAAAGTTTTTTTTTACATTTTAAATAAATGTTACCAAAATCCTATTAAATATTTAAAAAATTTGGTAACATTTAACATTTATTTAAAATGTATAAAATAATTTTAGACACTAAAATTAAGAGAAAAGTCTGGTTAAAAAAGGGAATTTATCTATTAGCCAAAAATATTATTTGCCACTATACAGTGGAACCTCGGATTACGAGCATAATTCGTTCCGGAAGCGGGCTCGTATTCCAAAACACTCGTAAACCA
>JAQMYL010000016.1:8452980-8471157 GCA_030014365.1 Clarias pachynema | reverse complement strand
GTGATTGTCGTGTAAACAGACAGATCGGATTTCCTGAGTCGTTGTGTTCTGTACGTCATTAAAACTGCGACTTCTTCACGGTTTAATGACGTAATGTTATTCTCCGGTGGAAGCGCGTGTGGAATGATAACATCCCAGGTGACATGGAAGAGAAAATGCCTGAACTTACTGAATGTCAATTGCCATAAACCAAGAAACAAACATGATAGAACCCAAGCACCTTGAATCTTTTTTTTGCACCACCTAAGATTAGGGGTGTCAAACTCCATTGGCGTGGACGCAGGCTTTCATTCCAGCCAACCTGTTTAATGAGTCTTTCTTGGTTTCCAATATCAGCTTCCGTTTGGTTAGAATGAAATCCTACACCCACATGGACTCTTTCTGGATCCAGTTTGACACTCCTGATCTTAGAAAGTTTAAGGTGTTCAGGTTACATCTTGTTTACTGTTTGTTTCTGGTTTCATGGCGAGTGAGTTGCATTACCGCCTCCCATACAGTAGGTCTCACTCTCCCTCATTTTCCCGGCCTTTCAAAGCAGATTTTCCAGTCCAGTCTTCCTAAAAAAGCCATCAAATGCTTCCCTCCCTGATCAGTGACCCCGCCATTCCCGGGTTCCATCTATTATCTTTAAGTTTTTACGGTTCCTTTAAGCGTTCCTCGGGTTCCATTTAGTATGCCAAAGATTCCATTTAACATTCTTAAATATTTTTTTGGTTTGTTCTTGTGGGGCAACGTTTCAAAGATTCCACAACAAGAGATCGCTTGTTGTACTGTTTTACATTTCAGACAACATCTTTATCTATTAGCAAACCAAAGAGCCTTTTGATGGACAGTTTTCTCTATATTTTGATCTTTTCTTAAAAACAAAAATCACAAGAATCTGTTGTATTCTTTATTTATTCTCATGGACTAAATATTTCCTAGCCTTGACAGGGTTTTACACAGAAACATCACAGTTTCCACCAACAGGTAAAACTGAAGAAGGGTGCTAGAAGGGTGCTTGTTTGGCTGAGCGAATCTCCAAACTTTGACTTTCATTTTCAATAAATTCTTCCTGTCTTCCTTTTATTCATCAGTTGGTGTTCCTTTTAAGTCTGACCCTTATTAGCTTTATGGTAAAAGTGTTGACGTAGTGTCTACTGCCTGTATGAAAATCCTATCAAGCCTTTTGACCCTGCTCTTGGTGAAGGTCACGTCTCCTGTCCATCACCCTACGCCACTTCCCTTTATCTGATGATGAGGCACGAAACCTGAGAAGTGTTCTTGATCGATAGTCCCCTACCAGCAAGCTGCTGCGGGTTATGGATATTTGTGTTACACCCTCCCCCTCCCCCCATCTTACCGGAATTCTTCATCTCATAAAGCAATGCTGAAATGCATACAGTGTGTTATCTGATCGATCATGTTTTTGTTTCACTCATATCGATGAAAGAGTGGAGCAAGAAACAAGAAAGATGAGGTTTCTGAAAAATAAACCTACATTTTTTTTGTGGTAAAGACAAAATCTTTTTATTGTAGAAATATTATGAGAGCGATTTTGACAGCTGAGGTTTTGTGTACACTCTGTAAGTAGACTGTATGACTTGGGAAGCATTTTTTTTTATGAGCTCAATGTATAAATTAGCATATCTTATCAAAATATAGTGTTTCACCTTATACTGTAGCTATGACAAAGGAAGGCTTAACGAAAAAAAAAAGGGTAAGCATAGGAAGAAAACAAACATCACTGATTTGTGTAGGCAAATATATAATTTTTTTGTTTGTTTTTTTGCCTTTTTATAATTTTTTCATCGTCACATGATCTCTGGCTCGTCCTGCATCTCCAGCTAGAAAATCTTCAAATGACAAATTACGCAAACATACATTTTGTCCTTGTGCTTAACTTGCTTGTAATGCGAGCTGGTCTATTCTTAATTCAATTCCGTGCACTCAGATCTCACGACGATGCTGCGCCTCTTTAGGCTTTCCGGTCATTCCAGTATCTCTGAGCTTTCCAGAGAATTCAAGTACCTAAAAGAATATTATATTAGCAATCAGCAGACAACCACATGAAGCTATTTTTACTTTGAAAGCACTCTGGGTTTCGCCCAAAACTCGATCAAAGGAAAAGATTTTTTTTTAAGCACCCCTTACTCTAAGTATGAAAAGTGATGCAAATAAACCTTATTACTATGATCTTTTAATAACTGCACTTGTATAATGATCTCTTTATCTGGCCTTGACTTGAAGTGAGCAGAGCTAGTCAAGCCACACGTAAAGACAGATGTTCTATTGATCCAGATCGATATACAGCAATGCGATTTCACTAGTTTATCTCTGCTAATTTAATCTCTCTTTTTTTTCTTTTTTTTTTTCACCCATAATATGCTGTAGGTAGGAGCATACAGTATGCAAGTATTTCAGTTACAAACACACACACAATCTGGACAGATAAAGATTGTGTCCGGTTTAGTTAAACCCACACAAACTCAATGTAGCTTCAGATTCCTCTTTTTGGCTGTTGTGGTTGTGCTATAACCCATCGATCTCAAGATTTGACGTCTTGTGGACCCAGCTTCTCAGCTCACCACGTTGGTAAAGAATGCTTATTTGAGTGATTACTATCGCTTTCCTGTCAGCTTGAAGTCATCTAACCATTCTATTCTGAACTTTAATTTATACATCGGGTGTTCAAATCAAACCAGGACAGTTATTTCTCTGTATAATCAGCTACTATACTAATGCAATTTTACCAGGGTTCCACTAGTGCTTGAATAATATCTAGATAGAAAGTTCTCAGTACACCAGAGCCATGATCGGACTGTCTGCTTCATGACTGAAACATTTGCCTCTCAGGAACTTCTTTAATGGCCGAAACATGTGGAGATGGCTTGGCACAAGGTTCATTAAAAAATTTGTTAAAAGTCCCAGTTTGACTTGAACGCCACTCGTAAATAAGGGTTTTCATCTGCAGAACTACTGGTCACAGGGTGTTTTGTGTTTCTAAAACAATTCTGTGCATTCTATAATACAAAAGTACTATGCTAAGAACCATTGTAGTGTTTGATATGAAAATTAACTAAAACAGTTTTCTCTTTTTTTTGCACTATGCTGCTGCCACATAACTGGCTGGTTGGATAGTTGTATAAATCCTGTAGATCAATACGATACTGTATGGATGGATGGATAGATCCAGAACGCAACCACAGCTTCCTTTAGAAATAATGCTATAAGTTGTAAAGAAATGAAGCGCAGAATACCGACTAGTATAAGTTAGTACTAGTATAAAGTAGTGACAGCATTGGGAACACCTCCTGTAATCTTTCCTTACACAGCTGATAAAGGACTTTTGTCTAAGATGTCTTGGAGAGCTGTGCTTTACTTTTACCAGATGATCTACATATTGGAGAGTACGAAAGAAAGAAATATCAGAAACCTACATTTTCCTAAGGCCCTGGGCCAACAACAGCAACATGTTGTGTGAATATTATCACCTTTTTATCACCTGTTTGTTTCTATCGGCTAGAAGCCGAGCTGATAACATGGTGGCGTCGTCTGTGTTAAATAGGAGAGCTTGCCTTGCCTGGAATGTATCTGTAAACGCCAGGACTCTAAAACGGGCCCCGTGATACGAAAGTGGCTCTGGTCGAGGGAGTCAGCCAAAATACATCGTAAAAATAATTGAAATGCGTTATTCCACTGGGATCAGGCCGGCTCGTCTTTGTCCTTCAGTTCTCCTCCCATAAAAGCGGTACACATCACGATACACTAATATTTTACTTGAAAGGCACGTATTTATAAAAAAGGAATGAACTCTAAAATTATCCACATGGATAAAACTGTTGTCTAGTCAGTGCACTGTTAGATTGTCTCTTATTTCATGGTATCCTGGCGCTTAAGATGGCATGCTGGCTTTTTATTTTTGAACACACACAAACACAAGCACACACACACACACAAACACATACAGACACATGCCGACAGATAACCTAGGTTCATTTGAACACTGTATAAACAACGATTACACTAAAGTGCTGATGACGCCTGGTTAATTTTCTACAACAGCAGCTCCAGGTGCAATATTTAGGTTAATACACTTATTCTAACATATTAGTCTTTTGGGGATATTTTTTATGAAAGAGTCTTGAATAGCAGTTGGTACTGGTCAGAGTATGATATAAATGATAACTGGAACTAACTTGTTTTACAGACATTCAGAGACTAGAAGAATATTCCTATAGTTTTAGTTTATTCATTCTGTTTACTTTTTAAATATAATTACTTGATCATAAATATATTATGGAAAATTTTATACTAATTAAAACAAATGAAAGATTTTATTTATTTGTTAGAAATGAGCCCTTGCAGACCACCTGCAGTACCTTTACAGACAGGCCCACATTTTGAGAAAGACAGACATACAACACTGTGTAGCTTATTGTTCATGGATAATAAAAATGGATTGCAGGTTAGGATTCTGCAAAATAATCAAATATAGGATGTGTTTTAATACTCATTCATGAAAAATAGCTAACTTCACATCTTTTCAGGAGCTTAAGCTAGTAAGCTAGTTAGTATAAGCTAATTAATTAATTAGTTAGCTAGCTAGCCTAGCAAACTGAACGAAACCAGTCAAAATGTATGAGGCAGAATTACTAAGAATAAACCACATTCAAAAAGAGGTCAAAATAGATATATACTGGCTCAAAATTAACTATAATACATGACTGATTTGCATGGTATCTGGTTATCCTGATTCAGCACTAGTTGCGCTTGTTGTTTTCATGCTAACTCGCTTTTTTGTTAACTAGCTAGTTTTTTTTTATTTTTTTTTTTTACATTTTTGGTCAAACTACCTTTTCACAAAATATTTACCCAGTTGGAGCAAGGTTTATTTTTGGAACATTTTCCAAAATTTTTTATACTGTATAAACCTGACTTTATTAATGTTTCCATTTTATGCTGCATATATTTTAAAACAACCAAAATTTGTAGACCATTTAAAAAAAATAACAGGACACTTCAGGACACTTTCCTTTCAGATTCATTCCAACTGCTTTTAAAGCATTATAATAATAATAATCGCCTTGCACCTCCAGGTTCCGTGTTCGATTCACGCCACAGTCCAAAGACATGCAGATTCGGCTGATTGGCCTTCCTAATTTGCCCATAGTGTGTTAATAAGTGTGTGCCTGTGTGTGTCCTGCGATGGATTAGCACCCTGTCTAGGCTGTACCCCGCCTCGTGCCCTAAGTCTCATGAGTTAGGCTCCAGCCCACCCCCACCCCCCCCAAGCTGTAGAAACGAATGATTGAGTGAGAACAATAATAATAATAATAATAATGATAATAAAACAGGTTTTAAACAAAAATGTGCAAACTTCGTCTAATCTATCAAGTGGAAAATCCACATCACTCTTCCATTTGTCATTTATTTTAAAGCAATCCACCCCATCACCCTCACAACCATACACACACCCCTTAAAGTGTCACGTAATCAAAAAATGTCCAGACTGCCACTTGGATAATCTAGCATGGCACTAGTCCAAAAATTGAGTGTTAAGTGGAGTGCATGCCACGACTAGCTCAATCTAGAACAGGGCAAACTGATAACAGGACTCCAGTGACAAATTCCCCTCCAGACAGCATGAGGTCTGTTATATGCCCGAGGCAATGTAAAGGATAAAAAAATAAAAAAATAAATATTCTGATTCAAATTTAATTCTGTATTTGCAACACCATGCAATATCGCGTACCTTGGCCGGATGAAATCTTGTCAAAACAATTATCCAAAGGTATCAGTCAGTGCACCTAGTCTCCGTTCGCACCTCCGAAGCACCTGCATTTCAGCACGAATCCAAGAGAGCATTCTTGGAGGCTGGTTGGAAAATCCTGAGGGAATTGCTTCGTCTGAACATTTTGGCTCTACAGCAGCTGTATACACGTGGTGAGTGTGAAAGCTGGAGCCAAACAACAAATAAAGAGCTTCTTTGTCTTCTTTATTATAGTCACAGAAGAAATGTCAGCGGGTGGGCCTTTTTTAAGGTCACATCAGTGCTGAATGACAACACTGGGTGTAAATTTATGAATTCTGTGCTTTAGTGGAGGTGTTTGCGGGGAAAAACTTTTAGTGCTAGAATTGTAAGTAGATTTTCACAGTAAGGCAATATTTTTGTGTTTTTTAGATGCCATTTGCTCCTTAAATAGGTAGCTGAAATAGGTAGATGTTAATCAGTGAATCTTGTGCAGATACGTACAAAGTTATATTGATTTAAAATGACCAGGTATGGGAATCACCAGGGACTACCGAATATGATATTATCATGATACCTATGTGCCGGTTTAATTTGTATTATTATTATTATTATTATTATCAATACAGTTCTGATAATAATAGGCATAGCGTGAAAGTTCACTTCCTTGTTCTCTTGTATTTAATGGCAGCTCACAAACCAAGTAGATGCATCCTGTCTCCTGTTATGGTGTAAATAAGCAAGCGTACCCAAGAACGGAGACCTTAAAAAACAATGTTGGGGGAGGGGGGGGGGGGAGCGCTCACTCCAGGGGCACAGTACAAATGAATCGTGCCTAATGTGAAAACGCTATAAAACTGCTAGCAACTGCCTTGGACAACATGGGTCATAGGTTAAATTTCACCTAGATAAAATGGACACTAAGCAGATGTAACTGCTACCAGAAGCAAATACCTACTGTATCATTCAAGTCCCTTATCCTTTATCTTTCAGCGAACTGTTTTTTTCTACAAGTGTTTCCTGTAGCGCAGGGGAACGAAATCATGAATGCTGTAGATTCAGAGTAGGTGAGGGTACTTTTGAGAAGAACAGTCTCCTTGGTGAGGTCATTTGAGGTCAGCTTTAGGATGCTAATTGGGGTGAAACGAATTATTTTACCACCCTTTGTCACCATATGGTCTTAAGTTATTTTTATAGTTCTTGCTGGTGTTTTGTTCTGCTTATTTGTCACATCTGCTTTTTTTTTTCTTATTGTTAGTGTACATTAAATCATTTTAATAGGAATATCATGAGTAAGGATAGGTAAATACCAATTTATCATCATTAATCCTTGCATGTATTGCAGATTTCATAGAGGATCACAGCAGGCAGCCGTTGTTTATTTACACACCAACACTGTGTACTCACGGCACGTCAATTAATTAGAATAATCCTTAACGTCAACAAAGTTGAGATTTCTCCCTAAACACAAACTGGTGGCTTCTTTAATATGAGGCAACAGCAGGTTTTCACGCAGATTTCCGTATCCAATCTGTCTGTCACGTTGATGGACAGGTGCAAGGCAGGTTAGGGAGGGGGAATATTCGAAACAAGCAGGGGAAAAAAAACAGATCTGAGAAAGCAAGAAATCTGATTAACATGCACGCCACTAGGCTGCAGGCCTGACTGAGAGCTGCGAACACACAGATATTTGCATTCAGTCAATCTCCATCGCCTCGTACGCAGACCGTCGCCAGTGCCTGATTAGACGTCCGTTTGGGACGTCATATCGCGCTCTCGGTCCTGGGCAAAGGCAAAGATTTCTGACGAACTAACACCATGGCATCACAGACTGGGTGGGGTGAGAACACACACACACACACACACACACACACACATACAGACACATATGCAGTGGAGGAGAGAGAGCAGCGAACTAAAAATAGCACAAGCCTTTTTAAATATTTTAGTCACTCGCCTGGCAAGAGGGAGCATTTCCCACCCAAAACAACTTCCAACAAACATGAAGAATGCTGAAGCCTGCACTGGAAAAAAAAACAAAAAAACTTGAAAAACAGAAGTATATTTGTTGTCGCTGCACTGTGACTTTTCTGGCGCCCCTCTGGAGATTTTAGTGGCGAAGGTATAAATCCTTAGAGCTGACTTCCAACCCTAAAAAAAAAACCTCCAACCTACAGTATGGTTCCAGTTTTAAAACCCTGCCGTTACAATCAGCTGAAATGTTGCAAGACTCAGGCAAGATCAGCGTTCGTGCTAGCATGTGGTTTAAGCTAGTGTTAGGAAACGCCAGCTGTTTTTAGCACGCTTTATTCCCGGAAAATATCCCACTTATGATGACCTGTGACACTTTATCAAATCTCAGTCTGATAAGGAAAGTGAGAGTTTTGTTTTTGGGGGGGAGGTGGACAGAGGTGTCTATCTGACGCTTCATCCTGCACCAGACTCCCTTGATGGACAGAAGCCTCAACTTGAGACTTGATCAAAGCATACAAGTGACTGTGAGAAGCTTTTTCATTTTAAGTGCATGCATGAGTGAACCTGGATCGCTACGAACGAATATCTGATATTACTCTCTGCTGTTCTCTTGGTCTTGAAAGGAAATCAAGGCAAGATGAAAAGCCAGAACCGTAAACATGCAACTCTCCATTATTGTATCTGTCTTTTGCTTGTTTTCCCCCCTATAATCCATTCAAGTCTATAGCTGCCTCATTTAGTCACATAATACTACAGTTGTCGTTCCATGTCACCTAAATTTTTTCGGCTTCAGACCATCATGACGTCCAGTTCGTGCTGTTTATATTGAGAGAGGTACTGATAAGTTTGAGAAGCTTAAGTGCTGGCTGCTTTCACAAATATGTTTTTGGCATCATCAGAAAACGTACTGAAGTGGTGGTTTTTGGGTGGAGATCAATGCGAGACTGGAAAGGAGCACATGTAATAAACGGCTGGTCCAGTCTCAAGACATTTTTATTCTTTTCAGCTCGTACTGCTGGAACATTAAAAAAAAAAAAATCAGAAACGTTCAAAAACTCTTACTTTCATTTCTAGCTTCAACACAGGTACATCTTAAAAACATGGAGAGGTTAAAAAAAATAAATAAATAAATAAATACTACCTACTACTTCACCCCTATTAATTACACTAACTGTCAGTTCCACTTGTGGTGGAAGGATATGTGTTGATATCCAGTAAAACACTTTGTCTTGTGTGATGTTGCCTAATTACTTTATGATACAGTTTTAGCAAAACAACTTCCTAAATCATCACAGCTAATAGGCAGATAATGGGGTATGACTAGATGTAACATGCTCCTGGATAGTATATGTTATTTCTTAATTGCTTATGCTTATGTAAAAGTATAGAATGTGGTTATTATTCCCTTTAAACTTTTCTAACCTGGATAATGAAATTTAGAAATCAATGTATTTTCTATGTATATAAAAATAAAAAAAAAGAAAATTTGCTAATTTTCATGTACACAAAGCCTGACTCAAACAACATATGAATAAAGATTGACATGTATTTATACAAAGAAACGTACATGAACAAAAAATGTTTAGAAGTAAATAATTTTTCTGAGACTGTAATGTAAATCACTTTCACATATCAATGGCATACTGGAAGTAGCAGACACATCTTACTATCAGTGCTTGCTGTATGCTCACTGGTATCACCGCCGAGGCATGCGATTTAGACTGACACCAAAATGTCTTCAATTTCCCTGACTGCACTGCTAAAACCCTAGTCATTTAAATAAATAAATAAATAAATAAATAACATAAAAAAATAATAGACGAAAGTAGTTCATCCTAATCAATTCATTTCAGAGAAACTTTCCCAGATAATACTGACGATTAGCCTGTATTAGGATTTGATGAGTGGATATGGGAGGTTCAGGTGGAGCGACTGCTGTGAGAGAAGTTGATTATATCTTCAAGAAAGAAAAAAAAAGGTCTCTGAGCCTGTCTCATCTGTAATTCACAGTGACACCACATCCTCGTCACTTGATAACAAAGAAATCTGCCAAGTTATTACCACCTCAGACATGAGGATTCAAGGAGATGAAGATGAGGCGACGGGTATTTTCTTGCCTGACGCTGATGAATATATCTAAATCTTTCGCTTTAAAGCTTTGGTTCGCTGAACATTTTGAAGGAAGTGAGATGAGTAGACCCAATTAAAAAGCACACTTCAACACCAAGCTTTTGGAATGTCCCATTTTTCATCTGTACATTAGGGATTTTCATATATCTGGATTGCACGCTATATCCACTCAGTGGATTTAATGCTAGTCAGCACTCTTGTCGTGATGGATTGTCTCTCAGGCGCTTGAGACTGGTGATTTGGTATGTGAAACAGACCTGACCAGTCAGAAGTGCTTCAGTTTGAAGATTTTCTACACAGTAAAGTCCTTTTTTTTTGCTGCTGCAGCCTGCTATCGCTGCATCCTAGCAGTGCAAATGAGTCGAGTTATTGGCATTTCTAATAGCCTTTAGAGATGCATGTGTCACTCTCCGCTCAAGGTAATTTATGGAATCCCTTCACCATTTTGCACACTACTCTGTCTTTCAGTCTCTTTCTCTCCACCTCCACCCCTTCCCCCCTCCTGTTTCTTGCAAGATTTCTGGCCAGTTCTCGTTATTGAAAAAGGCCTCTCTC
Source organism: Clarias pachynema (assembly GCA_030014365.1). NCBI lineage: Eukaryota > Metazoa > Chordata > Actinopteri > Siluriformes > Clariidae > Clarias > Clarias pachynema. The sequence goes on along the minus strand of JAQMYL010000016.1, from coordinate 8,460,767 downwards.
CTTCTTTTACTCCATCGCTTCGTCTCTCCTTATTAGATCTGCGATTCCAGACGCGCATTAAGATATTAAATCCAGGAAGGGAAGGAAATCGTTGCAGCTTGCCAACTTGGCAGGATCCCCACTCCTACCATTTCTCCTCCTTTTTTCCCTCTATCTTGCTACCGAAAGGACCCAGAGTCCAGTGGAGAGAGAGAGTGAGAAAAAAAGATTGGGCATCTCTCACTGTCCAGGCCCATGGATAGCCAGACAAAGGTCTCCCTTGTGAGCAAGGGAATGACGGGAAGAGGCTAACACAGTGAACGCTCTGTCATCGCTTGGATCCTGCTGATGCGTCACTGAATGAAGACGTGCATGCATGCGCCCACACAGCCCAGGCACCACTGGAGCATTCTTCATGACATGTGAGCATCTATTATGGTTGTTCGTTAGGCTATGCAGCTTCGCCAACAAACGAAAGAATGTCTTTTTTGTGCTAGCCCTGTCACTGGGTCTCCCTTGTGACAAAAAGAGACGAGATGTTGCATCTTATAAAGAGCTACTTTGGTTCTTACAAAAGATTATGTTTTCAAATGCAACAAGCAAGCCTCAGAAAGGGTTTGTAGCTGCACCCAAGGAATAAACTATAGTTTGTGGGAATTTGATGAAAACCCCATTTATATATAGCCACTGGCCAACCCCTTTCCCTCCAGATGTTTTCAACATTCTGCTACTAATTGAATTAAAGAACAAATTATCATCAAGACCCATCGTCTCTTATGTTAAAATCATGTTTGTTTGCACAACTGCTGCAACTGAACATCTGCCCAGTCACTGATTCTTGTGAGATAAACATGTCTAGATCCCTCAAAGTCAGCCAGGTTACTAGAGGTAGCTCGTTCGGGTCCCTATAAGCATTGGTGGCCAAAGTACACATCCTGTACTTGAGTAAAAGTTAGAAGCAGCTTGTCTGATTATCATTCACATACCACGGGCAATTTGGAAACGCCAGTTAGCCTAACATGCATGTCTTTGGACTGTGGGAGGAAACCAGAGTACCCAAAAGATACTCACAAGACATAAGAAGAACATGCAATGAACATGCACTTCAAATATTACACCACTGTGGCTATGTAACAACATTATGCACAAATGTAGTGAAATAGAAAGTACAGATATTTGTAGGATGCAGCGGGGTAAAAGTAAAATATATCTGCAAATAAAACTACTCAGATAAAGTACAAATACATGGAAAACAATACTTGTAGAGTGACTAATAATGTAGAGTAACAAAGTAAATGTAATTAGATACCTTCCACTTCTGCCCACAACACTTCTGAGGGAGTACTGAAACGAAATACCAAGGAATCCTTAGGTAAAGCCTCACTGGCCCTATTTTCAAGACATATTTGCTCACAAAGTATGTGCCGCTAAAAAAAAACATCCACGATTATGGTAGTCGGCAGATCTTCTCCTGTTTTCTAAATAAAGATGACAATTTGAAAAGTTGGAAGAGGTGACATGCAGGTCGTACTGTAAATGGCTTTGTCTGTGCTTGTGATTTAAGAGAAGTCTGAGATGTGAGACACGGAGCAGGACAATCCTGGAAAATGGGGACAACAGATTAGAAAATGGTGTGCAAAGTGTACCATTCTTTAAGGCTTGACAGAATTGTAGAGTCATTCCTGAATGGAAGGAATTTTTTTTAAACATTTTTTCTTTTGTGTGTGTGTGTGTGTGTGTGTGTGCATGTGCTGAAACATAAATAGCCCATTTTGGAAAACATAGTCTCAACTGATATTGTTATGCTGATGCAAAATTTAGCCTTGATCCTCCTTATGTTAGCATTAAGAATCTCGGATTACTAGAGGACAGCTTGGCTTCAGATTTGTGACTACCAACTCTGAGGAATGAGTCTCTGTCTCTTCTAGCATTCCCTCTAGTCAGTTATTAACCCCTAACCCCTGCCTTAATGCCACCCCCCCCCTCCCAATCTGATGCCAGATCTCGGCACTTTTCCAACACACTCATCTTTCCCTCAGAGAATACAGAGTGCACTAAAATGAGTGCTTTTCCCCCCTCTATTCTCACAGCTCCATTCATTTGCCTCCAGCAGCAGAAAGCCCAAAGGTCCTCTGCCTTCTGTATCCCCACCACTCTCGACTCAGCACTAACGTGGAAATTGAAAAGAGCAAGAAGCTAAAAGACCTGATGTATCCAGAGCTTAGATATACACTTTTCCTGGAAGGGGTGGAAGAATACCAGGACTCGTGGATGCGGCTTGAGCGAGAATTCTCCCACAAGCTGCAGCGTATGACGGTTTGGGTTTATACTTCTGCAGGAAATAAAGGGATGAGTCAGACACACCATGGCAGCTCTGTGGTCCTCAACTGAAATGGAGCAGGCAGGCGTTGTGTTTGGCAGAACAGGTGTTTGATACACATGTCAGTTCAATTATATCCTGAAATCCTCCCAGCTTCGGTGGTGACTTCTGTTTTTTTAATTAGCTGTCACTTGTAAACCAAGTTAAAGTTGAGCAACAGACTAAGTGAACACCAGAAAAAAAAAATACTTCAAATATACAGTATATAAATAAAAACTGATTTAGCTTTGCTTAACAACAACTCAACTGTACTAGGTTCCTATAAACCAATACTGTACACGAAAGCAAAAACATCACAGATGGACAAAATAATTATTATAATACCATGATCATTTATATCATGATGCACCTGTTTCAGATATCTATAGTATCTTTGATCATTGTCGACATTAACAAATCACTGAATTCACAGGTTTTAATTTTTTTTTTTATGTAATGCAACACTATTATAGTAGCGCATACATATTGTGATACACACCTCGATATGATGATAAACTGTAAGCTAACAATTTTGCCATGTCATCCACCCATAAACACATCTCCCTCAGTTATTTAACTGAATGCTTTACTTTTTAAATCTTAAAGAATGCTTCGTTAATTAATGGCCGAGACGGTCTGTGAGACTCCAATGGCCAATGCGAAATAAATATATAAAAGAATTAAGCAGACTAATTAATATGTGCCTGGTTTTCAGTTAACAACACCCTCATTCTCTAAGAATGTAAAGAAGGCCTGGTTTGACATTTAGAACAAGCCGTTCTATCATCCTAACAACAGCAAGAACAATGTACCAGGGGCGTTCGAGTCAAACCAGGACTTTTGACTGTGCAGAATATCAGAACACAGTTACATATGAGAGTAAAAAGTCCCTTTATTTCTCTATATAATCCCCTGCAACACTAATGCACTTATCCCAGAGTTTCATTAGTGCTTGGATACCATTAAGGCTGCCTGCTTCATACTGTATGTGCGACGCTGGCTTTTCAAGAACTCCTTTAATGGGCCAAAACAGGTAGAAATGGCTTGGAGCAAGGTCAGGGCTATACGGGGATGTGGCAATAACTCCTAACCGAATCTAGTAATGTGCAAGTGAATGATCATGTGTACAGTTCGCCACAGTCAGGTATATATGTTCTGCAAGTTGGGGACAAGTTATCCGCCGATTTTAAAGGATCAGGAGTTCTGCGGCCGTGATCGTCATGGTCTCGACTTTCAAAACGTTTGCATCGTTCAAATATTTTGCCTTTTGATTTATATTTTGCGGCTAAGAGTCTCATCGTTGTGCTTTAAATTTATTGGTCTTACACACATATTTCACAGATATCTGATAAAATGATAAATAACTTGATGTTTTTTATATAACTCGAGTCTTTTTCTCTTTAAAAAATGATTATAGATTAGTCTGAAGCAAAGGCATGATTCAGAAAAATTCTTTTTAAAAACTGTCACGTAACTTCAACTCTCATCTGAATTTGAAATTCTTGCATTTTTTTTTTTCCAAAAGAAGTACATCAAAGGGGCTAAGAGAAATTCAAAGGCAGCTGTGATGTGTGTATGTATGGATGTATGTATGTAAAAGAGTGAGAGATAAAGAGAGACAGAGAAAGAGAAAGCAGTAAAGTAAATGAGGCAAGTTCAGACACTGATAGCAAGTGAACAGAGCGGCAAACAACAGGCCTGGAGAGAACAAGCTCTAAGTTTAGACCTGGTCTCCACACAAAAGCAACAATCACAGAGTTAAATCAGGAACTGGCTGATAACCCGACGGCACCACATGCTTTTAACCCTACTGGCTTGGGCAAAAAGGACAATCTGCATTTGATAAATCTGTTTAAGCTGTTTCATGACAGAGGAGATTGTTAAAAGTGCCATAGCAATAACAGTGAACCTGAAGTGAATTGTTCATTAGTTTAAATTTAGATTAAACACCATTTATCAAGCTGGATACAAACAAATGTACTTTATTTGTACATCGTCTGGAGGAGCATTTTATTCTAATTAGTATTAATGAAAATCCAGTTCATATCCTAAAAGTTGTTGATAATTTATGGAAATAGAGACACACTAAAGTGAACCTTGGTGGGTTTTAAAATAATGGAATTTGTGTGCTATTTTATACATAGATATGTTATGATGGCTTTCAATAGCTCAAACAAGTCATTACTTTAAGACAAAAGAAATGAAGAGAATCACCAAGGACCACCTGATACAATATTATTGCAATACTTTGGTGTCGATTCAATTCTACACATATCATGATTTTATAAATATCCCAATTCAATCTTAAATTTCGTCTCAGATTTTGTTAAAATTCTAAACAACGTTTCTTCGACAGAATTTCATTGGCATCAGTAAATGCAAAGTCACCAATTAGATTTAAATAAGCAAATATCATGCATAGTGCTCAATGGAGGGAGTGTTATGATCTGGGTTGCTTCAGTTGGTCAAGTCTAGACTTGTTATGTCTAGTAACGTTATGTGGCAATAAAATAAAATCAGCTGATATCCTGCATGTTCTGAATGACCAGGTAAACATTAAGATCATTAAGATGTGTTGGCAAGTCTTTAAGGCCAGATTTCGACTATGGAACTAAAGGAGGTCTAACAAAATATTAGTGCAAGTATGCGACCTTTTTTTTTTGTTGCCCGTGCACCGTATACCTACACATAAGTATAAGAAAATCAGCATTACCAAACCTTTTGTGTATCTGCCTGAAATGTTTTTTTGTTTGATTTGGTCTGCAAAAATGACTTAGTAGGCATGGTGCCTAGAAATAAAGTCCCAGCTTATTCATCTGATCACACAAAGGTCACAATGTCCAGCGTTTACACAATGGCTCACAGAGGAAAGGTGCTGCCAAAACAAACTTAAAAAAAAATCAGGAATGTTCCGTCTGTCAACAAGATAGAGCGCACTGAGCCATTTCTATAAATGACCTCCATAGGAAAACACAAAGATCTATTTAGCAGGAGGAAGTATCATATGAGGAAGCACTAGTGGAAAACTGGTGTGTTAAAATTCTCGATTTAGTAAATACTACAGTTTTTTTTTTTTTTTTTGTCTGTGCATAGGTGTGTGAGTGTCTGTGAATTTACCCAACAGTCTTGCATAATTTGACTTAATAAGCATCTCTATGTTGTGAGTTGACTTTGTAATGAGGTATATGCAGGTTTCTAAGCCGACTGCATGGTTAAGATCATTGGCGATTAGGGTGCAGTATGTTATTGTGCTTTGTCTGAAGATTGTTCTGTGGTGCTTCTGGGAAGCTCAGTCTAATTATGTTGGAGTCGTGTAAGGATTTAAAAGCTAATCATTTCTTTAAATTTGACCATCTCGTCAAGCGCTGTACCCTATATTATGTTATGTATGTGTGCGTGCATGCATGTGTATGTTCTTGACCAACGGCAGAAGGGTCACGTAGGTCTCTTCAGTTATTGTGTTTTTGGTCCAAATCATTGCAATATGTGACAATGAACTTTCTTGCTTTAATATAATGTAATACAGCGAACACTGCAATGATCAAATATGACAATGCAATGGCTATTTTTGACTGATTGAAAGCAATATTTTATAATCAACATGGTGCTTCTGGGAAAGTGCGGTTAATGAAATGCAATCATATCATTTCTCGTAAATGCTATGGTTAAAGAGAAATAAGACGCACCTTCCAGGCACACACTGGGGTATATAATGCATTCTATACAGTTCTCAGATTCTAATCCTGGATGTCTCGTTGCAGCCGTTGATACCACTGGTTAGGCAAATGATCGATATCTTTTCAGAGTTCCCTTTGATATCAAAGAACATTCTAGAAGATGAGCTCGCTCTGCTTTGAACTGCAAAAAAAAAACGAGGATAAAGAAAATGCAAATTCAAACTAATCACATTCATCTGTTACAATACATGCGTTTTTACTCCAAAAGCTCTTCAGTGACGAACGTGATAACTGCTAGACGTCGCTGTGTTTACAATCTCTGTCAGAAATCACCGCAACCAGTAGCCAAACTAGTAGCAAACATAAAGCAGACATAGTATCTGCCATACACAACTTAACGAAATCTTCGGACAGGTAAACTTTGTTATCATGAATTAGATTATTAGGCAATAATCCATCATGTGACAACAAGAGCATGTGACAAAGCTGATTATTTTCCTATTGCAGCCTTTCCAAAATGGAAAAGCAAATTTAATGCATATATTTTTTTAAATATATTTAAAGTACCACGGAATAGCATTTTTATACAAGTCCCCTTTAAAGAAAAGAAAAAAGAAAAAAAAAAAAGCTGCAGAACACGTCACCATATGAACAAGTGCACATGTTTTAACTATTTATTTGGAGCATATAAATATAATAATTAAATAATATTAAATATAAATATATAAAGGACCATAATACCTGTCCTTACGGACTGTAAGCTACTATAGAAACAAAACTTATTAGAATGGAATATAATAGGAAATTATAACCAATTAAAATCAGGAATTGCAAATATTATCATGGCCGCTTCAAGTCGCTGTCATTTGCAAACTAATTGGGAGAAAACAACCTAGGTTAATTTTTTTTCACCAGCATTACCCTGAGATTTTCTTTGTCCTTGGGCTTTTTTCCCTTTCTCAAGGTCATCACATTGGATCATTCGATCCGCAAGTTATTGGCACAGGTTTAATGCCGGATGCCCTTTCTGCCGCAAACGGGCACTTCAGTGGCCGAGTATTTTATGTACTGTAACAGTCACCACAGTTTAATTTCTACTGCAACACCCATGACACACACGCACATGCATGTACGCAGTACTCACTCCGCGCCAGTTAAAATGCCATTCTGTGATAAACAAGGTGAGATATTCAGCTTATGAGATATAAATGTAAGGTTCACAAACCTGCCTACGTAAACACACCTCTAAAAATAATTTAGCTATATTTTACACGAGGGTTTGAGCACCAGCAGCAAGCCGCACACAAGGGTTTGTGGACATTTCAGTGAACGAATCTGAGATCAGGAACTCATGCTACCAGTTACCAACACCTCTGCTAATAAATCATCAATGTTCTATCCCATAGATCTAATCTTATATGGATGAGCATCGCAACTATATAGATAACTATAAGGAGTCCGAATTTGTGCCTCAATTTGCAAATGCATTAACTTTGTAACAGGTAATAGGGGCAAATCATGTGCTTACCCTTAGACAGGATCAAAACAAAATAATGTGAAAAATGACATACTATGATATCCCTAGTGGCAAAAATAACATTTATATATATTAAAATTTTTTTGCATGTATTGGGTGAATCAGATAACTTGTGTTGGCTTTATGTTTTTAGTCAAAGAGTCACATGGTAATAATTCTAAATTCTAAACCAACCACAGACTCTTCTTGGGAGAGCTAAGTGGGGCCGGGGGCGGGGGGGGGGGGGGGGGCTGGG
>JAQMYL010000016.1:8427092-8450252 GCA_030014365.1 Clarias pachynema | reverse complement strand
CTATAGAGTTTCATAGAGTGATATATATATATATATATATATATATATATATATATATATATATATACCAGAAACAATTAATAAAGTTAATGACACATTTATATGCAAAAATACAAAAATATACTACAAATACCTGTTTTTTCTCTTTCGTTCTTTTCTTTTTTCTTGAGGTACTGCTCCTGGCACCTATAAGTTTGAACCAAATGTGGTTCTTGGCCCAAATAAGGGTGATGAGGACTAGTGAGGTGAGTAGACTCAGAAACTTGCAATGACAAATTTGTATCTTTAGACAATTAAAAATTTTTACTACTTTTTTTTTTTTACTATTTTCCATACTGCTAATCAGTTGAGCATAATCTAATTAGTTTTATGAAATACAGAACTAATCTCTTTTCCCTTACACACACACACACACACAGCTATTTTCTTGACACTTGTGTACTCTAATGGTGATGGAACAGTTCAAGAATTGCTTAGGATGATTCACTTAAACTAATCACAAATAACAAATTGAAGTCACAAACCTGCAGTGTCAAATTCATTCATTCATTAAAAGTTCATAACAACAATTTAATTTAATTTAATTTAATTTAATAGTATAGTTTTTTTTTGTTTGTTTGTTTTTTACTTGTTGTTAGTTTATAAACCTGCAACTCTGGGCTACTATCCAAAAGGTTAATCGACTCTTCAGCTTTAATCAAATGTCTTCTGCTCTAAGCATGTTTGTGTATTTCTGATTCCAACTTTTGTCAAATTGTGGATAAAATGAAGTTCAGTAGTAAGCTGTCCCATATGTCCCACATATGTCCGCTTGAGACATCTCTTATGATCTGCCTCTTGCCAAGTCGTCTGTTTGTTTGTTTATTTGTTTGTTTGTTCGTTAGAATCGACTCAGGCTCGGAATGACTCAGTGATTCACAGTCTCAGCGTTAACCTTCATGTCTGAGGTGTTGCGTTAACATCGACAACACGGATAGTGTGCCTAGATCAAACTTGACAGATACTGACGTTCCGACTTGAGCTAATATTAGTTGTGGCAATAATAACAATATTAATAATGATGATGATGATAATAAAGAAATAATAATCAGACACTGTAAATGCTAGTTCATATAACAGCATGGATTATGTCGCGCGCTCGAAATCTCCTAACATCATCCCTTTGAGCTCGCGCTTTGTGCTGCATGCGCGCGCGAGGAGATCGGAGCGGAGCTCGGGCTCAGCTGAACGTGCAGCTTGGCGTAGGCTTCCCGACCTCACGCGCGCGGCTTATCCCTTCGTGGTGATGATGATGATGATGAAGCGACACGACCTGTTAGAGAAATTCCTGCTCACGCCAGGAAAAAGGTCTCTCGCTTCAAAGTTACACATTGCATTGTGATACGCGTAAAGCAGATCACCTTACGGGGCAAAACAGCTTCTGAAGTCGCACGCGTTTGCATTGGGCTCATGAAAGCGCAGTGCTCGGGCAAGACAGAAGGAAATGAAGAGGAGTGTTGTTAGGTTGCGTTCTTACCTTTTCCGAGTGGCACGCGCGGATCAAACAAAGCCGGAAACGGGTTCAATATTCCTGCCCGGTGTCCACATTGTCAGTGCAAGGATTTTACTGTAGAGGAAGAAAATCCCTGATGTGTGCGTGTGTGTGTGTGAGAGAGAGAGAGAGACTGTGGAACAATAAGAGAGAGAGAGAGAGAGAGGGAGGAGGGAGAGAGATAAAGAAAAAGGAGGGGGAGCGAGCGCGCGCGCGCGAGAGAGAGAGAGAATGCACCCTCTCTTCAACAGTCAAATGAAGGGCTCAATAATCATACATTCTGGGGAACGCCTTTATTTACTCTAACAACTCTACATTTAAAAAAAAAAAAAAAAATTCCATTTATCATTTTTTCTCTCCATTGAACATGCCCTTTATTCCTGCTGTACCTTCCCTCAATCTTTAACCACCTGGAAGAAAGAGTTGTCAGGATGTGGGTGCACATCTCACAGCCTGGGTGTAAATCAAGGAATCATGGTTCTCCTGTACAGAAATGTACAAAATAGAAACAAACCTGGTTTCTTGCATCATTTTAATCCAAGCAACATTCAACAACAACAACAACAACATAAAAACTATCATTGTGCATTTCCTGCCGGGTGCCCAGTGTCTCTGTGAAATCCTGATTAGGATAAATCAGTTACAGAATGTCCTCTGTTCCTACGGTACAGGTACCTTCAGCTATTCCTTCAATCTTTAACTACCTGGAAGAAGGAATTGTCAGGATGTGGGTGCACATCTCACAGCCTGGGTGGGCATAGGCATGCAAGAAATCATGGTCCTATGGAAATGCACAAAATAGAAACCAACCTGGTTTCTTGCATTATTTAAAAATTGTAACTGTCATCATAGTGCATTTTCTTCCTAGTTCCCAGTGTTAATGGGTAAGGCCTCGGATCCATCCTGATCACGATAAATCAGTTTACAGAAAATGAAGGGATAAATTATTATTCTAGAGTTGTTCAAAAATCTCTAAAGGAGTTGTTGTTGTTGAGATAGCAAGGACACCATGTTTCGATGTAGAAGCATTGACTAAATAATGCATTTGTTTACTTTGTACACGGAATGTCGCCTTGTGCTGTTCAAGGATGAATGCAACAATCATGCATGAACGACATTTTAATAGGCTATCTCTTGAAATTTACTGCCACCTGGTGTAAAAGAGACAAGGTAAACATGACCCCGGGTCATGATTTGTCACATCTTACTGCCTAGCAGCCAAGTCTGAATATGATTTGAATGTGACGCAGATGGTTTGTTCTCTCAGGCTGTGTACAGTATACACATGCAATCTACATTACAATGCATCAGACTTAGAAATTGGAGTAGATTTTTGATTCCAGTAACATTAGAAAAAACTAGTAAAATATATATACTGTATAGTATGTGCATGGTGTAAACTACTGCTTTTGGTTATTCTTTGGGCAGCATGAGGAATCCAATATGTAGCATGTACACAGCATGTACTGTTGCAGAGGAGCGTTGGATCTGTAGATGTGCTTCCTCCTTGTGGCTGGTTGATGCACACACTTCAAATAACAAACACACTTTAATTCTTTGTCCTTCAGTGAAGCAGCATCATGCACCATTCAACAAACAAAATTTTTCCTTGGATATACTGTATGTATCTATTTTTTTCTGAAAACAGCATCTAAATTATGTGCTATATCATAAGAGGTCTAGTTATATTAGCTTGATTTAGCACCCTTGTTTACCTGTAATGTATAATGCACTATACAGGAAGCAATGGAACTTTCTGTGACTTTAACAAGTTAACATATGTCTCAGGGGTTCCCCTAAAGTGTATTTATTAATTCTCCAGCTGAAATGTCCTTAAGATAATGCATTGTTTGATACTTCACATAGTATCATTCCTCTTTCAAACAAAAGCTGAGCAACAAGCTGGGGACGGGCATCTTTTTATATTAGGTCACATTGGGGAAAAATCTAAATGGCTTGGTTAAGCCCTGGCCAACAAAAATATGGAAAAATGACAAAAAAATGTATTTTGCTTAATAGGTCCTATAATTTTTCTTTAGTTTCTTTAGAAACTCACTCACTCATCTTTCCACAGGCACGTTATCATCATTTTTAATCAATCAATCAATCAATATATATGTGTGTGTGTGCGTGTGTATAAACTCTCGAAAGCTATATTTTGTATTCTTGTCATTAATCATTACTGTTATAACACATGCATGTATTATCATTTAAGTAAAGGAATAAAACATAAACAGGGTGCTATTATAGTAAAACAATCTAAAACAATAGTGTAATGCAAGTGTAATATTTTAATGTAAGAGCATGTTTCAGTGTTTATTATTATTATTATTTAATACTGTCCAACAAATTTCCTCTATCTTCTTTGTGTTTCGGCTGTTCCCTTTCAGGAGACATGACAGTGAATCATCTACCTCCATCTAATGCTGTCCTCTGGATCCTCTACTCTCACAACAACTAAATCACTCAACAACTGTCCTCTCTCACAGCATCCATAACTCTCCTCTTTGGTCTTGCTCTAGACCTCCTTCCTGGAAGTTCTAACCTCAGCATCCTTCTACCGATATATTCATAATTCCTCCTCTGAACATGTCCAAACCACCTTAAATTTCCTCTATAATAATAATAAAAATACCGCCTGAGGTGAATCAGAGCCCCCAAAGTTGTTCCTGTAAACATTCAAATGAACAACAACACATCTGTTTGTAGAAACTGTACACCTAGTCATTCATGAACACCACATGTGCATTACAGGAAGTCAGCTGGGAGTTATTGCCACCTGTCCATACAGTCTTGACCTTGCTCCAAGCCATTTCCACATCTTTTGCATATTAAAAGAGTTCCTGGGAGGCCAGCATTGCAGACATGAAGCAGGCAGTCCGATCATGCCTCTGGAGTACTGAGAAAGCATTGTACCGTGATGTATCCAGGCACTAGTGAAACGCTGAGATACTGTAAGTGCATTAGTGTAACAGGAGATTATATAGACAAATTAAGGGAGTCTTTACTCATAACTGTGTTCTGTCATTCTGTGCAATCAGTACTCCCAGTTTGACTTGAATGCACCCTTGTATAGTGATACCTTTTGACCAATCAGATGAAAAGAAATCTAGAATACGCCATGTACTGTATGGCAAGTTATAACTGCCTCTGTAGGGTATAAAGAGCCATAACATATATTATTGTTTAAATAAATGCAATTATGGTTTTCTATGTGGGGAAATATGGATTATCTTCTGCAATTGTTTTGCAAGACGAGCAAAATTTTAAAATAATTTTCATCTCGATGAACGAGCAAGGTCTTGAAATACTAGTAGTATGCATGGACTTTGTATGCCACGTGATCACAACTGAGCCAAAGGTTCTTCTCTCTCAAGCGCTGTGGGATTATGGGTAATCGTCTGTCAGACTCTCAGTGCGCCTCCCTGCTTGATCTGCAAAGGGTCCTCCCAGTTCCGCAATTCTCAAAACGAAGGAGAAAGATGCACACCATGACTCAACCATGACTTTTTTTATTTTGGGTGCAAGTGTAGTGATTGTTCTTTAGTAACTGTACTGCAACAACGGCCTCCGGGAAGAAAAAGGTTAAAAAGGCTGTAGCAGTGCGGGAGATAAATCTGTTTACAATAATGCAATGTCATTTCCGTGAAATCCTCAAAAGGAGGCCAAATCAAGTGTCATTAGAGAGGTTCCTTGTTAAAGAAGTTTGCCGATAGAGACACTGTCAGAGAACAGTGATGCTGTTATGAATGAATAATCTGAGTTTCCATTATTCCGAATAAGGAAATTTGCTTTGTTATAACATACGGTATATATTTTTGTGAGCATTTCCTTGTGTTACTGTAATAATATGTGGTAATGTTTGCTCTGATCTCCAGCCTTGATCTGAAAAGAGAGCAATGGCCATTGCAGTATCATACACAAATCCAAAATATGAAATTGAACTAAGGAATATAACCTTAACCTACACTATTACACATGCACCAAAATTCTTCTTATACATAAAAGTCTGATAATACATAATTTCCTATTTTCATTTGTACTTACTGTATAGGGTATTTGCTTTCTGCTATGACTGTAAAATATTATAGCATTTCAGACTGCCTCCATAGCATTCTAGCAGCCGTACATCATCCATACAGTTTATTTGCTCACAGTATAGGCGCTACATGTTGTACGTGATTTGTTTAGTGCTTCAGCTCCCTTTTTCCAAGCAATTACAGATGGTGTAGTTCACCTGAATGTCCGCTGACATTGAAGTGTTTGTCATGTGTGAGCATCTATAATTGGCTTTCATAGATTTTTGCAGATGATTTACTGTACCTGGCCGAGTGACTCATGGCACCTGTGTTTCATCGATCAATGTCAGGCTCCGAGCATGCAATCTCTCTGCTACAATTAGACATCCAGACCTCTGTTCGGGCATGTCAACAAGCCTCACACAAAGGCTTTGTCTTTTTTTGTTTTGTTTTTGTTTTGGAGGCAATTTCATCCCAATTTAATCCTGTTGGTTCACAGTGCAGTCCTATCACGTCACCGCAAAGGCAATATGAGATCCTTCTCTAGTTATGTGTGCAAAGCTGGTCACTTAATCTCCTCCGATTGGTGAACACTTTGGTGTATTCCGAGGGCCACAGTTTGCAACTAACTCTAGTTATACAAGCATGTTGTTCCAGCCACACCTATTCTTCCATTGGTAATGAGCACTCCTTTGGCCACTAGTCTCATGCGGTGCAGACCGATGCTCTGAAAAAACCTGATTTCCACTGGTAAGATCTGAGGGATGAAAATTCCAAACATCCCCATTATAGCTATGATGACAGACGCTTTGTCATTGTGTAGCTAATTTGGTGTAGTTTTTATATATGTGAGATGTGACCTCAATGGTTTTACCTCATCATTTTCTGTGGGAGGAATTTATTTCGTTAAATAGTCTGTTAGATTTTAGATCTAATTAACAAGGTATGTAATCACCTTGCTTGTAAGACACTACCTACTGTAGATATTCAGCCAGGTAGTTACTATGCTAACTAATCAACTCACAGGCGAGCTGTTAAGCATCTATGTGAATTAAAATTCATGGCAGGTCAGGAGTATCTAATGCAGCTGAAGCTAATCCACACAATTAACCCTTAAGATTACACAACCCCAATCATTTAATATCTTTAAATGTGTAGTTTGAAAGCCACTATGCAGCCAATTCCAATACCAATTGGATTATTTCTTTCCATTTTATTTAAGTCTACATTATGTAAACCTTTACATTGTATCCTCTTTATTCAGCAACTCATTCCAGACCAAAGATCAAATTAGTGATTCCTCAATGCCAGTCCACACTTATCCATGTCTGCCAGAAGACATCCCTAACCTGATCTTGATAAGACCATATTTCATATTTCTCACAACACCTTATAATTGAGCCCAGAATTGAAATGCAGCACAAAAGCTAGATATGGCTAGTTGCACATAGTCCTGTAAGGCCCGTGATTTTAAATGCCATGAAACCTTGAATGTAGCTTTATAGGGTTTTAACCCACAGTACGTACAGTACACTAGTCGCTGGCATCTTCTATCTGTGATCTGAATTGAGCAGACCATTCAGACTTTGCATAGGAACCTCATTTCTCCCATCAGTACAGATGTACAGTATGCACTCAATGCCCACATAGATAAAACTGCAAAGATGGAAATTTTCACATTTACTAAATAGCTAGCAGCGTTGGGTTTCATTTAAAAGGCTTATCAATTACAATAAGATCCAAAAGTCTGAGCGAACTAAAGAAATCTTTTCTCATTTAAAGCAATAATGGCAAGCTGGCATGGACTCACGATGGACTAGTGCTAACACATCTGGTGTTCTGCATGTAACAGCACTTTGTCTACATTCCTTTAAATGATATTTTTGCTGAGTCTTTTACTAATACAACATACCTTTCACTTTTGTCCATGAGATTCTATAAAAAATGTAAAAAAAAAAAAATGCACTCACTGTTTACTTCATTGGGTACTGTTCACCTTGTTAGTTTGTTAGATGATGGATTGCATCCCTTTTGCTTTCAGAACTCCCTTTTCATGGCATAGATTCAACAAGGTCCTGGAAACATTTTTTGTAGATTTTGGTCCATATTGACATGATAGCCTTATCCAGTTTCTGCAGATTTGCCAGCTTCATATCCATGATTTTGATCTGGTAACTGTCCAGGCCATTTGAGTACAGTTAACCCATGGCCATGTTCATAAGACCAGTTTGGGGTGATTTGTGGCATGTTATCCTGTGGTCATAAAGAGATAGACATGGTCAGCCACAATACTCAGGCATACTGTGGCATTTAAATGATGCTCTGCTGGAACTAAGGGACCCCCATAACATTACACCACCACCACCAGCCTGAACCATTGAACCAAGGCAAGGTGGATCCATGCTTTCATGGATTTTTTTTGGTTATGCCAAATTCTGACTCTAGCATCCAAATGTTGCAGCAGAAATCGAGAATCATCAAACCAGACAACATTTTTTAAATCGTTTCTTGTCTAATTTTGGTGAGCCCATGCGAATTGTAGCCTCAGTTTCTTGTTGTTAGCTGACAGGAGTGGCAAGTTGTATGCGGTACAGTATGGTCTTCTGCTGCTGTTGCCCATCTGCTTCAAGGTTCATGTATTCGTGCATTTAGAAATGCTTTTTAGCATACCTCGGTTGTAGCGAGATAGTATTTGAGTTACTGTTGGGATTCTATTAGCTTGACCAGTCTGGCCATTCTCCTCTGCCGTCTGGCATCAATAAGACATTTTCTCCTGCTCACTGGATATTTTCTTTTTTTTCATCCCATTCTCTAAAAACCCTAGAGATGGTGGTGTGAAAAAATCCCAGTAGATCAGCAGTTTCAGAAATACTCAGACCAGCCTGACTGGCAAAAACAACCATGTTCAAAGTCACTTAAATCACCTTTCTAATCCATTCTGATGGTCCATGTGAACTACCACAGTTTGTCTTGACAGTGTCTACAGTCCTAAATGCATTGAGCTGTTGGTATGGGATTGGCTGATTAGATATTTGCAAAGATGGTTTGCTAAAAAGGAAAAAAAAATAAATCCAAAACCTATGCAGACATTACGTTTATGTAGTATACAGAATCATTTTGGGAAATAATCATATAAAAAGACATTCACTCTTACCTTTTAATAACACTTGTTCTTTTAATGCTTAAAAGGGGACTCTCTCTCATACCCCTCTCAGGTTACTTAGTTACTTAAATTTCAAATGATAATATGAAATTTAGAATATGTTTTGGAAATTTGTAATATATTTTGAATCTTTGATAGACTCTATGCCACTGGTCTCCCATTAAACAATATAATCATGTACACAATAGAATAATAATATAAAGTAATATGCAAGTTGAATATTAACATAAGGAATTTGTTTTGCATTGAGTTAGATGCCATAAAATTAATGTGCAGCATGCTGTTCATCAAAATGCCCAATAGATGGCAATAAGTGTGTCATAATAATGCACCGTTCCTTTTTACCATTCAGCATCTATTCAGTGAGCTCTACTATTGTACAGTATTAAATACTTATAATTCTGCTGATAGCAACCTCAGAACTGGGACACAGAAACATATAGCTTAGTGTCCCAAAAGGTTTGATAGATTATTTTTTAGAGAGGAAGCAAGCACCGCCTTCAATGACCTGTCCATGAACTGGGGTCTGATACGGTACAAATGCATTTCTACAAATCAAATGTGATTTCTGAAAGTTATTCATGTGCATAAAGATGTGCATATATTAAAGTTTAACTCCTGACCATGCATGCGCCCAAAGCTCTAGTAGTATAAAAGTTTTATCTTATTTAATGTATTGCTGAACACATTAGCAAAACTTACAACTAATTTCTTATTACAGTGCTAACAAGAAATACAAACAAGGGGACAGGTGGAAAAAAGAATGTTAAAATCATATAAAAAGCAAATCTGAAGATGCATTGTAATGACACCTTTGTTGAAGATACAAGGAATATGTTTTAAGAGCTCTTGGAACTTCTTTGCTGAGAGTGGTTAATGTTTATCATTTGATTTTGTTCCAAGCCACCTCAGCAGAGATCGTCATTCACGGAAATACAGCATACTTTAAAACATTTGAGCCATACAAATGTATAACCAAATTTCGGCAGGACATTAATTATGAAACCTTTAAATTGACGTTGAGAAGATTTCACACTTGCCTTAGGCTATAGACTAATATCTAGAGAGTCTTAACAGTAATTATGTACATTATTAAGTAGTTAGAACTGAAGAACATACAGACAGCAAAAGGTCTAGTAGGTCATTTGAATCCATTTTCCATGTACCTTTATTCAACAATAATTTATATAGAAAGGGTTGCCAGATTTCAGCAAAATCTCCAGCAAAGTCCAAAAGTCTGTCACTATTAGTAAATAGGTCATAGCATTTGGTTTGACCTTTATTGTTTTAATGACAGCATCTATGGATATCAAAAGAATTTATGAATTTATGTTCTGTTCAAAAGTTACACTTTCTTTGTATTCATTTTACAAATTCTACAACATTCAGTCTTGTAATAGACTGAACTAGTCTTAAACTAGCCATATTCATGCTATATTCGGGCATTTGTAAGAAAAAAAAAAAATCTTGATAAGACCATATTTCATATTTCTCACAACACCTTATAAATGAGCACAGAATTGGAATGCAGCACAAAAGCTAGATATGGCTAGTTGCAGAGAGTCTTTTCTTCTTTAAGTAAATTTTTCAATGAGAACAAAGCTACAGTACTGTGCAAAAGTATTGAGCCACCCCATCATTTATACATATTTGTCTTCCAGTGAGTGAGCTTTTTTTTATGTAATCTTGAGGAATAATTCATCAGGCTTCAGGCTCTGAGGCTCTGACTTTTTGACACTCTTTTATGGCAAGTTTTTGGCTTTCATTTTTAGTGCCTGTACCGTAGCAGTTTCAGAGGAATGTTTTTGTTTATGAAGCCTAAATTAAGGCATGAATCATCATCAGCTGCAGATGATAACAGATAATCAGGCTGGTGATTTGTATACTGGTGAAGCTAAACGCTAAGTGGTTGGACAGATGAGAGGGGAAATGAGGTTGCTGCTGTGGTTGTTACATAAACAACCAATTTATTTATTTGTATCTTTAGGCACTTTGCAGCCTGTACAATAAGTGGCTCAAGATTTTAGCAAAGTACTGTATGTATATTTTTGATATACATACAGTATCCATTCCATAATCCCCCTTTTCCTCTCCCCATTTTTGCTACACATTTTACAGTAGGAATGGTTCTCAACAACATAGATGCTCTATCTTTGCATTTGTTATGATTATTGTCTTTAGAACTAGATCTTAAGTTGCATCCGCTAAACTGAAACTGTAACACAGGCATGTCCTCCTCATCATTCATGTGCTTGTTAGCCTTTGCATAATGCTAAGTGAAGTGGCCATTATATTGAGCCTAATGTGATCATTCTGAATGGGTTTGCTAAAGTTTCATTATCTACAGTGCCTGTATACGACAAGATGATAAAGCAAAGTACAGGAATAATGACACCACAGATCAGTATCTGATTTAGCATCGCATTTAGGTTGGTTTTCCTCCCAAGATGACCCAGAAATGAGGCAGAACACATTTCGGGAGTGTTAAAGAGGGTGTTGTACTACAATATAAATGTTTTGACCCACTGACCAGAAACACTTCAACAGTCAGAGACAGAAATGTTAATTCTACATTCAGCAGTACAACAATATATAGTGACACAAACCTAGGAGACGAAACAGACAGTACCTTGCAGTTGTAAAAGAATTAAAAGAGTGCTAAAAACTTGTTAGTTGGGGTGGGTAGATGCTTGATGAGTGGGAAATGCCCATGATTAAATTTGGGAGAAAACAATGGGCAACATGACTAGTCTCAATATATGATAAATGGTACTGTATATGTAATAAAAAATTGAGGGTGTGGTTTTAAAGAAAAAAAAAAGAAAGAAAAAAAGTCGATAATCTTGTGGTGTACACCAGTTATTAAAAACACCAGTTGATTTTATTTCTGTAACAGCACATTAAAAAAAAGTTTTAATCCATGACTATTTGGCAAAAAAAAAAAAAGCATACAAATAACAAGTCTAACACTTTAGCTGCGTTTCAATCAGCAAGTGGCTCCCTGCGAAGTGGACTGCACAGGGTATTCATCATTGTGCCTTGCTGGAGTGCAGAAATTGGAACTTTTAAAAATTATTTATATATTTATTATCATTAATATAAAGAAAGCCATATTATTAATATAATAATAGGAATGTGTAATTAATATAATGTTTTTTTTATTTTACTTAAAAATCTATTTCATTATTAAATTCTTATTATTATACTGTAGAGGCTTGTAATCTGTAAAAAAAAAAAAAAAAAATCACAATAATAATTTGTCTGTATTTTATCTCGTAAATTAATTAATTTGTTTTTTATTTATGAGCCATACACATTTTAATAGAATAAATTTTTCACTGATATTGGTTTTTGCTTCAATAAATATTCAATATTTTATTTCAGTACTGTGAAATTTCAACAGTAGCAGCAACAGATATCTGAGGTGCTTACATTAAGTTCCCTTTACCAACATTACCTGCACAGGTGCAGCAACTAGGGAGCATACTGTACTTTAAAGTACCCTGTGAACGGGACTGAAGCCTTTGAGAAAGGCTGTTATAGGGTGTTTAGAGTCACATTACCAGATGTTTTCATCTTGCCACATTGGTGGTCCAGCTACTGTATGTCTAGCCAGTGGGATTCAGTGTTAAAAATATTGCATGATTAAGGTTATGATCCCTAGCCTTGCTTTAATTTCAATATTGATCTAAATGAATATAAATTTGAACTGAGAGGATGGGGAAGGAACAAACAGTAGGCTGGCAGATTAATGCCTTGTACCGGACACTTGTGGATTGTTTTCCATTCCCAACCATCGGATTTGCATTTATTTACAATGTAGGGGTAGTATCGACATCTTTCTACTGAATGTATGTTCAGAATATTAAAAGCACACATTGCAGATGGAGAAATGCCAGCTGCAGTAACTCAGGTTGGATATATTCAACAGGCCAATATAATCATTTCCACGCGGATCTGTGGTCTGGGTCAGACTCAGCAGGGATTCTGTACAAATCAATGTTATTTTATTGGCCCCTTTGGTGGGAACATCGGTACACATATGCGGTACATACATTTCTGCAGCCTTTATGGTTTTATAGACATGAAGCTAGTGATAAGATTAAATCAAATAAGTGAAATGAATGAGATAAAATGGCTTGAATCAAATAGTTTTCCAGAAAACTGACTGCTGGAAGCAAATCAAAGCCAAGCCGTGATGTTAAACTGCAAGCAGCCTATGACTTCTTCTACCATGGAGGATCAACATACCGACTAGTGCTAACACAATAGTCTCCTTCCATAAATATTCTATAAACAACATCTTACAAAGTTTCTTACTTTCTTATATAGTTTCACTATATGTTTTTTACTCTCTCTCTCTCTCTCTCTCTCTCTCATTCTATGCTTATACCGTTCAGGGTTACAGGAAGCCTGGAGCCCATATCAGGGGACTCCGGGCACAAGCCAGTGCCACTGTCACTGGTCTGACGCTCATCCTCTATGCCGCTTATACTGTTCATGGTCACAGGAAGCCTGGAGCCTATCCCAAAGGATAAGGCAGGTTATACCCTGGATGGGGTGCCAATCCAGCGCAGGGCACACAAGCACACACTTAACATTTTGAGAATGCCAATTAGCTTAATCAACATGTCTTTGGGAGGAAACCAGTGAACAAGGAGAAAACCCACCAGGCATAGGGAGAACATGAAAACTTTCAAAAAATTAGCTGTTAATACTGTATAGAAACCTGTGACTTAAAAGGTCATCACTACTACTTCATGGTTAAGTGGAATATTATCCTTGAGCCAGTAAGCTGTATCTGACTTACTGAATTATTTTGAATGAATCATATTTGAATGTTGGTTTGGGTAAATTAAAACAGCGATTTCTAGCTCATAATTCGAAACCTGATCACACCGTAACCGATAGCTATAAGGCCACTTAATTTAGTTGCTTTTAAAAGAAAAAAAAGACCCTCTTGCTTTAATTTGGACAGCAAGCTTCAATCAACAACGCACTTTTCTCCAGCGTGCTCTAGTGTTGCACAAACGTCTATCTCAGCCACGTTTTAATTAGAAAGTGATTAAACGAAGGATATAAAGCCGAGGCCCTGCCACAGCAGGCTGATTGCCTTTATCTGTCAACGGAGAGAGCTACAACCAGTACTACCTCACACACCAAGCCTCAGGCAAATGGAGTTGCACTCCATTATACGGGGTTGTGTGCATGCACAGACTAAGCTGCGGCTGAGAGGGAATTCTAGCTTTAAATGGGGAAATGGAGCGGCAGAATATTCTGCCAGGCAGATTGAGAAGAAAGAGTGGATCAGGACATACTAGGCCAAATTTTTCTCTTGTAAAGGGAGATAAGGAAGAAGTATGTAGAGAGCTTGTACATACAGGTTCAGAGATGACGGATAAGATACTGACAAATGTGAAGTCGACATGAAGCTTGTAAAAGTAAAAGTTGGTCTTTAGACCCTGCCGAGTTAGCAAATGTTTGGTTGCTTTATCACAATGATTTTTTATTTTTAAATAAAAAATTATTTTAACACTTATCATAACATTTTATTCGACATAAAGCCCATTTACATTAACGGCATTTGGCAGACGCCCTTATCTAGGGTGATTTACATTCATTCATTCATTCATTTTCTGTACCGCTTTATCCCGTATTTCGGGTCGCGGGGACCTGGAGCCTATCCCAGGAGACTTAGGGCACGAGGCGGGGTACACCCTGGACAGGGTGGGTGATTTACATTTTTATCTCATTGTATATTTGAGCCGTTAAGGGTTAACAGTCTTGCTCAAGGGCCCAACATTGGCAACCGAACCATAGCCCGATGCCTTAACCACTGAGCTGCTTTATACATCACTATAGCTGTAATTACTCTTACTTGCATTTTTAAAATTCATCCTTTATACCGCTTATCCTGTGTACTGGGTTGTGGGGGGCATGGTGCCTATCCCAGGAGACTTTGGGCATGAGGCAGGGTAAACCCTGAAAAGTGGAAACACACTACGGCCAATTTGAGGAAACACAGGGGAAACACTCACTCATCTTCTATACCGCTTTATCCTGTATTCAGGGTCGTGGGGACCTGGAGCCTATCCCAGGAGGCTTAGGGCACGAGGCAGGGTACACCCCTGGACAGGGTGCCAATCCATCGCAGGGCACACACACATACACACACTCTCATACTCATTCACACACTACGGCCAATTTGAGGAAACACAGGGGAAACACACTATGGGCAATTTGGAAATGCCAGT
Source organism: Clarias pachynema (assembly GCA_030014365.1). NCBI lineage: Eukaryota > Metazoa > Chordata > Actinopteri > Siluriformes > Clariidae > Clarias > Clarias pachynema. Next base: position 8,435,285 of record JAQMYL010000016.1, on the reverse strand, counting down.
TAACCTAAATGTCCTGAGTGAGGAAACTGGAGGAGGAAACCCACCAAGCGCGGAGAGAACATGCAAACTGCAAGCACACAGACCCATGGTGGGAATCGAACACTTGACCATTGATATGCGTGGCCCTTGCTACACCAAGTTGCCTACTTCCATTTTATAATCTCTTTTAATATTCATATATTAGAAAATCTAATTCCAAATAAGTAATTGTTTTATTTTTATACAGGAGTTATCCACTTTTAATTTTAATAACTAATTAATAATCAATCAATTAATTAATTAATAATAAATTTGAGTGTGCACGTCTGTGTTTTTAATTATTAATCTGGAATTAGTATTACTTTACCAAAAAAAAAAAAAGAGTAATAGAGATTTACAGCTTATAATGAGGAAATATTAAACATATCATTCATATTCCATGAAGTATTTACGGTTAACATGTTAAATGTTTTTTTAGTAGTTGTTAGTAAAGACTACTGCTGCTTTATAATTACACAGCAAACCTTAAAAGGAATAGTGACATTTGTGTGACAACATAATTATACGTTATCAAAGAATGGTGTTAGAGTGTTAGGTCTTTATTAAGTAAGTGTTATTAGAGCGTTTATAAAAATGTGTAAAATGAATCTTTACCAGTTTACAAAGGACTGTAAGCACAGTTGTATGACAGTAAATATTAGGGATGTTCAAGTCAAACTGCAGAATGGAAGAGTTATGACAGTGAAAACTACTTTGAGTTCTCTATTCAATCCTCTGCTACACCAATGGACTTATACCAGCATTTCACTAGTGCTTGGATACCATCAAATTCGAATATTCCATCAGTATGCTGGCGCCATGATTAGACTGCCTGCTTCATGTCTGAAACACTCGCCTCCCAGGAACTCCTTCAATGGAAACGGCTTGGGGCAAGGTCAGGACTGTACATGGGAAATGACAATACCTCTCATCCGTGGTGTTCGTGAATGATTGTGTGTACAGTTCCCGCAGACAGACACGTTTCTTCTGTAAGTTGGTAACAAGTTATCTGTTGATTTTTAAGGATCAGGCGTTCCACTTGCTAAATGTTCGTGGGAATGATTCCAGAGCCACCTCGGGCAGGATCCGGGTCTTTAAAACGTTCAGCCCATTGAAATGTTTTACTGCGGCTAAGAATCTCATTACCGTACTGTGCTTAAAGTCCTCTGTAAATGTCAATCAGTTTTACACCTTTGTTCATGAGAAATTTCATCATCCTGGTTTGACTTGAATGTCCTTGTAAATACTGTAGGTGACAATTTCTGTGAATAAAATGAGTGCAAAATTGATTTTGTTTACTAAGCTTGTTGCACTACATAATAAATAACCAACAAACAAAGCAAATAAATAAATAAATAGCAGCACAGTGGCATGGTGGTTAGCAGTCTAGCCACGCACATTCAGGGTTGAGGGTTTGATTCCCACCCTGGGTCTGTGTGCATGTTCTCCCTGTGCTTGATGGGTTTCCTCTGGGTTCTCCGGTTTCCTCCCGCAGTCCAAAGACGTGCTGGGTAGGCTAATTGGTGATTGCAAGCCGGCCATAATTTGTGAATGAATGTGTGTGTATGTGCCCTGCGATCGATTGGCACCCTGTCCAGGGTGTTCCCCGCCTCATGACTGAAATCTCCTGGGACAGGCTCCAGACTTCCCGCGAAGCTGTACAGGATAAAGTGATATAAGTGAATGAATAAAAAATGAATATCCAACCAACTGACCAACCATTTAGCCATCCAATTTAGATATGTTAATGTTTCTCTCAACGGCTTAAAATTTCAAGATCCCTGGATTTTTCAAGGATTAAATATTTTATTTAACTTATTTTATTAAGCCAAGCCAGGCGTTAAGGATTACCTACCTTCAAGATGGATTTCATGAACATCTTTTTTTTTTCTTTGTCACAAAATCCCACATATAATCAGTTCTCAAATTCTCATACTGACCGACTTGCAATTCAAAGCATTAGACACATTTTTATATTCTGTACAAGAACGAATCAGCTAATACTACCACTTCCTTTCTTACACAGCTTGGAGAAATTAGACAAAACAGATAATGATGACACCCCAGACCATGTCAATAGCAATTCAGTTTACAGAATACAATACACTGGATGTACAGATCTTTCTAGTAGTTATGTTATATGAATAGAAAGTGAGCACATATCTATCTATCAGGCACTGAAATCATACATCCTAAATGCGTGTCCTCAATTATGGACAACAGAGGGCGCTCTAAACCCAGACATTAGCATTTTGAGGCTTGGAATATACTCTCCTCATGCAGACAGAACTGAGAAGCATTCCTCCCCCCATTACAGTGTATTAAGGGTGTTAAAGCAAAGCTAAACCTTGAAGTTAAATCCTAAACCAGCAAGTTTGTTTGGCGGCTGGTGAACGAGTGTGAAAATGCCTGTCGAAGTAAACTTTAGCTGGCTTTGCATTATATCAAGTGTGTTGTTTCCTGGACGTTGTCCAGAACAGGATTTGATTATACAGTACATGTAAGTCTTAAAAATGGGATGTCACAGTATATGCGAATATAGGCAAAAAAAACAACAACTTGCATGTAATCTATAGAACCCACTAGAGTTTTCCATTACATTTGTGTCTTCAAATTAGATTACGGCTCAAAAATGCTAGAGGAAAAAAAACACAATCAATAAACACATGAGCATGACAGTTAAAAAACGATGGCAGAATGAATCCCGGTCATCGATGAATATGAGAGAATAACTGCTGCATAGCCGTTCTTTAAAGTCAGCTAAGCATTCACTGGCTTTGCTGTACAAGGTGTGCTTTGATGTGAATATGTGATCTGCAATGGATTAGATAGGAGATTTTTTTTTTTTTTTTTTTGGCTGAGACAAGATCAGACACTCACACTGTCATGATCAAAGTTTGTTTCTCTATTCTGCCCAGGCCCCCACAGACAACCCTTTGCCCCACAACATGGGCTTCTGTATTGAAAATAAAATTTCCCATTCATAAAAGAACACCTCTTGATTTAAGTACTTTGTTTTCTTTTTTCATAAAATTAAACTGAGTTTCAGTTTAAATATTTTATAACAATCTGCTTTTAAATCAGCCTGCATGAACACTGCTACACATTGATAAGCAGTTGCTTTTATTTCTGACACAAAAGACCATGCAGGAATAAACTATAGCCAAAGTGAAATGCACCAGAGGAGCAAAAGGGTATGTATCTATCTTTTATTCTTTTTTTCCACCATTTTCCCCCAATCACACATCACCTGGCAACTAGGGAACGTGAACACTACTTCTTTTTTCCTCACTACCTGCTACATCACATTGCGGTGCAAATCACTGTGCAAGTAGCCTTCTTCTTCTTAAACCAGGGGCGACCTCTGGTTCTGAAAAATGAAGCCAAAAGTGCAGTTCCTCAAATGTGCACTTGGAACTAGCTCCAAAAGTAAGTAAATACCCATAGAGTCCCATGGGGGAAAAAAATCCCAAATGTTCACAGCCTGGTACAAAAAACAGTTTTGGTGTCCATAGATAGATTTTTTCATTCGTTTCAACTGTAAGGGGAGGATTTTTTATGTAACTCATCAGTTAAAAAAATTAATTACATTAAGCCATAAAATGTATACATAATTAGGTGTGTGGCTCATTTAATTAGAGGTCTGAGGCTTTTTGAAGACCTGCAGTGATTCAGCACTCTTCCTAAATTTGTGTGAATTACAAATCTTTACCAATATAGTAGCTAATACATTACATCCTTATTTATGTAGAGAACAAACTGGGCTTACATCATGTGGCTGATGTAAATTCATGTGTGACTTTTAAACTTATGTCAAAGTACACATACAAAAGGAAAAAATGCAAAGAAATGGAGCATGAACAAACCTGGCAGACTATTTTGAACACAGAGCTTTGTTCATGAAAGTCTTGGGTGTGTGTCCAAAGCGAAACAACTAAATTAGAATACTCAGAAAGACCTTTTTTTTTGGAGTAAAGTGACTGATGTGCCTAACTTTTTTCAGCAGAGTCTGTTTCACCGTTTCCTGGGAATTCATGCAACAAGTCATATTCTCGGGGAAAGATTCTAATATTTACGTGAAAATATTGAAATGTAATTTTTTGTTTCTTTATTCAAGCCCTTCCTGTGCTGTCATTTAGAATTTACTTACATCTGAATAGAGTCGTTTACATAAATCTTGCATGTGAATGGAGAGCTGTGAAGACGAGAATCTAACATATGCCTGTTTTTTATTTTTAACATTAATTAATGACAAACATTTATCTGGCAATAAGCATTTTGGAAAGAAAACTGTCTACTGTTTGTGTACTGTACCCCTAAGGGTTTTAAGTAGCAGCTGCATTGTACCGCTAGCTGTCGGCTATGCATCACTTTAGCTAACCAGCTAACTGGAATCATTATAGTTTTACTTGCAGCAAGAAAAGTAAGAGTTGACACAGTAAAATGGGTATGAAAGACAGTTCAGTTAAATGCAAAGTAACATTAGCATATAAACATTAGCTACATTAGCCTTTTGGTTATACTACAGCTAAGCTAGCTAGCTTGTGGTAACTGAGATAAGTTAACAAACAGCCAGGCACCAACTGATTCCACCGATGTGCCTGTTTATGGAGTTATCGGGGATTAAACAGATTCGGCACCTTCCAGGATGGCGTCGACCAGAGCTCCCACAGTTTCAAAACTGCCCTCCAGAAAACCTATGGGGAAACCAAGACATCACTGAGGGCTTTATTCAGTTACTTTTTACACTCTATGGTCATTAACAGGTAAAAGAGGCAGAGTATGGCATCTCGCAGAAACCAGAGAGCAAGGCCAAATTTACTCCCTCGACTCCCAGCCAGGGATAGCTGTGGCATCACCTATCCTATGTCTATCACTTAAACAGTATTCCTTCTCATCTGTGAACCTCAGAAGGATACACTAGCATCTGAAGGCCTTCAGGGTCATGTGTATTGATCATTACTGAGATGAGGAAAAGATGCAATTCAGAATTTAAAATAAGTGTTATAGTAGTATCAACAGGAATGGATAAAGTGATAGCTTGGGGAGAACATTGTTAAATAGTAAACAAGAACACCAAGCAACAGATACAAATAACCAGACTGGGTGATGCTTTGGGGTTATTACTTTTTTCTTCTTCTTTCGGCTTGTCTAACACTTATTCCTTTTTGTAAACCTGTTTTCTCTGCAACAGCACACATGATTTAGCTAATAAAAGAAACTTAGGAACCCTTGGAAAAAAATATTTTGTTAAGATCTTTCATCTGAGTTAAAGTGTCCAAAAAAACAAACAAAAACACTCTTTTTCTCCTCATTTTGAATCTATTTGCATGATGTGTATTTAAAGATGTGTATTTAAAGTTTAACAAAACTTAACAACATTGCAGCATTATACAATACCTAGCAATCACTCTTATGCAATAAAACTCCTGACCTAATCTTGACGAACATTACCAGTCAAAAGTTTGGAAACAAATTTGGATTTATTTTTACTTAATTTTATAACAATGCTGGATTTTTACTCACTTACTCTTGATCATCGTCTATACCGCTTTATCCTGTATAGGCTGTATACTGGAGCCTATCTTAGGATACCTAGGGCACGAGGCAGGATACACAGTGGATGGGTTGCCAATCCATCACAGGGCACACACATGCACACGCTACAGGCAATTTGTGAGTGTCAGTTAGTCTAATCTGCATGTCTTTGGACTGTGGGAGGAAACTGGAGTACCTGGAGGAAACCCACCAAGCACAGGGAAGAACATGCAAACTCCATGCACACAGACCCTGAGGTGGGAATCAAACACAAACCCTGGAGATACTGTACAAGGCGACAGTGCTAACCACTAAGCCACCGTGCCGCCTGGATTTTTTCAAAACTATGAAATTACACACATGTTCATTTACTGTAGAGTTACTAGCCTCAAAAATCACCAATTAACAGCATCTCAGATTAGAGCCATTATAAAGGCAGACAGAGCAGACACACCTCAATATCAACTGTTCAAAGAAGATTACAGTATAGCATATTTTGGATGCCTTCAGCATTGCTAAAGAATTACAAATCAGGAAAGACCATGGAATTAGAAGGTATGTCCAAACAAACTTTTGACTGGTACTGTAGTGTACCTTGTCATGTCGTATTATCGTTACTTGGTTAGAATTACTTTTAATAATCTTTGCCGTCTTTATATCTATGCAAAGCCTCTCTGTATTCCTCTAGTTGTCTTTTTCTTCTCCAGTGCAACAAGGGATAATGCATGACAAAACGCTCATTACCCCAGAAACTCCTCCGGTGGCACTCACTAATGAGAACGAACAAAGACGTCAGATGAAGGCAGGTAACGTGTGAGCTCAAACACTTTAAATGCATCAGCGAATATATAATAGGCCTGCGACAGGGACTTCTCACATTCAAAGCTACTATCCATCCTGCTTTCCATATTTGGGTTAACCCATTATGAGCACAGCTTTTGAATCCTACTGATGTTATACTTAACTGAAACATGCCACAGTGTGACTTGGTCTAAACACATTATTAAGGCCACATGCAGTGTGTCACAGAAGTAGCCATGGTACAGGTATCTTCTCTGAATCCAACCAGTTACAAGCAAGGGCTCCCTACTGTATACCTGCTATCCTCCACTGCTCATGGAGATGAGCAGAGACAGAAGGAGATGCTGGATCAGCTTTCAGCGGGCTGCATTAATTAAAATTAAATGTCCCCGACGTGGCACTTTAGGGTAGTAAAAAGCAAAGCAAGTGGAGGAGAGCAGTCCCCGCAGTTTTTTCTTTTGCAGCGAAGCAGATCAGAGCCAAGAGTTTATTAGCCAGCATTTCAGTTCCAATTCATCATATCGCTGGCCTCTTTTACCCTCTCTGTAGATTTCTGAGTATTCATTTGTAGTGGTGAATCAGATTTCTGGAAGTGTTCTAGATGCATGTGCCACCAGTATTTTGCTGATCTTTCATTAATTTTTATGTATGAGTTGTAACAAATGACCTGAATGTGTGAAGGAAGAGGAAAAAGTGCAACCAAAGAGAATACCGTAGTAATAATTTCTCTCCTCACTCGACTTTCAGTAGAGCATCATATATTCTGATCATTTCTAACATTAAAACCATTAGCGTTAAAACCATTAGTGTTAAAACTACTCAAGTCTTGGGTTCCCCTTGTGCCAATGTGGGTGTGGCTCTGCAGTGGTAGGCACCGGATCCTTTGGGTGCTGTGGGTTGTGCGGTGGGTTGTCCTTGGTTTGGATATGTTTGTCTGGCCTGTCTCACGGGTGCTAGATTGGATTGAGATCTGGGAAGTTTGGGGGTTCGGGTTGGCAGTCTGGTCTTTGTGGGCATGAGTGATGCTTAGATGCTTGGTGATCTATATATTTCAGAGCTCCTGTATCTCAAAACAACTGTGACAGGTGGTTTTAAGATAGCACCAGCAAAGAGCACCAGACTCCTCTTTCTGAATACTGCTAACATGTCAGAATCCATGGCTTTTGGTCTTGTGAAAATTTCCCTGATTTCCACCCCCCCATAATCCATAAATTTTGTCATCAATCATGGTAGGCATCATAGTGGTGCAGCCTCATGAGTACCAGTTTTCCAGTTAAACCCTGAACCCGAGGTTATTTTATGGAATTTTTATGGAGTTGTTTTGGGTTTCATTCTCTGGTTTTCTCACACCTCATGAAGGCATGATGGTAGGCAATTCCGAGTTGCCCATAGGTGTGAATATGTGTACAAGGTGCCCTACAAAGGGACTGGCTTCCCATTCAGGGTGTAGTATTAAAAGTGGGCTTTTTCAGCAACCTGTCACATTTTTCAGCAACCTGTCGCAATTGTGATTAACCATAACCCCTACTAAGATAAAGAAATAAATATATTATTAAATTAAAAAGCCTGATATGACAAAGGATTTGTTAGTGCAAAGATTTGCAATCCAAAAAAGGCATTAACCACTGCATAGTGTCTTAAATTTATATTTCTTCAATAAGAGGATAATATATTTGTAGTTTTTCCTTTTTTGGCTACTCCCTGTTTTCTTTTGAAAATGCCATAGCTCGTCACTAGTCTGCCAATGTCCATACTTTTCCATTCATTCATTCATTCATTTTCTATACCGCTTTATCCTCTATTCAGGGTCGCGGGGACCTGGAGCCTATCCCAGGA
>JAQMYL010000016.1:8399936-8412392 GCA_030014365.1 Clarias pachynema | reverse complement strand
CTAGTGACTGGGAGGAATTGGACACGACTAAAATTAGGGGAGAAAATCGGAAAATCCGGAAAAAAGAGGGAAAAATTCAAATAAGATGTGCGGGATGAAATGCTATTTTGTAAGCTATGTGATGAGGGTGAATGCCATATTGTGAACGCAGACTATATTTGCAACGATTATAGCTATTCCTATTCATACTTGAATATATTGCCAATATAAGAAATCTGTATTTAATGTGGATTGTATGGCTGTAAGGCAGCATGGTGGTGTAGTGGTTAGCACTGTCGCCTTGCACGTCCTCTCCCCGTGCTTGGTGGGTTTCCTTCAAGTATTCCAGTTTTCTCCCACACGTCAAAGACCTGCAGATTAGGCTAATAGGTGTTCCCATATTGCCTGTAGTGTGTGTATGTGTGTGCCCTGCAATGGATTGACACCCTGACCAGGGTGTACCCTGCCTCGTCCTCTAAGTCTCCTGGGATAGGCTCCAGGCCCCCTGCGACCCTGAATACAGGACAAAACAGTATAGAAGATGAGTGAGTTAGTGAGAGTGTATGGATGTGTGCAATACTTGTGTTCACACATTACTGTATTAGTATCATATTAGTCATCATGCTTTGATTACATCTTACTATATTAGACACAAAAGAAAGAAGAATTTGATTTCCTTTTAGTCTGCACTTTCTGTCCCTGCATAATACAAATGTTGATTTTAATCTATTTAAGCATGTACATAACCCAACTTTTAATACAAGGATGTTATCAGACTTCTAGCAATGAATCACTATGGCACTTGTTGCAATTTGAACTCACAATCAAATAAAGTTAAGGTGAACCTTTAGACAGTTACACCACAGGGGGGAAGAAACACTAATTATAGAAGGAAATAGCCAAACAATGATGGATTACGACTCTCCAGGCTTCGAAGTATATGCCTCTGATATAAAGCAACCAGAAAAGATGTGCCATTCTGCCCTTTTGCTGTGATTTGAGTGTGCTTACCAACTGGGTAAGACAATATGGTGGCATTGTGGTTGGCACTGTGTTCTAGCACCTTCTTACTGTAAGTCCTGTCTCATGTCTGTGTGCGAGGAGTTTGCACATTCTCCCTGTGCTTGGTGGGTTGCCTCCGTTTACTCTGGTTTTCTCCCACAGTCCAAATACATGCATTAGGCTAATTGGTGTTCCCAAATTGCCGGTAGTGGCTGAATGCTTGTGTGAGTGTGTGCCCAGTGATGGATTGGCACCCTGTGCAGGATGTACAGCGCCTCGTGCCCGAAGTCTCCAGGGATAGGCTCCAGACCCCCTGTGACCCTGTGCAGAATAAGTGATATAGAAAATAAATGAGTGAAGACAAATGGGTTACTATATACACTAAATAAACAAGTCTGCATTAACAAAATCTTATCTCTTATCCACTGTAAATCTGCCACTGTCACTAAAACTAATATTCAGTTATTAACCAGTTATAGAAAAATACTGCAGAAAGTGGAACATCTGCTTGTCCTCCTTTATAGTGTCAGCATAAGGGGAAGAGTTGATGGCATTTTAGTCCAGGCTTACTAAGCGGTAGCTTGTGCGCATTGCAGTTAGGATGTAAATGAAGCCTGTCTCAGAGGAATTGAGGCAATTGGGAGTAGGGGAAAATGTCTTATTTGGCAAGGTGTTACTATTCCTTCCATCAGCAAGCAAACAGATTCCTTGGGTCTAAAAAGAGCTGGTGGAGGATGGACAGAAGACGTGTCACGCAACATGCTAGCTAAATCTTTTAACGTTGTCCGCTTTTGTATTGGGTAAAGGCAGTGGTGTGCAAATTCTAAGCTTCGAGTCTTCCTGCAGAGATGTGATTAGGGGAGGACGACACCATCCAAATTTCACTACCTTTGAAACGTCTCTCTGGTCTTTTTTTTTTTTACAAAAGTCGGGGACATCAGATTAGTTAGTGTCATTTGTCATGTTTTGCATGTGAAAAAGAAAAGAGAAGATTTCATAGCAATTTCGTTGTTTGAGTTTAAATTCGCTTTAGCATGGCATCACTGTCACCCTTATCCTTCTTCTCTCTCTTGAGCGCTTCATTTTTAATAATTTACTGTTTTCTCAATCTAAGTTACTAAATGATTAATAGGTGCTTGGGCTGTGGGCATTTGGACCCTACCTCTGGACCTCAGGCTGTCTGGCAACACTTAACATCAACCGGTTGACATTTTCTATCTCCAGGATTTTAAATACAAACCTTTCTTTGACTCAACATGCTGTTGCTTTGCCAATGACATACTTTACATTCAAATCCGAGTCGGATTCAGGGATTTGTCACTGAAGCAGTCACAAGAGGGAGAGAAAATGAGGGAGCCCTCTGCTTTTGGTTCTTTTGGAATCCAGAAAGGCTAGTACTTTGATTTGCAGCACTGCTAGCAATGTTCTCGAGCAGATATGCTGTCAGAAAAAGGGGTGTCAGCAAAAGTGAGTGTTCAAAGAGTGTACATTGGAAAAAAAAAAAATTCAGACTCAGCAACCTCCGCGTAGAGCACAGATAAACAAGTCCGCTCGCATTCTCATTTTAAAAGACGAGGTCGTTTTCAAAGTGGTGCTTTATAAAACAGCTTACAGAACACCACACCGGAGCAACACTTTAGTGGAAAAGCAATAGTCCCAACTAAATAGAGATACGAGTTGCCAGGTCACGGTTCCTCACAGAGGTGAGATGAGATTCTTTGTCTCCGCTCTGGGGTTTTATGGGAATTTTCTCAGTTTTACGGCGCAAACATTAAAGCGAACGGAGCAATGAATGAATGCCTCTGACCTTCAGCATCTCCCTGCAGGGATGTTTATGAGGCGAGAGGAAAATCCAGTTTGAGAAAACTCAAAATACTCTTCAAGGTTCAAGGTTACAGTTTATTAGAGTGGCTAATGTTATCATTGATAGCTGAGAAACTGCCTGAACCATTTATCTTGGTGTCCACTATTGGTTAGTCCAGGATTGTCGTTCTTGAAAAAGAAGCAAGCTTCAATGTGGGAAAGACACTGTGTTCCAGGGGTCGTCAAGTAGCAGATTGCGTTCCAGATGTGGAGCTAGCAACGTGTTTTATTCGCCCCATGTCGAATTCAAAGCAGATGTCTAATCTGTTCAAAATCCATGGTGCTAAGAGTTCATTTTGTAATATACAGTTAAAAACCACCAAGAAATAAAAGGATCACTTTTTCAGAATTTTCCTATTTCCAGCCATAAAATAATCATAAAAAAATGTAAGTTTCTTGTTGTTGTATAGTATACAGTAGATAACTGTTTATCTAGATATTAACAATGATTATTATGTAGCTTGCCTTTTAAAATATTAGTAATATGATATATATATTTTACATTCAAATTATTATTAGTTTGTAGAAGCCGCAGTAGTGCTCATGATAACTTCATTCACTCATGTCATCCTACTCATTTGCATAACCCAGCTCACACACATTCTGATTATATGGAATATGTCATCTCTGAATCATCTTCATATTCATATCCAGTGTCACTGGAAACCTATTCATCTTAGGTTTGCTTAACATTCAGTCCCATTCACCTCTTTCAATGCACATCATTTCAGGCTTGGGATGTGGAAGCACTGCAATTTCTCCCTTATTCTGAATCAAATCAGCAGGGACCTCGGTTTTTCAAAGCTGCGGAGACACAGCGGAGGGAAACTGATTATCGCAGAGACCTGGGAATTGTTTTAGAATCCCCTGGGTTATTATTTTGTTTTGTTCTTGAAAGGCTAGTGCAGGTTATAAGTCAGCCCTCAAATAGAGTATGTGAGCTCCAGATCTGTCAGGCTGATGCACACGTGCGCCCGCGATCCGTCCGCAAAGAGCGACTCTGTGCTTTGAACGTTGCTTTTGTGCCGGAATGAATGTCTGTCTTTCCATTTTGTAAGAAGCTTTACTTATTGAGACTGTGATTATGCTCTGACAAGGCAGCTCTGCTCTTTTTTCGAAGGGATCACGTGGCTTAAACGAGCTGCAGCATGTTTGTCCTCCTCTGGGGGGAGCTGTGCTATTGAAAACAGCCAGGCCAGACTCCTGAACCCCTCCCTACAGTATATATATGTACAGAAGCTGTTTGTGTAAAGCTCCAGCCATAACCGTGGTATACAAGAGTTTCACAGTGTGCTGTGCATTGGAGTGAAAAAAAAAAGACAAGAAATAAATGACAATGATCTTAAAGTATTTACCTGCAAATGAGGTGGGAATTTTGGAGCAGAGTAGCGTGATGCACCAGGGCGCATCATGACCGGGACAGCTTTATGAATTTTTGGCTTATAATTTACAGGAATAGATAGCCTCATAGAACAAAACATATGCATAATATATTTGTTTAGCACTTTCATATGTTTTTTTATAAGGGCGTTCAAGTCCAACCAGGAGTTGAGGTTTGAAGTGATGATGTTTCCAATGAGTTAACTGCTGTACACATCTAGCTTTAACTTAAATAAAAAAGTAGGGCCAAAAACTTCCAACCGGCTTGCTGTAATGTGCGATTGCTGTTCATGAATGATTGTGTGTACAGTTCCGACAGACAGATTTGTCTCTTCTGCAAGTTGGAGACAAGTTATCCATTGATCTTTTAAGGATCAGGCGTTCCACTCACTGAACAACTACCACAGACGGGATCGTCATTCACAGATGTACGGCCTACTTTAAACGTTAGCACCATTCAGATGTTTTACTGCGGCTAAGAGTCTCATCACCGTACTGTGCTTGAAGTCTTTTGTAAACGTCAATCATTTTTAACTCATAGGAAACACCATCACTTCAAACCTCAACTCCTGGTTTGACTTGAACGCCCTTATAAAAAAAATATGAAAGTGCTAAACAAATATTATGCATATAACATATTGCAGGGTGAACTGCAACCACATGGACACACACACATATTGTATAGTGTAATCATAGTAGAACGCATACAGCTATGATACAGTGATGATGAAAACCATATTAATATTCATGCTGCATATTGAAAACATGCTATAAGTCAGCATGCTATTGCATATATTAAAAGCACAGTGTTTGCATGAATAGCAATGCACTAGGCCGTAGTTAGCGAATGGCTTAACAGTCCTGGGATTGAAGCACTTACAGTACATGATGGCATGTCATTTAGAATGATGTTAATGTGAAAGAATGTAGTGCATGAAATGCTCTATTATAAAAGGCATTAGACATTTATTTAAAAAATATTTAAATATCATTTCAAGCCCAGTTATCACAACTCCTTTGACTTGATAGAAAATTTGGTATTTTTTAGTGAAATACTTGTTATTTTTGTTTTTTTCTTAAACTTGTTTCACCGAAATATTGCGCTATATTCACTTTGGTTTATGGTTTCCTACACTATCAACTATTTCTGCCTTCTCAAACAGTTTTCAAGGTTTTCAACCCTGAGGAAATAATACAATAAGGAAACAAGTGCTTGTTCTTTTGTTTTTAGTAGCTACCAGTGAATCTGACCGTTATCCCTGTATTCCCCCCTTTCAGTGATGTTTGCAATCACTGGAAATATGTTTTTCACATTAAATGAAACAGATAAAAAAAAAATCTAAATAAAAAATACAGTGCCAACCCAACAAATTTGCAGGAGAATCAATAAGCGTAGAACATCACAAACATTTGAACATAAACATATTTAATGTGTCACGTCTGTGTTTTCCGATCTGAGCATGAAGAAAATCCCATGTGTGTCGCATTAAAGTCTAAACACTCATGCATAATTTATAGAAGAACACTTCAATGCATATGCATAACTCAACTCTAACTGAATATGGTCCATAGTGTTTATACAAAAAGGAAAAAAAGGCCCATAGACCATGTCAAGACCTTGCAACTGTGTCTCCAAGTCTCACAGCAGTGATGAGAAAGAACAAGCTGTACATCACGAGGCTAAGCTTTTTCTCGAAGCAAAGTCAACACGTTCGTTGTTTAACCTCCTAGTTGTCGGATCGCTTCATGACACCAGATTTAGTCAAGAGTTATTTGCAAATTCAAACAAAATCCATTTGCTGTCTGACTGTTTATTCCTATGATTATGTGCTCCTTAGATACAGGGGAAAAAAAGAGCATCAAGGAGAAGATGAAATAAAAAAAGACATGCAATTATTCCTGCAGCTCTCCTTTTTAATGAAATGCAAAAGTAATTCCCATATGAAAGAAGCAGTAATTGCCCAAACAGTGTTATAATGTGACAATCGCAGTAGAACAAAGTGCGAAATTGCAAAGGATTTTAATCACAGATAATTCTTGTATGAAACTTGATAAGTTAAGATAATAATAAAAAAAAAATCCAAAAAATAGGGTTTTGTTGGTATGTCAGAAGAGCATGGTTGCTGCTCTTCTCTTGCTAGTTCTCTAAAGCATTAGGCTGCTAAATTTAACACATTATACAGAAAGGCAACTCAAGGCAAAATTAGCCATGTTTTATTCTCTGTAATTTAGATCCACCAAAGCTGAAGAGTAACACCTGCCACAAGCGTGTGCCTTTCATTCGCATTTTCTATGATGAAGCCTTGCCAAATGAAAGCCCTGTAGTACTCGTTTAACACCAGAGCTTTTCATGAAAAGGCAATTTAAGGACTGATTATAATTATGTACAGAGTTTGATTGTTTGAGCAACACAAATACTGAAAATGACCAATTTATACAAGAATTACTTGATTTTCAGTGTTGCTCTAGGGGTAGGTTTCGAGATCAACCTTTTTGTTTTATTAAATGACGTCACACAGGTCATCAATAAAATTATGTAATTAAAGCATCTTACAAAGTTCCCAGCTTCGATCATGAGATCAGATTACAGTTCGCACAGACAGTTGTAGTAAAATATAAACGTTCCTCTGTGTTATCATACAAAGATGCCAGGAGGTAGACTGGATTGTTGTTGTGAATGATTTCGTATGCGCATGATGTCATTTCATGAACTTCCATTTACATATTTCATTATACTGTACACATCTGATCAGTTGAGGGTTAGCAATGGCAACTTGGTCCTGTTGGGGTTTAAACCTGGGGTTTGGACCTTCTGAACCATAGTCCAATACTTTAACCACTGAGCTACCCCTGGCTTCCTACCAAAGGGGTTGTCCTTGTCTCTTGAACAGTGTTCCTGAGATAAGCTTCAGGTGCTGCAATTATTGGTGAAGCAATAAAAATGTCTCCGTAACCATGGCGATTCACATAATATCACTTATCAGGTTTTAACTGTGATGTGGTGTCCATACTAGTAAAGCTGTAATGAACCACTAGAGGACACTAGTGTGAGCTTTCCCTAAAAAAAATAAAAAATAAAAAATAGGAAGCAATGACATGCTAGGCTAAACACCGCCCCAATTTGCAAAGCCACTTTACACTCTCTTTGTAAAAAAAAAAATTTTTTTTTATTACCACTTTTTGGGTGACCTGTAAAGGTTCTGCGAAGACCTCTGACCCAAATTCAGGAAGTAATGTTACATATCGGTTGAATAATATTATTTCATATCCATGATATTTTAGATTTGATTTACCACATTGCCATCTTTTTTGATGCAGAAATAAGTTAAGAACAATAAGCTTTCTTTAAAATTGCAAAACCAAGTTTTATGTGTGAGGAAGAGAAAGGTTTAGATATGCATTGACATAATAGTCAAGCAGTATACCTTTTAACCAACAGGGGAATCTAAAAATTACTGCTCCTTTAATGGTCTAAGATTGCAGAACTAGGTCTAAAGGTCACTCAGGGTTCAGGACTTACAACCGAGCACCTGCATGCAGCTGTAAAACATTTCTAGACTGGGTCAACTTTTACATTTTCCTATCATGAGATAAAAATGGCATAGAGGTCTTAGAGCTTCAGTGGAAACCCTTCAGGGCTAGATATGGATGAGCATGACATGTTTTGAGGGATAACTAATGCATCAAAAGTAAGCATTTTTCTGTTCTTTAATCAGTAAAACCAAAGGAGATCACCAGTGGCCCATCATATCAAGCAAACTATCAGACTATTGACTCTGACAGATAAACAAAGTTGTCTTTGTCGATGACATTGCTGGCTCTGGGTCGATTGGAGAGTGTCTTCACACTCCTGACAGCGTTCCATCACTTTTCTTGTTTTACGTTTGCTGACATCTCTTTTTCACTTCGACAGGAGATCAGGTGGCATCTTGTTTTTCATTCATGGATGTATTAAGGACCTAATAGAGTCAAATCAAGCCTATCACATGGCATCACACTCAAACTGGCCTGTTTGAGTGTGAGCTCTGGCCCAAGCTGTGACGACCAGAAGCAACAGACCAGCACATGAAAGCTGCGACAGACAAAAGAGCTCCCTAATTGCACTGCAAAAATGTCAGGCCAAATCCCTTGCAGCTGGAGTAGCCTATTACAGCTCAAAGTCCCCAAAAACTCCCTCTGTCATTTCTCCTGCTTTCCCTTTCCCTTTTAGTTTTCAGGGTCTCACTTGGTGACTGTCAGGTTTGAGAGTTTGCCAGAGGTTTGCGCTACTTGTCTGGAGGGAGCGAGTTCAGTGCTCTAATCGCAGACACACAGCGGCTTGGTAAAATGGTTTCAGGCCGAGAGGTGGAATAATTGGAGCATCGTGGTGCACTGGAGCCCTTGAATGCAGCCTGGGTGCTCTTTCAGACTCTCTACTGACCTTTCAGACACAACTAGCCACATGTGACCAAGGCCACTAAGATTGAGCTGTGTGAGGGAATCTTTCTTTAATGCCGCTGTCAACCGATTTAGTCTCGGTCTTAAGAGCCCTCTTAGTTTTTATTTTTTTTTTTTTACCCTTTTACCCTATTTGCCTTCTCCACCAGTTCTCCATTGAGAGGAGCCTACTGTTGTGGAAGAGATTGCTATTGTGCTGTCGTCGTTATTTATCAGCCTGATTCTGTCTGTCTAGCCGCATCTGCCAGTTTGAGACTGCTACAGCAGAGTCTGGCTCTTCTGGGAGATAACATTAATGTCACATGGAGGGGAAGCATTTCTCTCTTTACCTCTTTATATCCCACCCCACTCTCTTCCTCTCCATCTCTGCCTTGCTGTCTCCAAGTTCTATAATTAGGTTGTTTTCAGGCACACTGCCTCAACATCTATCATGTCGGTAACGCCGGGTTCTTAACAAAGAGGCAAAAAAATTCTCGCCATGTTGTGGACGATCAGTCTGATGATTGAGCAGCAGCATAAATTTGTTTACACAAGAATTTATAATAGACGTTCTCTTATTTGAAAAAAAAAAGGGGGAGAATAAAAACAAAAGACAGCCTACTTCCCAGGAAATGTTCAGAGAATTATGCAGGTATTCCAGAAAAACCATTTCCCCTACTATGTTGTAGGTTATTGTGACACAGAGTGACTTTAGCTGTTGATTGTGTGAGAAAAGGGGCCAAGGCCAGTCTTCTTAAGTGCCTGGATGAGATTGAACTAGAAGCCACGAGCTGCAGTCTGCTTTCTCGGTTTATTTGCACGTCAGAGAGCATTTGCGATGACTGTCTTCTTGGCCGAAGCAGAGCCACCGAGGAGAGAAAAGTACAGAGTGGAAAGCTCATTGTAACATCAAAACCCTGCTCTCTGAGGCTATCCTGTGCCTAATTATAAGCGAATGCTGGGAGAGTATTAATTCTCACTGACATGTCTTCCTCATCTGCTTCCGAAGCACTGGGGTGTCTTGTCCCCTCTGGCTCAGAGATCCTCAATGCAGCACGGCCATCCTCTTTGAGTGATGTATTTAAAGCTTGCCATTCTTCTTCTCTGGCTGTTGTGATCTTTGCCTCGGCTTCCATCACTTTAATTTTGAAGGCGACGGGGCCTGAACATAATACAAAGAGGTCTCAGTAGTTTATAGGGATTTTCTGGGCTCCTGGCTTTGTAAATCTTACACTAGCCTCCCCGTTGGCACGGCCTCAGCTTCCAGCAGCCATGTTTGATGGCCTGCCAGGAGCATCAACCTGAATATCGATCTCCATTTCCTCTTCCTCCATCTTTCTTTAACCTCAGTTGTCTGTAAGTCATCTGCGCTTTTATGACTTAAGGGAAAGAGCTGTTGCGTCCTGATATTCTATTGGCCATCCAAGATGCCTTACAATCGTCTCTTGAACACTTCTAATCTACAGTCATGTTCAAATGTTAGTACCCCCTTTAATAAACCCCTTAAAGGGGGTTAGTACCCCCTTTAATTTAATTAAAAACCTTTAAAAAAATTTAAAATAAACAAATAAATAATTATTTATTTAACAAATCAAGCAAAAGAAACAAGCATATGAGCAATATTAAGTCCCACCTTACTGCTTACAGCTTCTACAGGATATACAGTAAGAGTGTAGACATACAGTATTGTGAACAGTGGTTTCAGAGAAGTGAATGTTGGCGCACATCAATCTGGAAAGGGTTTCCAAACAATTTAATTCAATGTTCTACATTGAGAGGAGTGCAAAGTATTCAAGACAGTTGCCACCAAGGTCAGGTTGTGCAGTGCTCAGAGAAATACAACAAAAATAAAACAAGAGCGACATCTCAGACTAAATGTTAAAATCAATAATGGCACAATTAGAAGAAGACTAAACAAGTATGGTTTGTTTGGAAGGGTTCCCAGGAGAAAGCCTCTTCTGTCCAAAATAACATGGAAGCACGCCTCAGGTTCGCAAAACTGCAACTGAACAAACCACAGTTCTGGAACAATGTCCTATGGACAAATGGCACCAAAGTGGAGTTCTTTGGTCCTAATGGCTAGTTCCATGTTGGTGAAAACCAAACAGCATTTCAGCAGAAACACCTCATACTCACTATCAAGCATAGTAGCTGAGCAATAACGATTCTGGCTTATTTAGAGCAACAGGACCTGGTCACCTTGCAATCATTGAGTTGACGATAAACTCCTTTGTATATTATAATAATTTAGGGGCAAATGTGAGGATTTTAAATTAGATTTTAATTATTATTTTTAAACAAAAAAATTAAAAAAATAGAATTAAAAGATGGGGTACTAACTTCTGAGCAAGACTGCATCTCCACAGTGTCCTTGTCTTTAAGACACTACATGGCATACAGTTGATTCTGTCGTCCTATTTCTTTGGCCTTGAATTGATTCCATGCTTCCTTATTTTGTGTCACCCACTTGCACTTCTTGTAAGCTCTTGAGATGTACTAAAGCCCAACAGTCACGGTATTGTTATAGTGCACTGTATTTTTCTCCATGTTTCTGTGCGTGCCTCCTACCCAATGACTCATCTCTCCCCCCTCATCATTTTTTGCTATTTATTCTGACCAACCATCGGGTTAGAGGTTGCTGTGAGGTGCCAGCTCATGTCAAGCATGGTACCTACACAAACACATAAGTAGCTCAATGATTTGCTTTCTGCCACAGAAACTGTGAGCAATGAGATGTGTGCAAGTAGGGAGCAGAGGGCAGAGAGTGTGTGGCAGAGCATCTTCTGCTTCCTGTCAGTGATTATATGCAAGCTGACACTTAGCATCAGCCTTGTTGTTGCAAAGGCCATCATCTCCATTTCACTCAGTTCATGCCGCGAGAAGGAGTTTCGGACACAGCCTTGTGCTAGGCCTACAATGTTTGCATACCCAGCATGCCTGACGGTGAAGTGGGCTGCAGTGACATTTAAAGAGAGCGGCTTAATAAAAGAGGTCTTGTGCTTCGCAATGCCTCTGTATTTCAGCCAAATAATCTGCAGGGTTTGGTAGAGACATGCAAAACACAAGGGAAATTAAGATGTCATTGAGCTCTGTTTTTAGCAGAGGAATCTATTGGTTTCCTCTTGCCTTTACTTATAGTTAAATATTATTAGGCTATAATTAATAGCAAATAATTATTTGAAAATGGCATCATCATAGTGGCCTTCTTAACCCTTGATCGGTTCCCCTGTGAGCACTAATAAGTAAAAAAAAATCAGCAACAAGGCAACACAATTTGTGATAATTGGTCTTCAAGTAGACTGCATGAAAATAATTGGAGGGGAATAAGGAGACTTATGACTCTAATTACCTGTCAGTTCTTGTTTATTCAAAAGCATTTGCTGATGGCACAGTCTGAACTCGGACAGAGAATTTCCCCCTCATGACCTTCTCCGTAGACATAATATCCATACTTAAACACGTCAAGTGTTTACATTGCATTATGTTCCTTAGCAGACATAACAGACCATCGTGGACATAACATACCTCATATACACCCGGAGTCTTAGCTAGATTTTAAGCATGTGCATTTACATTTCAAATATGCCTCTTGTTATCTTGACAACATATGCAAATCACTGTAGAACAGTTCACAACTTTTTTTTTTTTGAGTTGCTCTGTGCATAATAGGGATGCAACACTTCTCTTAAATTTCGCAATTTTTCAAGTTTTAATTTCTTAAACACAGTAGTAGGTGCCAACTTTCCTTCTTAGAACCACTGTTTAGACTGTACAATAAGCTTGACCCTAAATACAGCTTCATATATAAGAAATAAG
>JAQMYL010000016.1:8280920-8296332 GCA_030014365.1 Clarias pachynema | reverse complement strand
TGACATTCACGTGAGAAAAGAACGAACGACTCGGAGTAAAAGAGTCATTGAGAAAGAATCGCTCAATTCTGTTTCCTGCACATAACCTACGGAGGTTTAGCGATGATTTATATAATCAACTCATTTTTAAATTGTATCTTTATCCACTTTGTGGTCTGTCACCGTAAAACATTTGTTCCTGTTTCTATAACTTAATCTACATCATTTAATTAAATTTAACATGAAAAAATAAGCTCAAGACTGTTGCAGCACTGTTTGTGGCATATGTGGTTTGTGTCTTTGATTTGGAAGACTCTTTTATGTAAAAAACTTATAAAATGCTTATCATAAGTAATCAATCATAAATTAATTATCATAAATAATTAAACATTTTTCCTTAGATAAACAATACATTTTTAATACCTGGTTATTATTTAGCATTGTTTATGAGATGTGAAAGTATTCTCTTTGTAGTAAAAACAAATGTCAAAAATTTTACAAAACTCAACATTTTTCAAGACCTTCACGCATGTACTATATGTAAAGATTTTGTTTTTAGCATTGTAGCTCTAGTGTAAAACTTAAACTGAACATGGCAGCCCATTAAGTGATAAATAGCTGAGCTATTTCAATATGGTTCTGTTTATGATAGCAATTTATCACTTATTGTCCAAGACATGTTCAGTCCAAGAGAGATCCAACTCGAGTAATCCTTTTTAGCGATGGTTATAAAAAAAAAAAAATTACTGCCAACATGCCAACTGCTACGAGAGAAGTACATTTAATGTGTCGAGTTTAGCAGGGAAGAGCCATGCATCAGCAGAGACGAGGCACATGTCAAGCTAATCGGAATAATGGAAAAAAATAAAGCAATTTGGATGTTAAATTGGAAGAGATGGCACACTTTTCACTCCGTAGCGCCCTTTAGCAACCTTTCAGAATAACACACTGATCTTCACCGGCAGTAAGCTCTCATTTCGGTCCTGCAATTCAGCTGCAGTTCTGTGTCTCACTCTGCTATCTCACTCCCACACTGTCATCTCTCATGCATTCATACTCACTCACAGTGTTTTCTCACATACAGTACACACTACTCCTTTTTCTCCTGTCTACCAGCTCTCATATAAGCATATTTACATAAGTGCACATGTTTCAGGCTGTCACATATGAACTTGGTGTTAATCTCTTGATCCCAGCATTCTCACACATTTGAGCACTCACACATGCTAAGGCTGAAACTGAACACATACATTATTCAGAGTTGAACAGATAATGTGCTCCAAGTTATAAATGAACCGGTTGACTGCAAAATGAGAACTCCATTTTGGCAATTTTTTACAAAAGTATTACAGGCGGTTAGAGAATACTTTGTGTATAGTTTCTTTGTTTTGCAAATCTGTTATAAAGCACAAATGTCAAAATACCATGTCAAAATTGTTTCTATTATACTAGTGTGAAAATTTTATTATTTTACAGATTTATTATTTTTTTTTTTTTTTACAATGGATGAAGTTTGATAAAGTCTGCAATTGTGTTTGTGGTAATTTAAGTATGTAGTTTAATATCAATAATATTTTCATTGAGTTTCAATAAAACTTACAGTATGCCTTGATCATGATTTTGGGAGTTACTTACAGCAAATTATAACAAGCAAAATAATATTAATTTTGCTGCATACAAACATTTTTAATTACAATGATTGTTGGAGATCAGGAGAAACATCAGTTTATAGCATCAGTAGCCACCTCCTCCAGCAGTTTCAGCTTCATTTCACCCTATTGTAATACAGTGTATGTGGTCAGTTTGGGGATTAAATGACCGTGTATCTATCCGAGGCAGCATGGTGGCGTAGAAATGAAATCTGTGACCTCGAACCTCCGGGGTCAATGGTTTGACTCCTGCCTTGGGTCTTGGTGGGTTTCTTTCAGGTTCTTCGGTTTCCTCCCATAGTCCAAAGACGTGTAGAGTTGCCGTTACCCTGCAATGGACTGGTGTTAATCTGCGCTTGGCACCCTGTCTAGGATGTACCCTGCCTCAGTGTCTTGGGATGGGCTCCAGGTACCACGTGACCCTGTACAGGATAAGCAGTATAGAGAAGATGAATGAATGTATGAATGCTGTACATCCATGGTCCCACAAGTGTTATAATAGAGGTCAGAATTCCCAACTGGAGAGATGAAATGGGAATAGAGAATGTAACCAGATGTAGCTAACACAACAGCGTGCTGCATGCACTGTGTATCTCATATCTTTTGTACTGAAAGCAATCAGATACCTCTGTTGAGTGTTGTAGAATTATCTCACCATTTAATTTTCTTTCCTAAATATCAGCATGAAGTGCATCATACTGTAGCTCCCACACAAAATGTGTGAAAGTCTGTTGAATACAGATACTATTTTTTGGGAGTAAGCACTGTTACACAGCATTTATTTCATCATCTTTAGTAACCACCTGGTTAAGATTATTATGACTTCTGGTTTATTTTTATTTTGAAAAGTAGAGCCAACTAAATGTATTAATCTTTTTTAATGGTAGAGCAGGTATGTACAAAAATGGGAGCAGAATTGTGTAGCTAGGGTGGAGGGTCAGTCAGAAGCAGAATTCAAACTCCATGCTCTTATTTCTTCCCCTGAGTTTAATTTCATTGTTTACTGCTGTATCCATGGGCATTACAAAAGAGTTCATAGTAAGGCCTTGTGCTTTAGTGTGCCCGTGTTGGCTTTAAATCTGAATGCGCATATGGATACTTAGCCAACTAAACAGACACAGATAGTGGCAATGTGTTACAACCCTCACACACACACACATACATACTCTTTCTCTGGCTGTCACACATTCACACTTACTGCATCTCTGTTGGTTTAAAACTGACTCTCTCACACACACACACACACACACACACACACACACACACACACACACACACACATCCACAGTTTTCAGGATTTCAGTTCATGATGTCTCCAGAGACCTTTGTGAAGTCACTTTGGTAGAGTCGGTTGGTCCTCTGGGAACAATATCATCCCCTCAGGTTAGCAGTCTGTCCTCCACTGTGTCAAGGCTGCTGAGACTTCATAAAGAGAGGGCATGTAAGACATCTATTTACTAAACAGCTCACAAATGACACCTGCTATTGACTCAGTATTGTCATTTATCAGTCACACTATATTATCATTCTTGTGCCTACTGTGGTTAGTCAATAAGAGCAAATCTATTTGGGTTAGATTAGTAAAAATGATAAAATCTTGTTTGAGAAAT
Source organism: Clarias pachynema (assembly GCA_030014365.1). Classification (NCBI taxonomy): domain Eukaryota; kingdom Metazoa; phylum Chordata; class Actinopteri; order Siluriformes; family Clariidae; genus Clarias; species Clarias pachynema. The sequence goes on along the minus strand of JAQMYL010000016.1, from coordinate 8,293,094 downwards.
ACAATTTGAGAAATTTGCATTTATATTTCATACCTCATAAAACATTTATTAGTTTGTTCAACTAAACCCCTTCACTGTTAAAGTAAGGATCTCAAGTTTCACAATATCTGAAGGGTACCTATCTTGTGCCTTCATAACACATTTATAAGCATTGCATGAATCTTTTATAAAGCAATCCTTGTGGCTTTCTGGATGGCTTATGTCAAAACCTTTGATATTAATATTTTTAGGGGATGTAACTTTCTATTTGTATGAAACACACAAAAAAAAGGTTTTAAAAAAAAAAACCTTATAATATTATTATAATAGTTATTATGGAATACATTACCGGGAAATGGCAGATTGTTTGGGTGCTGTCGGTTGCGGGGTGGGGCCTCTGCGGGATTTGGAGGCCAAATCAACAACCTTGAACTCTTTGGCTGCTAAGCCCCATATGCGCTGCATTGTATATGTGATGCACTGAGTGTTCTTCATGGCCAGCATTGACTTTTTTGGTGGTTTGTGCTGAATTGGCTTTTCTGTGGGATTGGACTGGACAGGCTGGCCTTTGGTTCCCACTGTTGTAATTGGGCCTTGGGTGCCGATGATCCTGTGACCAGTTTACTGGTATATAATCTATACAAATAAAAGAAAGGTTTTGTCTGTACATTGGTCCGAACTCGCTCTTTCAATTATACTGTATCTTTAAATTTCATACACTGGAGGACCAGAAACTAGTCTGTCTGTATGTTTGTATATTTGTTTAGCTGATTTTGTCACAGCATCACGTAAAGCAAAACTGGCTGGACAGAATTTAATAAAACTTTGGCTGCTTGGTGTATGGCTTTATAAATGATTTTATTAAAAAAAACAGATAATCTTGTGAAATAAGGCAAAAACAGATCCTATATATTTTTTTATTAAATTATATTATATTTGTCAGTAGACAAATCAATATGTTTAGATAAAGAAGGGACAGTTATGCCAATGGAAAGTGCATTGCGGGCCAACAATATTTAAAGCTTTTATTTCATTTAGAATCTGCTTCAAAAAATGGCCCAGATACAACTAACCATATTTAATGCATATAAAACCCTTTCAATTTAAAGTAGGCCAACTGAAAGCTTCAGTCTATAACCTGCTGAGATATGAGCTCATCAAGGATTGAGTTGTGGCTGTGTTTTGGCAGCTAGATTTGGATGAAGTTATTGCCATCATTTCACAGTGGTATGTGGGTCAAATGAAAGTATTACGTGTGGGTCGGCACTGGACGATCTCCCTTTTGCTACGTGGGATGGATTCCCCAATGACTTACTGTTGTTGTTTTTTTTTAATGGGTTTTAAACTGGCAGTAAATCTTTATTCTCCTTCTTAAAGTTTGAAGGGGAAATATAAAACCAATGAAACTTCATAGTGGATCTACTGTATGGTTGAGGGTGTGATAATTTGCTTATGAGCTATCTACAGTAGGGTGTGTTGGGTACAGTCTTGTGCAGTATGTAACAAGTGATAGCTTTCTACACACATTTACACTGCCACAGTATGCATTGACATTTACACCGATTATACTGTATAACCAGACCTGCCAGTGTTCATACCTTAAGCATAGGAACTCCTCAATTTAACATTAAAGTGCCCGGTAGTCTTTTTCTCTCCAAATAAAAATGCAAGTTGAGCCAGAATCTGAAATGATTTGTGCGGGTGCATTCTCTAATATTAACTGATACAGCCTGGAAGCCTTGACCACGTTCCTCTATACTTGTGGAGTAGCAAGGTACTGTACAGTAAGTTGGCTATGTTTAACATTAACTAATTTGAAACAACAACAACAATCTATAAGTGTAGGAGACTAGCTTTCTGGATAAAATTAGACAGATATAATGAGAGAGAAAACTGGATTAGTTTTTTTATTTATTTAAAGTTTAAATAAACCTACAGTGAAGTCCCAAATCCGTCAATTTTGATAAGATACAGTATGCTATTCTTTGTTGTTCACATTTGTTCTTTCTTGCCGGTAGGTGCTCTGGCACACTTGAACTATTTGCAAAAGAATTCTATGAAAAATATATATTTTAAAAAAGTTAGCTGCACATTATTACAAAGTCACCAAAAGATTGTTTTTGTATTTGGCACCTCCGGCAACCAGTTTCTGACTGCACAGCTGATAATATTATTATGACCTCCTGTGTTCTCCTTAAACTTGAATCATGGAGATGCTTATTTTTCTGTTAAATTGTTTATCACATTTCTTTTATATTTAATTGTGGGAATTAAGAAATCATCATGGCACAAAGGATGGTTGTTTTTTTTTATTGAACTGGTGATGTCACTAAAAGTGTTGTATACGTTCGGGGGCAGATCATTAATGTTACTGGAACAATGAAGTTTCTTGTTATATACAATAATTATCAAATATATTTATTTACATTTTCACAAACATGTCAAATATGGTCAAACGTATTTGGCCAAACCAGCAATGATATTGTATCCAAATACATACAGTATACGTCAACTCTTCTTAGAAGTCTGTTCACAAGATTTCCCTCCCCCATTTTTATAAGGTCAGGCACTGATGTTCCATGAGAAGGCCTGGCTTGCAATCTCTGTTCCAGTTTATCCCAAAAGTGCTCGAAGGGGGTTGAGGTCAGAGCTCCGTGTCAGCCAGTCAAGTTCTTCCAAGCCAAACTCATCAAACCATGTCTTTATAGTCCTTGTTTTTTGAACTGTGGGGCACAGTCATGTTGGAATAGAAAGGGCCTTCCCTAAACTGTTGCCACAAAGTTGGAAGCATATCATTGTCAAAGATGTCTTGGTATGCTGAAGCATTAGGATTACCATTCAACAGGGATAAGGGGCCTGTTTGAAACACTCAAATAATGAGATTTTTATATAATCTGCACAGAATCTAAAAGTAACTATTGGTGACATCATGTGGGAAACAGTGGGGGCATATTTTTTAAAGCAGCCTCCCAAATACTTGCTCATCGTCTATACTGCTTTATCCTGTATTCAGGGTCTAATCTGCAGGTCTTTGGACTGTGGGAGGAAACCGGAGTACCCGGAGGAAACCCAGCAAGCACAGGATTTGAACCCGGACCCCGGAGGTGCGAGGTAACAGTGCTAACCACTACACCACCGGCCCTCCCAAATATACTTATTGAATATAATACATGATTATACTTAGTTTATTTCCAACAAACGGCTAATTCATGTTCATAAAAGACATTCTAATTTTTTACTATAATGAGAGTAAATTTGCACATTATGATGATCAGCCTAAAACAATATGTTTCTGGTTAGACTTGGGTACTGCAGTATCCGTTGAAGCTCTGTCAGCTTGATAATCACTTTCACAATGTTCTCACGAAAAAAAAAAAAAAAGTTGAAGTAAAAATTTAGGACCTTCCCATTGCTATTTTAAGGACTACATGAGAGATGTCATACCCTGAACAAGTTATTTATTCATTCATCGCATTTTTTTTCTTTTACAACTTTTACAACAGCAGTGATGGATATTCTTTTTATCCTCAAGGAGACATCTAGTATCATTTTCGAGCCTGTCTGGATTAAACCTGCAATTCCCGGGCATCATAAATTATTTCGTCATTCAGTCAGGTAATATAAACCAGGCCAATGTGTGTCAGGGTCAGTGAAGGCACAAGTGCTGAAACGTGTGAGCTTCTGCTGGAGGAAGTGGGGGGAAATGGGGAACTACTGTTATATTTATATTAAACAGTGATTCAAGTCATACGTTCTTGGTCATGCAATTAGTATTCTAGTTTGCACCTGATTGCAGGAAAGTGTATGTTTTTAAAATAGAAATTAATTGGCTAAATTAAACCAGAAAGACCCTGTCCAGGTAGTAAATAATGAAGAATAGATGATGAATGAATGTTGTAAATGCATTGTGCAGCCCTTTAGCCTTTGTTTGCCCTACACACTTTATATTAAACCATCCATATTCAACCAGCCTTGTGACCCTGTCTGGCAACCTTTATTTAAAAAAAAAAAAAAGCCTTCTATTCATATCTGTATTTGTATCTATCCAGAAGATTTTAGCATTTAATTCTGATTCATTTACTGATATTCATCCATTGATACGTTAGAATACCTGTTGGACATTGATCGTAATCACTTATGAGGTGCATAGATTTCTGATCCATCCCATATTGCATGTCCATCCTCAATCCACAAAATATTTATAAATTATAATAACTGAATATTTCTTTACTTTATTAAATTACAAATAAATGAAAGGAAAAAAATAACATAAACTAGTACTATAGTGTGTGTAGTACTGAAAGAGGTTTTTACTGAAGACTAATAAATGATTGAATTTTCTTTCCCCCTGTACTTTCTACCCATGTGGTAATCTTGCCTTCTGTTTCCAGGAGCACATAGATGAATCCTGTTCTTATCTTTTCCTGCATGCGGTTTGATATGGCTGATTATGGAAGACCCGGGTCCTTTCTTTCCTATCTCTCAACCCACCACACGCCAAAGGCTTGAGATACAGCTTCATTTTGAGGAAAGGCATGGATGGCAAAAGGACGATGGTAGACAGGCAGTGCATCACTCTGACACTGCAAATTCAATTCGGATTTGGGGTTGTCTCAACCTTGGAGCGAGGAAAGAGTTTCTGCTTTTGGAGACTCCGCTTAGATAAAGATCTCCATGATGTGTATAGCATGTTTGTGTTCTCCACATTCTGCTGGTAAAAAAGAACTGAAACAAGTGAAAGGTTAAGGGCTTTATGCTGGCATTCTTTTAATCTGAATCACGAAGGTAGGTGTTGGCAAAATAAAAAAAGGAAAAATGAATACCTGCAAATACTTGCAGATCAATTGAGTGCCGTTTTATGCTTTTTCACAACACTATATTGACCCAAAATTGAACTGAAGGAAAAGGCCATTTAGAAATTCAATTTCTCCATGCCTCTCGCTATATCTTATTCCCTCCCACAAGCATTCTTCTCATGCCAAACAGAAAGGGCAGCAGTAAAGGCCAGCTACTGAACCTCCTTAGGGTACTAACTCTGAGACTTTCTATAGATTGTAAGATTATTCAATGTTCATGTGAGGCAGTAGAGCTGATGCACAGACAGTCATCCATTTCAAACTGAGCTGAGGCAGGATTGAATACATCACATTAGGTTGCGCTAATAGGATGCATTCATATTCAGCCATGGAAAGACCCGTACTGCTTTCTCTTTTCCATTTGCTGACAACACCTAAAGGATGCTGAATCTGTGAATCTAGATTTTTAAAAAATCACATTTTTTATATATAAAGGCTTGCTATTCAATATTTTAAACATTTTATTTTTCAGCTGTGCTGTCACAAACTTTAATAACAACATGGAGAGATCTGTGTAAAAAACTATCTTTTTCAAGCATTGTCCTCTAACCAAGGCTGAAATTCTCTCAGAAAAAAATTGCTATGTAGCTGCGGTTTTGTGAACACTAGATAACTTCCAGGGGCAGTGAGAATACCTGAATATACCTTCTTGTGTGCATGTCTATGCATACCAAACCCTTTAGCAATTCAAGTCACATGTGAGTGGCCATCTGATGTGGAATTTGAAATAGAAACCATTGTCATTAGGCCACGTTTTTTTTTTTAAAAACCCTTACTGGAAAGTTCTTGCAGGGAATGAGAGGCAACCCAGATAAACAGTTGATCTGATGATTGAATCACCACCATCTGCTCTAATTTTTATGTGGGATGGATTCTGGGTGTAGCCAGCAATGATTAGCAGATTTCACATCATGGAAGATTGTAATTTAAGCAGATTGGTTACCAAAGTGTGTGACGTGACTTTGGAAGAAAACCCAGAGTTCAACCACAAGGTCACAAGCACCAAAACATGCGAGCTGAGGTCATTATGAAGGCATTCTCCCACTCTCTATTAAAGTTTTAAGTTCTGTGTAGGCTTAGAAGAGGAGATGTAAGAAAGATGAGCAAGGGACAACTATACAAGGGGTGTTCAAGTCAAACTAGGTCTTTTGATTGTACAGAATAACAGAACACAGTTATGAGTAAAGGCTACCTTTATTTCTCTATATAATTCCCATCTATATATCAGCATTTTACTAGTGCTTGAATACCATCAAGCTAGAAAGCCATGTTATTACACCTAGCTTCATGTCTGAAACCATGCAAACGTCTGAAATGGCCTAAACATGGGAAAATCACTTGAAGCAAGGTCAGGGCTGTACTGGGGGTGTGGCAAGACCCCTGCTGAGTTCCTCTAATCTGCAAGTGGTGTTTGTAATTGATTATGTGCAGTCCCCACAGACAGATTCATCTCTTGGTTTCGATTTTCAATGTTTACGTGAAGGCTCACAATAACTTCTTCAGTGGGTGCCAAGCCACTTCAGCAGGTATTGTCATTCACGGACACACAGCCTTCTTTAAAATGTTTACACTGTTCAAATGTTTTACTGCACTCTGCTTGAAGACTTCTGTAAATGTTAATCGGTTTCATGGCATCATATTCCCGGTCAACGCAAGTCAACGCCTCTTGTGTTACTCCATATAAGCTGCCAGTGAGACCTTGTTCAAAGTAGTATCGCTTTCAGTGATACTAGGCCCTGAAGAAAGGCTAGAACTTAAGGCACTGGGCAGTGCACTGGTTCCAGATAATAAAGTGCACATCATTTATGGAGCAATTTTCACATTCCCCTTGGCAGTCACAATCTTCCAACTGCTCTGCACTCCAAGGAAGCAAATCCATTTAGAACAACAGATTTATACAGCAAGGAAGCTGCCAAGGTATTCTGACAACTAAAGAAGAATATACCAAGTAATATGGTAGCAGAATAAAGTTACACATCTGCTAGTTTTATACGCTAGGAGAGAAAGTTAAGGAATGGTGGCTAGCTGGTAAGGCATGAGAAAGCACAGTGGAGGAATGGCAGTGAAGGTATATGGGATGGAAATCACTGTATTAGATATTCTTTACAACATGAACTGCTAGACAAGAGAATACATGTGAGATTCCACTCAGCAGGGATACATTAAAATGGAGGCATCCCAAGCCGGTGTATTCATGTCAGATGAATATGGAGGCATCCCAAGCCGGTGTATTCATGTCAGATGAATGCATCTAACGTTACAACCTGAGCAGTGAAGCAATAGGATCATGGTGAAGCAAAACCACTCAACTACACTAGTAGAAGGTGAGTAGGTCACAAACTGTGGAAAAACATGATGTTGAGAAAAGATCAACATCCAGTAAGGAAGTTCCAAATGCCCCTAAAAAAGTATAAAATACACTCAACTCAGTCTGAACAGATAAAAGGAGATGACTGGAGTCTAGCTGTGGTTTTGATGCAAAGGTTACCTATCCCTAGGTGGATTGCTCTCAGGTGCACGTGAGATTTGATGTGCACTAGGTATGAGGAAATGCAACTGTAACTGTATGAAAAAAACTGTTAATATAAAATACAAGCTTTTACAAATACTTTGAGTTTTTCTTGAGCATGTGCACAAAAAAAGCATCTAGTTGATTTCCTCCATGGGTGTTTCGAATGGGTGAAACAGAGCAGCGATTCCCCAGTCTCCACTCAAACAGTCACATACTAGCTTTGTAACAAATTCTGATGCTCTCTGCAGAAGCGCTGCCTTGCTGTTGCATTTGTTTATTACACCAACCGCTTTTTTGTCTTCCCACCAGGAGGCAGGAGTCACAATCGATGACATGTAGACCTCCGTGTCCCCTCACATGCTTATGAGGAAATGAAGAGTCTTCACGCTGGCTAGTTGTCATTTGGAATGCGACTCACACATGCTAGGGAAGCGCAAAGATGCGACATAAAAATGCAATATGTGACCTCTTTGTTTCATTTAGTGTTTGGACTTCTTTTGATATGCAGATTCGGATAAATATGCATTCTGCTGAAGTGCCTGAAGTCACACACTCACAAAGATTAGAATTAGATAGGATCTTTAAAAAAATACCATGGAATGTGACAAGACTGTAAATTGCACATTATTTAAATGCAAGCTTATTTCAGCAGACAGGCATTGGCACTGTTTTGACACTGATGCCATAGTAAGCCAAGTCAGTTTTAAAAAGTCTTCCAAGGTAACAACGCATCTCACCCCATGGAATAATTTCAGATACAGGAGAAGAGCCAACTTAGAATGAAAGCTAAAGGTTGCCGATTAACATATACAGTTGGGAAACCAGAGTACGGAAACCTCGAGCATGCTTTAACACCAAAAACACTGTGTTGCCTCTGTTGCCCCGCTTCTTCCATCTATTATCAAAGCTCTAAAAGATGTAAAACATTGCTAATGAGCATCTGTAGGAGCAAGTCCTGTTTGCCTGGCAGGGTTCTTCTATTCATGCATGCTGAGACAAAAGACAGAGCCCATGGCAACCAAAGACAACCAAACACAAATGTACTTCTTTACGATTAGACATAGGAATCTACTGGTAGAATAAAAAAATTAAGAACTTTCTCTTGACATTTTAGTTTGTTATCCAGCTCAACATCAGTCAAGAATAATCTGTGCTCAATGAATACTCTAGAGTTATATAAAATGATGGTAATATACAGCTTAATTTACTGGTATTCTACGTTATAGAGAGATGCAAAGTCACAGTGGAACAAGATGTTACATGGCACCACTTGTTTGATGACAAGAACCTGGCTCCTAATGAGTCCTACCCCCATTTAGCCCCATAATCTCCCACCAACATTATACACTACTGTATCTGTCTTCACCTGAACCAATTCCCACCCCAAAACAATTGAGATCAATTTTGGTTGTTTTTCTCATTATTATCATCTTCCTCAATGAGGGTGATAGAAAGCTGCCAAGCTCCTAATTGTGCTTCATTGAGACTCCCCAAGAAAGGCCTTGACTGTCATATTAACAAAATTATATGAATCACACCGCAATGCTGGCCTGGTTTCCCCTTATGCTAATGCAATTAAATGCTTAGGAGACGGTTGGAAGATGAGCGCTGATGAGCAGAAAGCAGGCTCTTCGTTTCCTCCCGAGACAAAGAGAGCGTACCCCGGCTAGACGAGAGAGGAAATGAAAATGTTGAAGAAAAACAGCGAGGACAAGATTCCATTATCTCTTGATCAATACGGCTATTTGTGCCACCCATTCAATCCTGAGCCTGCTGGTGGTGAAGGAATGCCACAGAAATACGTGCAGACATTTGTACTCCGGCTTGAGAAGGGCCTTAATGTGATTTGTTTAGCTGTATGAATAATATTATGATGAGGATTAGAGGAGGGTATGCATCACTTTGGACTTGATGGCTCTCTAGGGGCTGAATTGAGGGGAAGCGTGGTTAATATGCAAGCATTATTTGCTTGTGATTTAAACCACATGCATCCATTCATGGAGTTAATAACTGGATAAAGTATACAATTCAGAGATCCCCGTGTGCGTTGTAGTTCAGTGTAATATATGTGAAATTGGAGATGACAGTGGCTGTTAGTGAGAAAAATATGGCAAGCCCTTCAAACTTGCACTGTATTCCTAAGCATAGAATTTTAATGAGGCAAACACCACACAGAAATATATCCTGTTCTACTGTTGGCCTGTGGTCTCAACTTTTGCTCTAAAACAGAATATGAATGTGTCATGGCTTTCTCTGTGTTCTCCATTGTTTTGCCCGCGATATGTCCTGTTCCACTAACATTAAAGAATGTTTGCTCCCCCTGATGGCTGTGAGGATGTCACGATTCCTCCAGCAGCCCACTTTGAGGACATTGTGATATGGCTGCCAGCTGGCTTTGAGGACATTGTGATGGCACTCCTGTCTGGCTTTGAGAATGTTGTCATGGCACCACCGTCTGGCTTCGAAAATGTTGTGTTGGTGCCACCCCCTGTCTTCAAAAACATCATTCTGGAGATACCTCCTGTTCCTGAAAGCATCATGTTGTTGTTGTTGTTTTTTTCCACACCCTAACTTCGTTGAAGTCTAGCTTTTGCTTTAAGAGACATCATACTCATGTCACAGCACCAGCTTTGTGGATGTCATCTTGGTGCCAAGCTCTTCCCAGAAGCTCACAAAGCCTAGTAGCCCATGTCAAGTTTCGAGCCCTTAGCAAGCTCAACAATGCAAAGAACCAGTTCCAGCGATCCAAATTCTGGCCCAATGCCCATGCCAAGCTGATCTCTAGCTCATGTGCCAAGCTTAGTTCCATCTTATGTAAGTACTAATCAAATCATTGTGCTTGCAAGGTTTGTCACAACACTTGTGCCAAGCACACTACAGCCTTAGGTTAAACATTATGCTACCATATAACTGCCTCATTGCTGAGACAAGTAGTATCACATGGTGGAGTGGCTGTGCAGGGCCACCTGTAAAGAATGTGTTGGGGTGGGTGGTTAGTTTCTGTCATGGATTTCCTCCTGTGTGTTCCAATTTTTTAACTGTTGATGACTTTTGTTCTGAGCTGCCTATCAGACACCGCACCTGTCACTAGTCCCAGGATCTCGATTGTTTCACCTGTTACTTGTTGCATTCTGAAAAGTTTATCTGTTTAAAGCCTGGGTTTTATTTTTGACTTGTGTCTGTTGCGTTCACGGTTGTGTTTTCTTGTTTTCTGCTTTATTCAGTTTACTGCTGTATCCAGCTGTTATGATTGCTCTAACGTTAACCCGAGTCGAGTTAACGCTAATGTCAATTCCAAATTGTAGTTTCTTTTTCCATGATAATTGATGCCTTTCTTTTGTTTTCATATATGTTTGATTATATAAGCCTCTCGTCCAATCAGATTACTTGGTCAGAATAAACTGTTGTATAATGGTTTATAATTGTCCCTGTGGCATGATATTACTGTAGTGACGGTAGCTAAAAATTTTATAATTTCAAAATAGATCAGTTAATTGTGTGACTTAATTTTTAAGCTTTTTTTTTTTTTTGCTCTACTGTATATGCCTATCATACAGATGATCCAATGAGATTGCTTTGATTGAGGTAGCTGATATGCGGCAAATGGGTCCTTTCATGCAAAATACTCTTATTAATATGTTACCCCGGAGCATTTCTTGTATCTCTGTAGAGACTCGTTTATCATTTTAATCCAACAACAGTCAGGGTCTAGATACTCAATTCTAATGACACAAGTTTTTGTGTCACACAGACAGAAAAAATGTGAATAGACCCATGCCCCGAGGTTTAAAACTTTGCAAGATAATTAACCACATGGCTTTTTTTAAATTTTTTTTTTTAAGTCTAAATTCTTCTTAATGGCCTTGTGTGCTCCGGAAACAGCTGAAAGGAAGAAAAAAAAAAATCACCCACATGAAAACATATATATCGTAGTATATTGTCAATATGTTCATTTTCACTGAGTAGCATTTTGTGTTTTCAGCAGATTCATTTTTTTGTATGGAAATGGCAATATTATATTTCCGAGTCTCACATCTTATACCAGTTTTCTTTCTTTCTTTCTTTTTTAAGCTAGTGAAGATTTCTTACCCAACAGGTCTTCAGTTTTACATGGAAATGTTACAGGGACAGCTGTAAATTTTGGCTTTCCACATCTCAGCCTTGTTTTATTAGTAAATGAAAAAGTTTTTATTAAAGATTTTAATGTCACAGTTCTCATAAAATCCACCTACAAGGTTTTGCTTTGTTAGCCAGCTGTTCTTTTTACAGTTTTGAGCCATCAGTCTTTAAAACTTTAAATATCACTTCTTCCAACACAATCATGGAATCCAAAGTGGTTTATATGTAATAAATAAATAAAATATATATTTTTAAATATATGTATGAATGCATACTGTATATATTTGCGCGCTTCCTCACTAATTTACATATACAATATCATACAAAAGTCTTAGGCACCATATTATCTGTATATATATGTACTGTATACATGTGATATACAGTATACTGTATAAATATAAATATATATTATATTTATTTATTTATATATAATGTATAAATATATATAATATAAATATTTTAATTTCAGTATATATATATACTTTAACAATTAACAACGAATTAATATTACAGATGAATCTTACAGATGAATATTTGTAAACAAAGAAACATATTACATGACATATGAAAACAAAAACCTAACATAGATTCCTGGTTCCCTTTCAAAAGCTACACTCAATGCTGAAAATTGGTGAAAACGCTATGGGAACATCTTTCTGTGTTGCCGGTTGTGAAGCATGTGTGTATCAAACACGCCAAATTTTGGCA
>JAQMYL010000016.1:8236343-8260686 GCA_030014365.1 Clarias pachynema | reverse complement strand
GCCAAAGTGGCTAGTGAGACTAAAGTTATTACACGCCACAGCCGAATTTCACCCGCATTTGGCGGGTGGGCGGGTGCCAATGTCAAGCCCTGACACACACACACACACACACACACACACACACCATGTAATGAGAACTCACAGGATTGGGACATACAGTTGTGTGGCCATAAGAAAACCACTTGTTAGTGAGACTAACCAGAAAAAAAGTCTTGGAGCAATGGAAAAATGTGATGCAGTCTGATGAGTTCAGACTGTCCCTATTTCAGAGTGATGGCACATCAAAGTAAGATGCACCCATCATTAATAGTGGCCACTATACAAGCATGTGGAGGTAGGGTCAGATCTAGACTCAGTAACAGTATGTGGCAATAGAATGACCTCAGCTGACAACCTGAAAGTATTGAATAAACAAGTTATAACATCAATATTTCTTTTTCTTTCCTGAAGGCATGGGCATATTCCAGAACTCTGGAAACTGTGAAAAAGTGGTTCTGGATGCATGAGCAATCAGTTTCTTACATGAATTGCCCACCTCATTGTTCAGTGTAGATAAAGGCAGTCAAAATTGTTAGAATGTATATTATGATAATGTATATTATCTGACAAATATGATTTAATTTTACATGTAGATATTATGAAATAATAATAAAAAAAAATTTATTAAATTATTTTATAATAGTTTCTTAGGCAAGATGTTGCGCTGTAGCCCCTTCACTATTATCTGGATCAGGAGGCTATGAAATGTTTGTCAAACTACAACATACTGTATATGAACACACATTAATAGGATGTTAAAAACTTTTAAACATACTTTTAGGAAATCACTTTTCTCCTTTTGTTTTAGTTCACTCCTGAAGGTGGATCTGAGGTCTGTCTTTCAGTAGTACGGATTGCAGTTAGACTTCCATTTGGGGTATAGACAAAGTCCTTATCAATTACACTCACATAATGGCTACTGTATTGATCGATTCGAACACTAAGAGTTGGATGGGAGACACAGTTGCAGCCACAGTGAAGGAGGCTATAAAGGGAAAGAGAGAGAAAGCTTAGAGGTTTTTTTTCTTTTTTCGTTTTTTTTTTTAGAATGGCTGATTAGGAGTCTCATAGCAGCAGGTTTTAGAAGTCTGGCACAGGGAAGAGATGGGTTAGTGACAGATACTGTTTGATTTTTGCTGTCAATCTCCTCACTGAGTGGCAGCACTGGCTTGCTATCATGCCATACCATAACTCTATGTGGAAGTGGAAGCAGGTTGTGTGGGTGTGTATGTGTGTATGTACTTACCTTGTGTGTAAAGGTCTTGGGCACTGAAAAAGAGAGATTTTATATGTGAGCTAGACAAGGTGGGGATAACACAGTGGCGTGATGAGGTGACGATATTACAAGCTATTATTTTCACATTCGCATCAAATTTTAATTTGGTCTACTTATTGGCCCACAAATAAGTATTATACGAATCTCGAAAGCATTTGCATTACACAGAAACAAACGACCACCATTCAGCTATCAAATTCATGACTGTTCCCCCCAGTGATGAGTGCCGTAATGTCTCCAGGGCAAGAAAAGCCTGTTTCCTTTCCCTTCTGTAATGTAATGGCGGGACACTCTGAGTGTTAATTACAGGATGCAGTGATTTAAGTTGTCAGTTTTACCATCGTAGAGCTGCAGCTGTGGGCTTTCTCTCATTTCTATTCTATTCCCTGCAATGATCTCTCTCGCACATCCACACACACCATATAATCTTCATGTTTACTCTGGGGCCAAGCTCCGGCCGACAGGCAAGGAGATAATCCTGCTATGGCATGGGGAGTCAGGTTTGTTGGAGGAAGCACTTTCAGAGAGCGTGCACGCGAGAGAGAGAGTGATACACACACACACACACACACACACACACACACACACACACACACACACAGTGAATTCGTTTCGTCGGACAGACTAAGTGTTTGGCAGGACTTTTGTTCTCCTTGTTTCTCGTCCAAACACTTGGTACAGGCAACTGGCAGGCGAGTTTTCAGAGCTATTGCGCAGTTGTTGAGTTCATCACCCCAACAGTGAATCATTTATCAATCCCTAGAATTTATAGCTGTGAGCATGTCAGAAACACTTGCATATACCATCTTACTATATTGCGAGACAAGGCTAGGGACTGGAATTAAAGCCGAATTTTGTCATTTTTAGAGGCAGCTGACAAGACTTTTATTGTCTCCAACGTACTGACAGCAATTGACAGCATGTACACCGTCTTACATTTTTGGTAATAATGGACAGATACATTTAATTACAAACTATATCAATTATCATGTAAAATAGAATATAATCCCAGCTTTTTTTTTTTTTTAATCATTTGTATTTTAAAAGTGGTTCTCTGTCCGTCCTGGAATTAGAACCAAGAACTTTCCAATCATCATATGAGTGGATAAACAGTTAAAAAGCTCTAACCACTGAGCTACCACTACCCCTGCAGGTATACTAGCTAATTAGCGAATGGATGACAACAGGCGTTAATTAAGATTCGTGTCTCTTTCCGCCGCTCATTCAGCCACTGTTCTACTGAATAAACCTTCTGAATACAGATGATTTATGCTGATACAGAAACGCTTGAGGTCTTTTGTGTAAAGGCTGGGAGCTCAGGTTTGCTATTTTTGCCCTCCATCTCCTTCCCACTGCGACTCGCAATGCCTCCATTGTGTCACAATAAACCTGAACCTCAGCTAATCAATAGCCTATCAGCAGCTAGAGAGAGGAGGCCTGGTGTTTGTGAACAGTGAAATACACCTCTATAGCTACACAAACACACACACACCCACACACACCCACACAAACACAAACACACCTGATCTTGTTCTTCTTCAGTAATTGTTCTGAGGTTATTGTGCACTTTTTCACATTCACTTCAGACACCCTTCAGACATACTATGGTCTAGAGATGTATTAGAAGCTAAAAAAGGTTAACATAGAAAAGGAGAGAAAACATTCTGGAGGTTACTAACAATCAATGGCTCAAACTTCAGGAATCTTACCCTACCTGCCAAATCAGACTGTACAACTGTAAGTACTGTATGTACTTGGTAAAAATTGACTTGGAGAAGTGTATTTAAAAAAAAAAAATCATTTCATTTTGCTGTTCTGTTATTTAGATTTCCAAAAGGTACAGACTGTGACTAAATATTTCTGCACGTTTTTTGCACACAGTACAGTACACATAAATACTTGCACAGCAATAAAAAAAAATCTAAGCAAGTGCTTGAAGGGTATCGGAAAAGCTAAGGTCAGCAGAAAGATAAAGACTTATATGTGCCATATTTTTTCACTATCCTCTCAGATCTCAAGAGGAGCAAAAAAAAAGGTCTTCCAAGAAGAACTGTTTCCCCTCGGATGGCTCCCAAGGTATCCTGGAATCGCCATAAGATCAGGATTTTTTTTCTTGGTGTTTTATACTATTAATTCAACTCCTTGGCTGAAACGGCAAGAATTTTTTTCCCCCAGAAAAATTCAATATGCCTAGGGCTTGTGCAAATTAGCATGAAGAAAAGGATTTATTAACTATTTATTTATGTATGATGTTAAAGTAAATCCCCAGGATATAACAATGTGTTCAGAATGCTTTGGGATAGAGAAGCATCCAGGACTGTTTTACTGAGTATTTCTTTATGTCCTTGAGAATGGTAATGGTAATGATTGTACTAGCCGCAAAAAGTTATCTCCAGGGGCTTGGATTATAATAATCAAAATTTTTACTATAAACCATTTCCTTAATTGGGGCACAATATGTGTTAACTGTATTTAAAATCACTTACATTAGTAGAACATGGTGTTTAGTGAATCTCACGGTGCTGGAAAGCAATATTCAAGGGGAGTTCAAGTCAAACCAGGACTTGTGATGAAATTTCTCATGACTGGTGGCAAAAAACTGATTGACGTTTACAGAAACTTCAAGCACAGTATTGTGGATAAGACTCTTAAAGTAAAACATGGTTCAAACGTTTAAAAGTAGGCTATATGTCTGTGAGCCCACTGCAGTCGTTCCTGTAAACATTCAGCAAGTGGAACACCTGATCCTTGAAGATCGACGAATGTCGCCAACTTGCAGAAGAGACACATCTGTCTGTGAGAACTGTACACAAAACTCCCACACAAGCACAAGCACCACTTGCATATTAAAGGAACTTATTATAGTTATTGAAAACATTCCTCTATAGTTCTGACATTGCTCCAAGCCATTTCCACATGGCTTGGTCCATTAAAGGAGTTCCATGGGAGGCCACCTTTTTTAGACATGAAGCGGGCTGTTCGATCATGGCTCCAGGGTACTGAGAAAAATTTATACCTTAATTCTAACCAAATACTATTGAAATGCAGACATAAATGAATTAGTGTAGCAGGGGATGATATAGAGAAATAAAGGTAGTTTTTACTATCATAAGTATGTTCTTGTTCAATAGTAACAATGTTGAGACATCACTTCATTTAGGTTTTCTGCTTCATTCATGGGTTAAAATGTCAAATTGAGAATTTGGTGTTGGTTTGGATTGACCACAGATACAATTTGAAACCACATGCCCAGCCTCATATGTGCCTCCTTGTAAAAGTTAAGGTAAGAGCCATGGGAGGACAGGATTCTTATTTTTTTTTAAAACCTTTGTTGCACTTGAGATTTCAACACCGCAAACTCTCAAGAAGATCCTCTAATCTCCTTTCCTCCAAGTACAGACCTTTTTTTGTTTTTTTTATCAGAGAAATCCAACTGGAGAGATGTAGCAGCACTGGTGCATGGGCATGATGCTTGCAAAGTCTGGTCAGTTGGTAGGAGGCATTTGTACTGTATGTGGTCATGGTTTTTGTTATGTGTGGTCATTTGGAAGGAGCATGTGACAGCTGCTTCATAGCATGGCTAGGAGAGATGCTAGTGTTTGATCCTAACAGTGGGTGGGGATAGTTCCTAAGGGTATAACTTGGCAGAACATTTCTTTAAGTGAGGATGCAGTGTACAGTATGCAGTTGTATCTGCATGGTACAGGCACACACACTCTACAGTATGTGCACTTGCTTAACACTCCCACATACACTCCTTAAAGCGAATACCAGGGGCATGACCACCAGTAGCAAGGACAAGACCAACAAAAATACCATTCTCTTCTGTAATTTTTTTTTTTTTTTTTTTTTGCATTTTCAACAAAGCTAAATAATCATTGAGCCTGTTGAAATGTGGATAATTAACTTAATTTCTATTTAATGATTTAGGTATCTTCAGATTTAAATAGCTGCGATATGCCCTGAACATCCAAGACATATCTATATATTCAAGTCATTTTAGCCTTGTAGTGGATCATCATGACATAACTTAATTAATTAATTATTATATTAATATATTATATTTGGTCCTTTATACATAGTACCTGTCCATAGAGCTTAGCCATGCCATCACAAGGTAGAGAAACTGGTAGCAACACAGGCTGTGGGCTTATTTTTATTTTGATCTTCTGTTCATAGGCACAGACCCACCTGAATATAAAGTCATGGTAGCAGTTGTAACTCTCCAGGCTCACTCCTTTGAAACCACACCAATACTGGGACAATTTTCTTTTTTTTTTTTTTTTACAACCTATGACCTGCTGTTGTAGAAGCTCAGAGCTTTATTTTTCTCTCAAACATGGGAGGAAAGTTTAGTTGCCAGACAGTCTTACTCCAACTGTCAGAGGACATGGGAGACAGAAAGGCACTGATGCACAGGCATCATGCCCGCTATGCTGGGGCAGTTGTTTTCTACAGATATCGTGCCGGCTCAAACAGCTGCTCCAGCACATGACCTATAAAGATTCTAGCACAGGGTGAGGAAACTCCCAAAGGGCATCTTGGCAGTCAACCTCTTTGCCTAGTACATGCATATTTGTAGAGCAACACACACCCTTGCACATGACCTAACACATGACAACCAAAGGGATGGACAAGGAATGATAAAAATTGTGAATGTGGGTAAAAAATGAAATAGCTACAAAATAAATAGAGAATGTTGCATGCAGACACGTTTGTAAAGGTTTCCAAGTCTGGAAGAAGGTCCATGCCATAAAAGCATAAAACAATGAGTGATATTGGTATTCCTGAAAGCTCGCTGTTGCTAACTTTTTCAAGTGATGGGACTTGAATTACAATCTTCTCCTCATGGACACAGATCCTTTATACTTCCATCCAGCTTCTGTCAATTTTTAAGACTAGTTCAAAAATACAGAGTCACTACTATATGCAAAGTCAGTTCTAAACCATATATGAGAGCAATAACTAGCACAGGTTTGCACTATGGTTGAACTGTAAACACGTGATGTACATTGTTAGTAGTAGTATCTCTCTCACTCACCATCTATACCGCTTTGTCCTGTATTCAGGGTCGCAGGAGCCTATCCCAGGAGACTTAGGGAACAAGGCGGTGTACACCCTGGACAGGGTGTCAATCTATCACAGGGCACACACACATACACACACTCACACACTATGGGCAATTTGGGAACATCAATTAACCTAACCTACATGTCTTTGGAATGTGGGAGGAAACCGGAGTACCCAGAGGAAACCCACCAAGCACAGGGAGAACATGCAAACTCCATGCACACAGTGACAGGAATCAAGCCTGGCCAGGAATCGAACCTGGAGGTGCAAGTCGACAGTGCTAACCACTAGACCACCGTGCCACCTGGTAGTAGTATGTAATGTATAATTAAGCAATATCACACGAGACGGGAGTGCTGTTGTACTAAATATCAACACTTTGATGTGGCAGTAGGCTCGAGGGTGCAGCCAGCGTGATCAATAGTACAACAGTACTAATACTGTATCACATGTGATGTTGCTTTTATACTCTACAAATGACATTTATTATAAACTGATTATATATTTTTTTGTTTATTTAACCAAGATATTTTTCTCCACCAACACATATAAATACCAAGAATGGCAGACAGGTAGTGACCGACAGCTAGTGTAATTAACAGGGGTGAAAGTAGTAGGGTTAAGGGCCTTGCCCTGGGCTCAAAGTGGCAGTAACTTGGCAGTGCTGGTGCTTGAACTCCCAACCTTCCAATCAGCAACCCAGTGCCTTAACCGCTTGAGCCACCTGGGTTAAATCCCAAATAGAGTCCTATGTAGGATGTACAATCCCTTGTTCCACACACCAAGTAGTGCCCTTGATCAGGGATTTGGTATTCAGCCTTGTGTTAGAAGATAGGCAGCTTTGTAGCTTGCATTAGCCATGAATAAAACAACACAGATGATTCTAAGGGAATTCAGAATGCTAAATTCTAGAAGCAGTTACTAAGAAGTTACTACAAAGTGTTGTTTTAGATGGCATACTGTTATCAGATTCTGTGACTGGTTTTGAATGTGGGTTTTGCCAGATTGATATGAAGTAATACATATAGTTAAACGTCACAGTGATGTTATGCTTTACTGTATGTCACCACTCGTGGAATGCCTCTCACCGAAACAGCTTACTTGGTCGGAACTATCTGCTTTATGAAGAAGTGATAAACGATCACTCAGAATGACATACAACATGACCATCATAAACCAATCAGAAACATTGGGTCAAAACATTGTGTCAAAACATTAGGAAGTGGTTTAACACATCCCAATGATAAGTTACATTCATGGTGAATGCTTCTGGTGTATAGTTCACTGTCAATATCGCTTCCAAAACAAACAAAAAAAAGCATTTAATACAGTAACTGATATAAAATCAACATTCTCTATCATGTTACACATGAAGAAATATACAAATAAAGCAAGAAAGATATATACAGTTATTAGGTGTTTCTTTATCCAATTCGAACATACTGTAATCACAGAGTATTAATCATCATAGTTATTTATCATCAGCATTATACCTACTACCAAGTACCTACTACCTAATAAATTAACATATTAGTAATTCTTTGACATTTATATGGAACTTCAACGTGCATATGCAAAGAAAGAATTATGTTTTTTTTTTTTCTCTTTCTGTTTAGGTATTAAAGGGGGTTAAAATATTCCAATTAGATTTTCTTCCTAATATGACCTCATAAAAGAAATTACCCTTCCCCAATTTGTTTCTCAGCTCTTCTGTTCTTTGGGAGGGCATGGCTCAGAAGTATTTCGTTTACATAGAACGGATATGGAGCTTTTGAAAGAGGAATAAAATGGTTCACACGGGTTTGTCTAGTGTTTGGGTTTCTCTGGGAGCAGCCAGACTAAACAGAAGGTTGATAGTTACAATATCTCTAGATAAAGCTGTTGTAAGAATTTGGAGGCCATCTCAGGTAGGAGTGCTGTCACTGATTAATGTTTTTTTTTTTTTTTTACCACTAAGGGAGTGGGCAGATTATTAATGTATCACATCTATTCACAATGGCAGAATGTCAGCCTATGAACATTGTAAAGAAATGGTTAATGTTACAGATTTGCTTTTTATTGCTTTTTATTTCATGGTCAACCTGACTTTCTTATGGGTTCTTAAATACTTTCTAGTCTTAGGGTTTATAATTATGTACTGTAATGACATAACCTCTTCTTTCTGATCAAGGTTTGCACAGACCTGGAACAGCTGCATGTTGTCTTCTTTTTTGTTATATTTTAAATTAATAGACAAACATACATCATTTAGGTTCTGACCTGAACACCAAGAGAACTATCTGCTCGAAGGAATTATAACCAAAATGAAAATAATTAGAGAGACAGAAAATATGTTTGCATTTTAAATGGTTTATAAATACTGAAATACAGCACATATATGCTGACATAAGTAGCAACGGCATTCACCATGAGTTCTAAGTGTATATAGTTATATAAACGTAATTTAATAAACTAGCACAAAGTAAAGAATGTCAAACTGTAATTGAATACCAGTATGCAGTATGGAAACATTAGGAACTTTCAAACACACACACACACACACACACACACACACACACACACACACACACACACACAAAAATAAGAATCTGAAAGCCATTTATCTATAAATTCTAATATTGAAACTTAAATAAATAAATAAATAAATAAATAAATAAAAATTCCAAAGTAGATTGTCTTGTACTGTATATTGATTAATGTATGTATTTGTCAGTTTGACTGCGCTGTAAAAGTGTGACAGATGGCACATTTATCCATTTTATGAATTGAATCTAATTAAAAGAAAAACACTCCCAGATGACAAAACTTTGAGGTTTAAATTGCTAGGTTGAAAGTAAAAGCAAAAGGTAATAAAAGACTAATATATTTTACTTCTAACTGGTCCTCAATCAAAAGAAAATTCCTAAAAAATATTCAAACGTGATTAATAACAATTTTCAAGACTGAGACTGACAAATCAGTGGTTGTGGCAAGACCGTGTGTGTATCTGTGTGTGCCTGTTTGACTGTGCAAGTTCTCATAAGTCCAAGAGCTGTAAAGTTTCATTCAACCTGAACTTACTTAAGCCTAACTATTGAACTTTTTCTGTGCCTGAAGTCATTTGGGTTTGGTCTAACTTTATTTCATAATGGCTTACATAAAAATTCCTACACAAAAATGGGTTCAAGATGGATCAAATAAGCTAAATCTGAGCAACAGAAAATAAGCATTGTATAATGCTTATGATACAAGGGGCGTTCGAGTCAAACCATGATGGTCTGGTAGTTATTGCCACATCCCCTGTACAGTCCTCACCTCGATCCAAGTCATTTCCACACGTTTGGGCCATTAAAGGAGGCCAGCATTTTAGACATGAAGCAGGTAAACCGATCATGGCTCTGATGTAATGTGAAAACGTTCTACCTTGATTGTATCTAAGCACTAGTGAAACACTGGACTTACTTCGTTAGTGTAGCAGGGGATTATATAAAGAAGTAGAGGTAGGTTTTACTCTCATAAGTTTACTCTTATCCTGGTTTGACTTGAACGCCCCTCGTATTACCTCCTAGTTAATCCAAGCAATTCTCACATTTAAAAAAAAAAAAAAAAAAGTTATTATTACTACTACTAGGATCTCATTCATATTTGAAAGCATTTAAATACTAAAGACTGAGAGGATGTCCTACAGTAGTCAGCACTAGAAGGAGTTAAATTGGCGCTCTCTGGTTGTATTATGTTTCTCTTCCACACGAGCGCCTCTCAGACTGATGACTCCGGGCTCCATTTGGAGCCTGTGAACTGTAGGCAATTTCAAATGAGGCTAAAACCCTTCATGTTGCTTTCGCCCTAAATTAAGGCACCTCATGCGGAGAGCAAGGCTGCAATTCAACAAATGCTTCACAGCATCGCTGTCCTTGTTTGCAAATGTTTGCTCAACTCCTTCAAGTATTCTCTGTTTTCCTAGGTCATTAGAAAGCCGCACGCTACTCTTTTTCATATCCTTTGTGTCCTGCAGCATCGCTAATGAGCCATGAATATGTTTACTTTCAGAGAGAAAAAAAGGAGTTTTTGATGCTCTAACTTTGCCTCTCCTATTTCTTTTCCCTTTCTTCCTTCTGAAGAACTTCCCAGTCTAACCCTGAGCATTTAAACAATGGTTGTGTGTTTCTTGCAGCAAGGAGCTTATGTACACATAAACAAGGTGAGGGCAAAAAAATGAAAAAAAAAAAAAAATGCAGCTCGTTTTATTTCCGGCTGTTCACATTTCGAAGATGTATGGATGGGCTAAATGTGGGAACTAGTGTTTTCGAGAGAGATGGTTGCATGAGGAAGAATGACGGGTGAGATGACAGGTGAATATTAGGGAACAAAACATTCTACTTTCCAATGTCAATACATCTTCATATCGCTCCAGGGCGGCCTGCGCTGCGTCTCGTATCCTTTCCCGCTTCTCTCTGCGGTAGATCTCTGGAAACGATATTTCACCCTAGGACTATTCGTAAAGTGTCATTGAAACCTGTCGTCACAGCACAACAGCATATTAAACATTGTCAGGTAAAGCTACGAGCAGTATTGATAAGCTGCTGTGCCTACTATCATGTTTTTTCACTGGATGAATGAGTAATGAATGAAATGCCAGTTTGATTTATTGTCATTTAGCTGATTTGTGAATCTGGTGTCTTGAGATTGGATTTAATTGACACTTTGACTGTAATAGAAAAGGAGAACGTAGAATTAGAATTAGTTTTATATTTAATTGAAGATGCTTCCTTTGAAAAAGCATCAATGAACGTATTTTCAGCTTTCAAGTTTACATGTTCTGCTTACTAATAAACTTATTATTTATTCATGCGTTATGAACATTGATCTTTAAAAAATGACAATTAAAAAGGTCTGCCATTTATTTTGGGGTAATGCTCTGATTTGTCTTGAGCACATGCTCTACTATTTTGTCTCTTACAACTAAAATTGTTAAATAAAAATCTTACTAGCTTCTTTTTTTTGTATTGTATTCTATTTTTTAATTGACTGCTTGTTTTGCTAGCAGAAGCATTATATAACAAAACTAATAATATGGCAATTCATAATGCTCTTGCCACAGTCGGGCCAGGCTCCGATCAAAATCGAACTCAACGCCCTTTATCTCCGGAACACTAACCACCATCACCTGACTCCAATCAAATCACACCCATAAAAGCACACACCACGCTGCAGTCAGTGTCTGGCTCGTACCAACGAAAGTGGACCGGATCTCCAAATTACAAGTAAGAAGTAAATACTTACCTTGCTACTTACCTGTACTCCTTGTTTCCTAGAAGTGTTCCTGTCTGTTTTCCTCGTCCTCGTCTCCGTGGTTCCGTGGAGTGTGGTCGTCACAGACTCCAGATATCTCCAATACAAACCCCGCGACGCTCTTGTTTCCACAAAGAAAAAAGAAAACAATCTATCAGTCTACAGTATTCAATCAGCAGAAGTGGCTTTAGTATAAAGACTTACCTGATAAAGAATTGCATCGTTTAACCCTGCCGTGAATTTCACATTGGTAAATAAACATTGCTCATCATTATACTTACCAGCGTGTTTTGAGTCCGTCTATGTTACAGCTCTTGCCATTTCTGAAGGGCCTGCATCAAACAAAGAAAATAACTTTATTAACGGTTATTGCTGCAATCACTGGAGTTAGGTTATTAAAACCTGGAAGGATACTGGAAAAAATAATGAATGATCACTTAAACACTTGATGAGGTTCCATCATTTAAAAAAAAAAGTATAGTTGAAATAAAAGTATGTTTAATAGTGAAAGTAAGAGCATTTCCACACACGCACAAGCCATGCACCCATCATTCATAGTACCCACTGTACAAGCCTCTGCAGGCAACGTTATGTGACAATAAAAGGAAGTTTCCTGATGACCTGAATGGCACAGGCATATTCCCGGACTCAAATTGTGAAAACGTGGCTCTGGATGCATAAGGAATCATTTTCCCTAATGAATTGGCTAAAATTAGAAGAAAAAGTGTGCAAACAAAATATTTTTGCATTAAAGTGTTTTTTAGGTAGTTTTTTTTTTTTTTCATTGTACAATAGAAATGTATGGCCAGACAGTTGTGCAAAAAAAAAAAAAAAAAAGACATCAGATTCTCCGTGTGGCATGTGCAACATGTTTGATGCTTCAGATACAACTCAATAATCCATTGTCTTTATAGGGCAGATAGAATCTTTACAGTATGCTGTGTGAGAAATGTAGTTTATTCAATTTGTCAGATTTTACTTTAGTCTAGGTGTTTAGTCTGTTTTAGTGGATCAAAAAAACTGAAAAAAATAAAAATCAGAGAGGTTGAACATTTTAGAAAGCGCGAATCAACAGTGCCTGATATCACAGCTGGATCGCCTTTGTTCATCCCAAAATGGAGAAGTTTAAAAAGTGGAAGCCTCTGACTCTGTTTGAAAGGCATGTGAAAGTATGATTTCCGCTTTAACAGAAGGGACAAAGGAGTTGTCATAAACTGAGTAGATGGGGGTTGATGCTGTAGATGAGAGCAAGCTCTTGATGAATCATTTATGTTTGGATGAATGTGTGTGTCGCTTTCCTGTTGTAACCGATGGGCTTTTTTTTTTTTTTTTTTTTGTCTAATTGGCATTTTATTTTTGGCTGGTGTGTCTCCTGGGAAAGAGTGCTGAGTAGACTGGGGGGAAAACTGTAAATGACAGTAAACAGAAAAGCATCTGCGGCTTTTCATCGTGACCCAGAGTGACATTTTCTATATAAAAGGTGCCATTTAACTGATGAGAAAAAGTTATTTGATTGCTTTCTCTATAATTTCAGTCGTAAGAATAGCTAAGAATGCAAACCTCATGTATCATCTAATCGATAAACTTTTTAACATTTCCTACAAGTTGACTCATATATAAATATTTCTATTTTAGATATATTCTTTCTTATTAAAGCTCATTTTTTCGTACACATTCAGGGAGTATTTTTCATTTGCAAAACATGGAATTTCTTCCACCGCTGTATGTAAAGCAGCAAAACAAGAACAATCCGTGTTATCGTGTTCCCAGTGCACTGCGTGATTCCCAGTTTGACAAGCTCTTTTTGCACTAGTTCATTGTTTTCCATGTGCTTTTGTTTTGGGTCTCTGCCTCTATTTTGTCATCGGATGGAGTTCATCTGGTTCTGTGTTAATTCCATGATTAATTTGTCTATTTATATTCTGTTGTGTCTTATTATATTCAGGAAATCTTGTCAATTGTATTGTGAGCCTTTCTGTTTCTGTGCCACGTTTATTATGGTTTTCCCACTCGTGCGTGCATTGCCATTTCGATTATCCTTATTCTGTGTTGCCTACATGTGTATATTCACAAAGGGCTGGAGGTTCACGTCTCGTCTCCGGCCTGTTTGTTTGGAGACTCCCTGTACTTGGTGGATTTCCTCCAGGTACTGCAGTTTCCTTCCAAAGTCAAAAAACAGGCTTTGTAGGATAATTGGTGTTTTCAAATTGCCTGTAGTGTGTGGTTGGTTGTGTGAATATGGATTCCTGTGCTCTGAGATGGACCGGCACGCATTCGAGAGTATACCCTGCCTTGTGCCGCAAGTTCTCTGGGAAACAACCCCACACAGGATAAGCGGTATATAATATGGACAGATCGAATATGTTTGGTTAGCAAACAAGACAATACAGATGTTGTATTACTAACTGATCACAATGCTAAGCAATGCAAAGAGACAGGTGATGAAAGTCTTAAAATGCCAACTGAGTATGGAAGAATTATGGATTCATCACCACACTACAGCGAGATACTATCTATGCCCAATATCTCACTTAGACAAATTGTGTTGTTTTGTGTGTGTGTGTTGTCTGTATTTCATGATTTCTCTACCTAATTCCCAAGGATCATTTCTGGCCTTGAATCAGAATCAAAAGCCATCTTCTTCAGAAAACAACTGCCATTTTTAAAGCAAATCCCTTTTGAGTTAACGGATGGATGACCGTACTAGATGACACGATTGTGGAAAATGACTTTGGACGCTCAGTGGGTGTAATGACCTGGTCGGGTTGTATCTAAGGGGACCACAAAGGCTAGCTGAGGATCTGGGTCATGTCTGTGAGAGCCATGGCCAACAGCTGTCTCTCAGGAGAGGCCTTAGTAAGAGCTGGCCTTTGTTGTGTAGTCTAGTGTGAAACCACTATGTGCCTCAGAGAGAAAGGGAGAGAAAATACAGTGATGGTCAGGCAGGGAGAAAAATAATAACTGGATCGACAATTTACCCAAAACCAGAAAAATGAAGGAATTGACAATGGAAGAGTATACAGTATATTAAAGTAGGACAAATGCAGTAATAGTGACACCGTGACCCTGTTAATGAATGCACGTTTGTTTCATGCATGTAGAGTTTTGTAATAATATTTGGATGGAGATTAGGCACATAAAAATGACAGTGCACCCAAGATGCATTTACAATTGAGTTATATCAGACTTAAACCATGACAGAAGGTCAAAGATGCCATGTCATATAAGCATAAAAGCATTTCAATACATACATCGACAAACAAACTTAATTAACTGGGTGACATGCAGTCACTAAATGTTTAAGTTTAAACTGGCAGAGAAATCAACATAAATTTTTGTTGGAAGAAACAATTTTAGATATGAAGCAACTAAAAAGGAGGAACATGAGAATTTGGTGCTTAAGTGTCATAAGAAAATGTGCAAATTTACATGAAGTATTGATACTAGTTGTCAACTGAGTCCTGTTCTATTGTCATCAAAGACTTTTCTGTAATGGGTGAGATTATATCCAAGCACTCTTTGTTTTTGTTTATTTCTTTGTAAAGTAAACTACAATATAATTTTTAAAAATCTCATGTTCTGCATTATGATTGACTAGAAGCACATAACCCCATCTGCTCCAGAGGTGCTGGAATATGCGAAAAAAAATTCTTTCACCGATGTGAAAAATAATTGAATCTTATTTTGTCGTTTGATTATTATTTAATCTCAGTGTAAGTCTAAACCACATGTATATATAATGAAGTGATTTAAAATGAATGCTGATGATTGTTGAAATAATAAGTAAAATGAACAATTGCAAAATTGTTAACGAGCTTCTGTTAGCAAGCTTGTGTGATGTTAAGAAATCCAGCCGTCTGTATTATGATATTGTATAATTGGTTAGAAACCTTGAATCTGAAACTGGAACTCAAATTATTTTGTTTCTAGCACAGCTTGGCACAATTTTTTTCTTGGGCTTTATGGCTTTCGAAGGTTCAATACATTGGATCACTCGATTCACAAGTTACTCCTCCTAATCCACAAGTGCTCTTTCTGCTGAATGCCCTTCCTGGGCATAGGGATAAGGGCTTTGCCCAAGAGTCAAACAGCGGCAAACACGGCTCTACTCTCGACCCTCCAATCAGCAACCCAGACTCAGAACTGCCTGAACCACCACTGTACATCTCCCCCATCCCCACTTGGCCCAATATTTTATTATCATTAATATTCATTATCAGTCTAAATCACATTTATGTAAAGTTTAATGAATAGATAGTTTTATGAGATCTTTCAATAAAACTACTATTTTATTTTCTTCCACATTCTTTTATGGATTTTTTTTTTTTATCTTTTATGTATTTATTTTTTCCATGTCCCTTTCGGGTCTGCAAATTTTAATTTCGTCAACCGGGAACAATTCTGATTGCAAGTGTATATTAATGAGTAGACCATAATATATTTGTATAATATACTGTATATTAACCTAGATAGTATAGTTTTGTAATGTGAAGAACTGCTGCTGTAATCATAAAGAATGTTCTGCCTGAGTTTCTTAAAACAGCTCTATTCGAATAATAATTGCATTAGGACTGTATTAATACTATTAATGCAGACTCAGCTCTAGGACAATTTAAAGTGTATGTATAATTATTTTGATATCCTAATATCAGCTATTCAACAATTCAAACATGACATGAATATCATTTTCTCAAATATGTGAAAGCTGCATCTTTTTTTCGTATCATGTTTTACTATAATGGTGACTATAAATGGCTTCTACAGAAAGATGATGAATGTCCCTTGCATAATCGATATTTGTGTTGACACTGGCAGGGAAATATTGATGGAGGGGATAGAAAATGAGATCCAGCGTTTTGTCTTTAGGTGTGGTCTCGGTCCATCCTGCCAAATGCGACACACACAAATTACACAAATGAATTCAGTGTAACGCACGTGTTTGTGAAAAGAGCTCTTGTGATATGTTGTTGGAATATATTAAGAAATTGCTGTCAACATAATGTCCAGTGACAGAAAAGATGCCCTTCGAAATTGATCAGTCATCAGGAGAAAATATGTAGTTGTAATGTTAAATTTATAAAAAGTAAACTCATGTATTTTGCTTTTGTTTGTTTTGTTGTTCCCAAGATTAAAATGTGTGGAAATGAATAAAGTGGTGTTTGCACCTGCAACCTTGCAGTCACTGAATTCAAACAGCTTTCCGCAATGACAAGGACACACATCACTTAGTTTTAGAAGTAACCACATGTTTTTCTTCATAATATGCCTTTAATTGTAAAGATATCAACTTGTCTTAAATAATTAATTAGGTATTTAATCTGGATGTTTTGGTAATTAATCTGAATTACGTGCTTCCATTTTACATGTTGCATTGCAAATTTAAGAATAATATTCTCTTATAGCTTATGAATAACAATTTAACATGCTTATTCTACTTAAAGCATTGTAAATTTAAAAATCGTTTTAAATATTCAAAATTCCCATATTTTAGTATTACTTTAACAAGTTAGCACACACTGTACACACACTGAAATCACATCTGAATGTCAAAAAATTACTAAAGTGAATTTAGCATAGTGGGTCTTCTTCAATCTTTTAATTGCTAGGGGGAAAATACAGCAACAGTTTATTTTCAGTCTTCACCTCTCCTGTCTCGGTGAGCCTGTGTCCAATATAGTCCCACATTCTTGCTTTCGATTAACAGAAGTGGAACCTGATCCACTCATCTTCTGCTGTAGTAGTGTATGCAGTATGTTTCAACCTCATTGTTTGACATGTGCATCTTGAGATGCTTTTCTGCTCACCGTGTTAGTAAAAAGTCGTTATTTAACTCACTGTAATCGTTCTATCACTGTGCATCAGCGTAGCCCGTTTCCCTTTATCAACAGGGTGTTTCTCTCCACTCACTGGGTGGTTTTTGCACCATACTGCGTAAACTCGAGAGGCTGTTGTGTGTGAAATTCCCAGGAGATCAGAAGTTTCTTAAACACTCAAACCAACACCAGTAATCATGAAATAGTCATGTCACTGAGATCACTTGTTCCCCCATACTGATGTTTGATTGTAAACATTAACTGAAGCTTTTAAGATGTGTGTAGATGTCTGAGTTGATTTTTTAGCTCCTGCCACACAATTGACTGATTGGCTAGCTCACACACACATACACACAGAGTACTGCACAAAGTACTGAACATTGTACTTATCTCACAAACTACTAAATATTGAACTCACCCCTTTAAGCTAATCTGTTTCAGCAGTCGACTGCACGAGGAATTGTTAACTACGCATTGATTGAGTAGATAAACTGAATGGGAAGAGAGAATGAAGGCCAGAGAGAAAGGGAGATAGAGGAAGAGATAAAAAAGAACAGATACTCCCCGAACGCATGGTCCTCATGTGGTTACCATGGAAACCGTATTCTTGGACTGGGAGAGCAGAGCGTTTTCATATGAATACATCAGAAATGCTAGTGGGCTAAAAAAAAAAAAAAAAAAAGCCAAATTACAGGGTGCATTGTAATCCAGTGCTTATTGTTTTCTCCTGATAATTGCATTGTTTCAAGTCCCCCCCTACCATTTTTTTTAACCACTGCTGCATGTAACTCTGAGATAATCTTATTCACAGTTTTGAGCTTCTGAGTCTAGTAACCCTAGGTCTATCAAGAGTACTGTTTTTTTCCATTTCATCCCAGTTAGGTGTAACTTGTTCACCTTATTATTTGCAGGTCACAAGGTGTTACAAGGTAATACAGAGATTTGAATTACTATTATTATTATTATTATTATTATTATTATTATGTGTCAAAATCTGAATTCCATACGGTTATGAAAAGACTTCCCAACAGTCAAATTATAAAGGTTGATAATTATCTATAATTACTGTTTCAGTTTACACAAAAAGAGCCGCCTTGTCATACTTTTAACCCAGTGGGACGTCCATTAGTATCCCTCGCTGCCACCGCCACTACCACTTTTTTTTTCCATTTTCATTATTTTAGGACACGTTAATGGAATTGCGATCCACTATTTCTCATGTATAATAATGAATCCATGTCCAAGGCTCAATTTAATTTAATTGGGCGTTAGGCTCCAAGCTAGAGGAATTGGAGGACGTTGTGATTGCTATTCAGAACTTATGGTAACATTATGCAGGCTTAGATTTGAAATACCATTGCTAGTAGTTAAACGTGGATAAGCTGCCAGTCTCTCCATAATGGATGGTAGATAAACGCAAAAATATAATTTGTTAAAGTGGTGAACTGCATAAAAATGGCACCTCCTGGGAACACTTAATTTGGATTCTGTTGTTAGATGGCTAAGTAATTATTTGCAGTCAAATATCTGTAGGTAGAAAAAGGCAAATGTTTGTTTTCCATGGAAGAAAAAAAAAAAAACCTAAATGAGAGACTTGTATAATTGCTAAATTCACCGCACGACTTCCCCAGAGGCTGGCATTTATTTCACCTCAAGTATGTGAGATGCCAGCGACTTTATGGGCAAAACAATTACCATCACCCCGGCAAACCCCAATAATACAGTTAGAGCACAGTAAAATCACCAGGTGTTAAATTAGCAACTGCAGAGTTCTCATGATCCTGTTCCACCTGGAGCGTGCTCGCCGTGAAATTTCTATAGGAGTTGCTTAAAGCAAAGCCAGTACAGTACTTTTGTCTTCATGCTGATATCATTCATAAAGATAGGATTAAAAAGGAATGAGAGTAGTGCACTTCCTTCCAATTAACCCATTTTATTTGCCCCACCAGCCTTTTATGCATGCACGTCGTGCCTGCTCTGTATGGCTTTGATCTTTTCTCTGCGCTCTGCTCCACGCTCGGAGAGGTGAAGTCGGCATTTGTATTCAAGCTGACTGTAATGGCGTCCGGTCGGGATGAAACAGGGGGGAAAAAAAGAGATGGGAGGGTTTCTTCTGGCATCCTGCTGTTGCACCCACTGTGTGTCTCAACATGTTTCAGGATTGTGGGGTATGCTGTGAGAAGGTTCCGGTGATAATAAGAAGCTTTGTTCTTGCAAGAATGAGCATGCCTCTGAGATGCTCTTAAATGTCTGAAAACGTTCAGTGTTTGAGGTATTCAAGGCGGAAAGGAAAACACTTTTTTTCACCTGCGTGGTTAGTAAGCGTTCGGGCTATGAGGGGAATTCCAGGTCTGGTTTACACCATGCTGATTTTTGGCCAGTTCAAATCTTACAGTACTCATAAGGTGACTTCTTTTTTTTAAGAAGAACAAAGTTAAGGCAATCTCAGAAATATATCATTAAAATCTCAGAGGTGCTACGACTAAAAGCAACTAATTCATCTAAAAGCAACTAATAGGATGGAAGAGCTGCAAAATATAATAGTTACAGTACAATGTCAAAAGCATGCTAATAAAGAGCAGAATGTCTCACTGAAGCAGGTTTCTGATTAATGGCATAAGCAGAATATCATTGTGTTTTGTATAGCCTAATGTTTAGTCTGTTATAGAATCCGGCAAATATTTTATCAGGATTATTTCATACAGCGTAATAACCTTAAAACCACCATTATACTTTCTATAGGTGCTGTGATTTTGGTAAATCCCATTCAAGACTACTTTGTAAATATGCTGTATAAGGAAGGATCAGTTTAGAGATATCTTGCTATGAAATAAGACACCCTATATTTACTTGCTAAGTTCTAAGAGGGTGAGAGGCATGCCCGAGCACCTTGAACACTATAAAGATCTCCTTGATGCATTCCATTGGCTTGCACTGGTATGTGTGTTCAGTCAACAGCTCTCCCTGGCTTCTAAAACCCCTTCCCACATTCCACATACTTTACCCACCTCAGGTCAACAAGCACACAATGGCTCTTACTTTTCCTCCACAGGAAAGTGTTCTTTTATAACTTTTATAGAAAAGTACCTTGAACAGTCATTTGTGAATATTACACACATAGCTTTGAGATACTTTTTATTTCTATTTATTTAAAACATTTTATTTCTATTTATTTAAAACTTTATCCCCACATCCCAGTTATTCTTCATATGTGGTTCAAACAAGTCATTTAATTATGTTACATTATGTAAAAGACTTTATTTCCATTTTTTACATTTCTTTTACATCATAAGGCATATGGCTTAGTGGTTAGCACTGTCGCCTTGAGTCAGGGTTCGATCCCCGCCTTGGCTCTGTGTGCATAGTTTCCATGTTCTCCTCGTGCTTGGTGGGTTTCCTCCGGGAACTCCGGTTTCCTCCCACTGTCCAAAGACATGCAGGTTAGGCTAATTAGCGTTCCCAAACTGCCCGTAGTATGTGAATGTGTGTGTGCCCAGTGACGGATTGGCCCGTCCAGGGTGTACCCCGTCTCATGCCCTAAGTCTCCTGCGATAGGCTCCAGTCCCCCTGTGACCCTGGATACAGGATAAAGCAGTATAGATGATGAGTGAGTTACGAATGATTTCTTTTACATCATATGTTTTTGTTGTTCATACATTAGCGATTCATGTAGTAAATCTTATCCGTTTAAAGTGAAACATGTCAGTTTATGTTATCACTATCGTTAAAGCACTTAAACCACCATTTGCTTACCAGCCTTTCAAGCAGTTCCGGGGTTTGGAGTTTGAACCTCGCCTCCAGTCTCTGTGCATGACATTCTTCTCCTTGTGCTTGGGTAGGCTGTTTTCTCCCCACAGTCCAAAAACATATATGTGCAGTGGTGGCCAAAAGTATTTAGACAAAAGTGAAATTCAAAGTTTTAATGACATTCTTAATTTTTTAATAATAATGACAATCAAGATATTTAAAAAGAAATTAATTTTATGCAATGAAATAGTTTTTTTTTTTTTAAAACACCTGCTGGATCCGGCTGTGCATAAAGACAAAAAGACATCTGCACTACTCTAGTGTCACTCACTCAATCCAAGTCTGTTGTATTGCTTCCTGATGATCATGTACAGTACAGAAGTTCAAGAACCCGCCGTTCTTGATTGCTACTGCCTTCTTCACTGTTGTCCAAAAGCTTTCTATTAAGTTTTTGATCTGCACATGACTCAGGTTGTGGCTCCAGAAGCTGAATACCCTGGTCACATTATCAAATAATTACATAATTAGTTAAATTATCACCTGTTTTGTGCACAGGCAAAACTAATACATGACATATGATGTCTTAATACTTTTGACCACCAAAATACACTGATTCCTATTCCCAGATTTGTCCATAATGTACTGTATGATGTGAGTCTGTGTGTCTGGCCCCACAACAGAGTCTATCCAGTAGTCTCTCCCTGCAGGCTCTTGTGACCCAATACAGGATAAGCATTATAGATGATAGATTGATGGATGGATGGCATAACATATGCGTAAAAAATCTCAACATCTGTTTTTTTTTTTTTTCTGGTTCCAATTTTGAAAAAAGGAACACTGGAGACTCCTCCCAAAAATGCTAAACAATATCAGCTCTTTAACTGTAAGATCATCTTTATGGGTTAATCAGTCACATCCTCTGTACCTGTTCTATCTACAATTTCAATGTTATGATTTTGTAGAAAATTGCTTAGATTTTGAAATACAAGCTGATTTTGTTTCTCAGAATGTGTAACAGGGTTGATGCTTTAACATGAGTGCTGAGTGAGGAGTTGAGGGAGGAAGAAGAAAAAACACACACAGCATGAGAGAGAGAGAAAGAGAGATGAGCACCTACTTTCTTTTTGAATGCAGCTGTGATTTGCTTCTAGACTCAGAGCCTGCACTCTGAGGAACATTTGAATGCTCTCTCTCTCTCTCTCTCTCTCTCTCGTCTCTCTCTCCCTCTTACTCCCTCTCCCTCTCTCTCTCTCTGGCTTGAGGGCAATCAAGTTCTGGAGAAAGGCTGAAAAGCTCCTGAGGACCCGAACAAGTGTGAGAGTGTGTGTTTTTGTGTGTGTCGTGTAGGAGTGTTAGCATGTATTCTTCGCTTTTTTTCCCCCCAGCCCTATTTTGATTTATTCATTCTGGTTATTTTAAGCAAGCCATGAGCCAAGAGGTCCTTTAGAGCAGCGCATATTGATCTAATCAGTCTTTTATTCAAGCTCTCTCTCTCTCTCTCTCTCTCTCTCTCTCATTCATGGTATTGATGGTCATGCTCTTTTCTCTATGCATCATTCCTGCTCAGGCTCAAGACCGAATTACTGTACAGCTGAAGTGATTGTGCATCATATCCTACCACTCAGGATTGAACAAACATATCCTTTATTTTCGCATTAATTTCAAGCTCCGGTTCCTCATTGACTGACTGGTAGTTTCGGGTTTCAGCGAGTACGACGTAATCAAACGAGTTTGCCACTAGGCTATCGATTCATGCCAGACTAATCACAGCTTTGGTTGATAAATTATTCAGTTCATTTGTACGCTATGCCTGCCATTTTTTCTGATCCAGCCTTCATCATCACTAAAGGCTTGAAATCTCTCTCATCAGGCTGAGTGCAGGAAAATACGGTGGATGTTTAGTGCTTAGCACTTATTGCGTTCTCTGACACATTACAGGATCCCAAGGGCCTTTACTGCATACTGAGTGTTGTCGAAAACACAAACTGAAGTTGTTCATGTGAAAAGGGGGAAGAGAGAACTTTTTTGTGTGGTTCTCTCTTCTTAAGTTTTCAGATTTTTTTATTAATTAATTTTTTTTAAGTAATACTGTTACTTAAAGATTGAAATACAATAATCCATGCTTTCAAATTGTTTTAAATAATATATTTTTTTTTATTATTTTGTAATTATTTGCTGTTAATGATATACAGTATGTTTTTATTCTACTGTATATTTTATGGTGTACAATTCCCAGTGTAAGTTGTTACCATAGAAATTATAACATTAATATTAACCATGCAGCTGTAACACAGAGTGGACTCACACAGGAAGATGGTTGTTAGGAAGAGTGAAGTTTATTGGCAGTTTTGGAATATGCAATACGTTGACGGTAAGACTTATTTCCGTGGCAACGTTTAAACAGAGTGACAAGCGTTTTACTGATTATCCTTTGATCCGGTTCCGAAGCGGGTGCGCGGATAGTGAGGAATGTTGACTCGGAGATACTTGGGAACACGCACAACTGATTCACGACTGTGAGACAGAGGACGACAACTGCGATACTTCCTAAACACAGATAGCACAGGTAAATAATTTCGATAATTAATCTCGAGATTCGGTCCACTTTCGACGGTACGAGCTCGGACGTGGAGTGTAGCGTAGCGTGATCTGTGTATTTGTAGGTGTGTCTTGATTGACCTCAGGTTGTGATGATTAGAATCCCGGAGATGGGGGCGTTGTGTCTGACTGGGTTTGGAGCCTGGCCCAACTGTGACAGCAGCAAGTACAGTAATGAGCAGCATAGTGCAAATCTATTGGGTCACCAATTTGTTTAAGTGATATCAGAGTGAATTAAGGGAAAATATGGTGTTCCTGAAGTACCAAAAAGAGTGTGAATCAGCAACACATGTAATGCCATCAATTACACATACAGTACATCAAGGTATGTAGCGTAAATTTTTTTTTGGTTCAAATCGATTTATTATAACGAGAGTTATTACAGTATATTTGGGGCCTCTTTCGAGTGAATCACCCTGTTGTTTCATTCATTCATACATTTTCTGTACCGATTTATCCTGTATTTCGGGTCGCGGGGACCTGGAGCCTATCCCAGGAGACTTAGGGCACGAGGCGGGGTACACCCTGG
>JAQMYL010000016.1:8190646-8209216 GCA_030014365.1 Clarias pachynema | reverse complement strand
TCCTCATTTGGGTGATAACGGATAGAAATTATATAACATCATGTGTGTTATGCAGCTGAAAGTTCAATATAACAGAAATTCTTTAAATTAACTTTAAATTAACTTCTTTAAATTAAGTCCAGTTCAGCATAGGGATGAGTCAGTAGGTGCAAAGGGCAGATGGGGTCAGGATCACTGGAAGTACAGGAGCAGCATATGTAGCTCCAACCATCATAAAGCAGAATCCAGCTGAAGCTGGTCCTTCTCTGGATGCCTCAGGAAGTCTTGAGTCAACACTGATTCCACAAGCTTGTTGCAAAACCTTATGATCTATTTTTGATCAAATAATATATGTTAACCACTTCATACAAAAGGTCAGATTTCCCTTATGCCTTATAACTTCTATTGAGAGTGTTTAGTGTTCAGTGAGAGTGCGTGTGTTCAGATGATACATCACACTTTATTTGATTACATTTAAATAGGAAACTAGAAATAATTATATTAATAGTATATATTCACAATATTGAATATTTATTTTCGTTGGTTTGATTTAATTTAAAATTCTAGAACCTGTTTATTTTATATATATCAATCCCAACTTTTCAATATGGTATAAGACTTTTG
This sequence comes from Clarias pachynema, assembly GCA_030014365.1. Lineage (NCBI taxonomy): Eukaryota > Metazoa > Chordata > Actinopteri > Siluriformes > Clariidae > Clarias > Clarias pachynema. Next base: position 8,208,613 of record JAQMYL010000016.1, on the reverse strand, counting down.
GGCTGCAATGGATCCCTTTTAGCCCTGACTAGGTCTTGCTAGATTGATATCTTTGGCTAAAGATAAAAAGAGGGTGGTTAGAAGTTAGAGATAAAACATTTAGTCATTCCAGACTGTAGAGCCAAATCGGCATCTGCAGCTCACGGCTTGAGATGAAACCGGCCCAAGTTAAAGCTTCAGCATTTGCATACAATCTGGAGCATGGAGCACCATAAAACACTAATGAACACATTAAAGAGGCAAAACAGAGGCTGCTGATTTGTGACGGGGGGAGTGGGGATGTGCAGTAGATTGATTCTGGTGTGGTTGGCGGCTCCTCCAGGCTAACCAGTAAGTAATCATCCTTGTAAAATGTTTATGGGAGTCACCGCTGTGCCCCCGATTTCATCCAGCACCCACTTGGTGATGCACTGGCTCAAATTGATAGGTACGGCTGAGTGGACACCTGCGCTCTGCTGAACTGACTCCTACTGATCTCGCCTGGATGTGTGTGTGGCCATGTAGGAGATGGGGAGGTGCATGGTGACGGCGTTGGGGGGGGCAGTGTGCATCCAGGGGAGATGGGGCTATTACATTAGCTAGGTCTGATTGGTGGAGCTGAAATTGGAACACATTCCTGGGCCCTTACACAAATCCAGAGGACTATAAATCTCTCAGCCAACTTGTGCCACTTACCGCAGCCAGCAGACGAGCATTATGTTCCTCAGACTTCCCCCTCAGCTGTTAGCGTGTTGGAACAAAGCATCTGTGCAGCATGGTTTTGAATTCGTTGAATTGGATAAGCAGTGGCTGATGTCATTGAGTCTTTTTATACTTTTCAGTTCAGCGATGTGGCTTTTGGGTCTTGTCGAAACAAGCATCAGATGGAATGATAATGCTGACAAAGAGAAAGGGCCCAAATAAAGAGTAATAAACAGATTGTGCACACATCAACAAATCCACTACACTTACAGTACAGTTACCTTTAGGTTAATGTATTGCTGTATCTAGTAAGTTGCTGTATCTGTAAGTTCAGTCCTCAAGAGAAGGACAACAGAAGCTTTTGTATAACTGGAGTATGGATTTTTTTTTTTTTACTCACCCGTCATATTTATGGCTTCCTAATTAATTCACAGTCTTGCATTTATGTATTTAATATCTGACCCAAATGGTCAAGTTGAAGTCCACTTTTTGAGTGTATTTATAGCCCAAGCTATAAAAGTGCCATATTGTGGTTAGATTAAACTATCAGTGTTTTTCATATTGCATACTACTGCTCACTCTAGCTGCTAACACATAAAAATATATTTCAAATAGTTTCCATGCTTGAGAAGATAAATGTCTGTATTAATACAGATGTGTAGGTGATGATATCACTTGGACATTTTGGCTCAATTACATAAAGGTTGTTGATGAATGTCGCTGTTGTTGATGATCCTTTGCTCTTCATGTTGATGAAGCTACGCTCCTGCTATACGATCATTAGGAATGGCTGCTTTGTGTATCTATTCACTAGAGTATGCTTGATGAAATCGTTCACTTGGTTGCCTTTCAGTCATCCTTTTAGAATTGATTTTGAAGAAACTTCCGGGGGAGTTAAGTCAATAAGAAGAAAACATGCTTCTATTGCTAAGCCTCTTGAGGTGCGTGTGTATGTGTATGCATGTGAATATATACTATATACACATATGTGTGAATATAAAATAACCTTACTCCGTCCCTAACCTCAAATTTTCAACGCTTTTCCTATTAAGCTAAAGTCTGTGCTCGTTTAGAAGCAGTTGCCGTCATGAGATCTCATTGTTCCTTTGGTGAAAAGTGCCAATGCAGCTGCCTTACTGTTTTCTCAGATAGAGTATTGGCGGGGGAGGAGAGCCTCTCTTTGCTTGTTCTCATGCATTCCTCTGAGGCTAGCATACTTGACACCCTCCTCTTGGCACTGAAGAGCCATGGCTGCAGTAAAGGCCACAGACAAAGTTCATTTCATAGCAAAATGAAATCCAAAGCCGTACCCGTATGTCTGCTGTGTCCTTTGTTACCCTTGGTAAACAAAAGGCCATAGTCATGCAGTTCTACTGGGGCAACTCTCAAGCAAACCCATGTGCATAATGGAAACATGTGCACTCTGACTGAAAAAAAAAAATTGGTGGAGTTTATATAAGTGGTCAAATCTAAACTTTTGATACAGACAGCTGTTAAATGATAGTCGAGCTGGACTTTCCTACTGCTAAACAATAACATTATGAGTGAATAATAAGGACCCATTTCAAAGTTCCAAGACACCCAGCCAGTATTCAGTTAGTGTTCTCTCTGGGTCCTTTTGGGTTTCCTCCCAATTTCTAAAAACGTATCAGTAGGTCTAGATGGCTAAATTGCTCTTGTATGGGTACATCATGTCCTGTAATAGACTGACATCCCATCAGGGGATTATACACATCTTGTTTGCAGTATTCCTGGGATAGACTCTGGGCACCAAAAGCTCACCCATGTCGCTGGGGATCTAAGGGCAATCTGTTGCAATCCCACAAAAAGCCAATGTAGCACAACTCACTTAAAAAAAGTAAATGCTGCCCATAGTAGAAAGGCACCAGAACACCCAGTGTACCACAGCTGTGCACACAGGGCCCAACAATCAAAGAGCAGAAAGCTGCCTACACGGCCTCCAAGATTCCCAGGTCCTAACCCGATTGAGCACCTATGGAATGTGATGGACAAACAAGTCCATTCACGGAGGCCCCACCCCACAACCTACATCACCCAAAGGATCCACTGCCAATATCCTGGTGCCAGACACCACAACATACCCTAGAGTTTATGTAGAGTCATGATTTGAAGGGGCCTGAGCTGTCCAAGGGGAACCTACACAATATAAGGCATAACGTTTTGCATTGTAATGCTATAGCTGATCAGTGTACACTTTTATCTTCCTTTTCTTTCTTTCATTTTAATTCTTTCTTTGTCTCTGTTTTAAGGATTGGATAAATAGACAACAGTGTGCTACAGCTTGAAAGTAAAAGCCAAAGAAACAAAAAAAGGAATATTGTAAAAGATGACATTTTGATAACAAGAACATGGGTAAGTGGGTTCTCTGTTGTCCATTTCATAATGTTCTGACACAGCAAATGAAACCACATGATTATGGGCCTTACAAAAGGATTAGTTAACACACTGAAATTAGATTGAATGTATTTGAGCCATGGAAGGAAAGGGGAGGCGGACAGAGAGATAAACAAAACAGCGGCATTTTTACAGGGCAAAGCAATTAGACGTTGCTGGGGCAACAGCGGTGGATGTGACCTCATCAGGCCACATCTCATCCTCGCTCTTGCAAAAGGGAGACGGTTGAGGCAAGACCTGCAAAATTAAAAGGCAACCTTCAAAGACAAGACTCAAATTCATTTTCCTTCGTCTTCAGCCCAAACAGTTCAACCTTGTTAGAAGGGAGGCCAGATACTGCCTTTGACATTTTTGTGGGGGATCAAAACTTGACATTCTTGCTGTAGAGTTACCATTAATTTTAAGCACCTTTCATAATAACATGCTTATTAAAAGACTCAAAATGGCATGAGGTTGATTGTTCCAACATTCATAACGCTGCCAAAGTAACATCACAACAATGTTTTAACGACCAAAAATTCCTGCTTAAAATAGTTAATTTCCAGCCTATTTCCTTGTGATGAGCCATTCCTTACTTGGGCTTACTCCGTTTCGAACTAATTCACTTCACATAGATGCTCATCTGGTTAATAAATGAATCTGCTACATAAGTGCTACAGTCTTGTTTTGGGATAAAATCAGACCATATATGGACCTGTGAAACATTTCTGCACCACTGACCATGTAATTTTGAAACATAAGCCAAAGCAGGCACCTGCAGTCACATGAACCTTTTTGGTTTGGGTAAAATAAAACTGAGGCCTGAGGAGAAAGCAGCTTTTCCCCCCATAACAGCTATGTGAAGTCTTGGTCTTTATCTGTACTAAGGGTTGATCCTGACTAGGGAAAAGGTGCAGGGCTGTAGAAATTGAAAGAAGAAACACATCAAAGAGGGGTAATGAACCTTGTCCAATCCCAGCCTAACCGAGAGGCTCTTGGGGCTAGGAGATGGGGAAGAATTCTGATGAAGCTGTTTTCCTCACCAGAGTAATGGGCAGTGTGGGAGTGTGTGTGTGCATGTATTTGTGTGTGTGTCTATACATGCGTAGGAGTCTGCGAGGCACACAAAAAGTGGCTGCGTAGGTGGAGTGCGTTCCAAACCTTTGATGGCTCTAAACAAAGCGTCCAAAGCTTTGCGAATTCCGCAATCCGAGACTTCCATATGGGAAACAATGGGCACTCAAGGTGGATTAATCCTAACAGGCAGCCCATGCACACCTCATTAAGCTCTGAGATCCTGATGAACATCTGGGAGCGGCTTAACCAGTCTGAAAACCAGGACGGAACTTACTACTTTTTGAGAAGTCCAACCGAAATGGAAAGTTTTTCATGATGCCTAGTTTCCAAGCTACTGTATGTTGTTTTTAATGATGAAGGTCTCTCCATGAAGGCTTTTAAATGGTTCTTGCACTATTTACGATTTCAAAAGACTGGCTTGAAAGTCCCCTATAGTTAATGGTTATGCATAGACAATTAGTTTATAGCTATGAATAAGACAATTCAAGGGGTCCCTTTTGACTAGGTTCCATAGTTCTGACAAGATAGAAGGCTTTGGTGCATCCACATCTGGTCCACCATTTCCTGACCCCTAGTATAAGTATAAAAGAAAAAGAGGCAAGTATTTATATAAATGTTTAATAAGAAGATTCAGGACTATCTCAAGTCTGTCATAGAAATTATGTTTGAGCAAATCTCCCTTAAGAGAAAAAAAAAAACCTCATTGCTCCTTTAGTTGTGCATTGTGTGGCACACCATCTGTTCTTTTCTTTCGTTAAGGTTGGTTACACCTTCTTAGGATAGCGTGTATGCGTGTCTTGTGTGTCTTATGTGTGTGTGAGGTTTCAATTGGGCTGGAAAGAACATCGGTTCTCTTGTGATTTAATGGACTAAATGGACTGCGCCTGTAGCTGGATGTTTCAGTCTGTCCTCATTATCCAAGAAGAGCCGCGCAGCATCCATGGAGAACATCAAACACAAGCATAGCAGCTTTTCACCGAACATGAATAACAAAGGTAATATGGGATTTGGCTTCTGAGAGATTGTCTCGGATGAGGTGAGCGAGTATATGCTCAGCAAATCACCCAGTACAGCTGAAGGAACAGGATTAAAAAAGATGCCTGATCTGTTCATCTCACTCCCTAATGTTCAACACATGCTGCATACAGATAATCCTAATCCTTAGGTTATATGTTTTAGAATGTTGAGAGATTTCAAAAGAAGAATTGACATTCATGATACTGTACTTCATTATACGCTCATGAACAAAATCTTATGACTAGAGGAAACATTTCAAGTATTCACATTTCGCGCTGGTGGATCTTAACCAGGTTGTAAGAACTTCTTCAAAATGTCAAAAGAAGAAAATAGAGCAAGAGACAAAAAACAAAACAAAACAGAGATTGGCAATTTTTGAAAACTTCATTTAAGCTCAAACAGGCTGTTCATCAGCTGATCAAAAGTTTAAGACTATAACCTAAAAATACCCACAACAGAACTAAAAGTGTCAAAAAAGGACTCAGTAGTGAGTAGCGCCATCATTCCTGTTGATAACTTCAAACGCTTGTTTCGGTATGCTTAATGCAACTGTTTCCAGGAGGCTGGTTGGATCGTTGCTCCATGTGGTGAAGATGACTTCACAAAGGGCATCTACAGACTGGAACTGACATCTGTTTTTGTAAACTTCCCTTGCTATCCATCCCCAAACATTCTCAAGGGGCTTTAGATCAGGAGAACATGCAGGATGGTCCAGAAGTGCAACATTATTGTCCTGGAAGAAGTCCTTCGTCAGGCGGGCATTGTGAACTGCAGCATTGTCCTGTTGAAAGACCCAGTCATTACCACACAGACGAAGGCCCTCAGTCAAGAGGGATGTCTGCTCCAACATGTCCACATAGCCAGCTGTCGTTTGACGCCCCTGCACAACCTGAAGCTCCATTTTCCCATTGAAGGAAAAAGCACCCCAGATCATGAAGAAGCCTCCCCACTGTGCCATGTAAAAACCATCTCCAGAGGGATCTCCTTGTCATGCCAGTATCATTGGAAGCCATCAGGACCATCCAGATAATTTTTTTCTCGTCCGAGAATAAAACTTTCTTCCATCTTACAATGTCCCATGTTTGGTGCTCCCTTGCAAATTCCAAATGGGCAAGTTTGTAGTGTGGGCGGACAAGTGGCTTTCAAAGACATTTTTTGTTCTTTAAACCCTTGGCTCGCAGATGCTCTCTTATGGTTTTTGGGCTACAGTCAGCATCAGTAAGGGTCTTAATTTGGGTCGAGGATCGGCCCGTGTCTTCACGGACAGCCCGTCTGATCCTCTGGCTCAGTGGATCTATTGCAAAACTTTTTTATAACTTTTTATTCAGTTTCAGACATTTACAAGGGTCTTGTGTGTGTACATAGGAATAAAATAAGGCCTGCACCATTGCTCTTGTATTTATTTCCTAAATGAGCTTGAAAAAAAAAAAATCATATTTCCTGTTTGGTATGAAATCAGTGGTGGATCAGGTGGTTGAGGCTCTGGGTTGCTTTTCAGAGGATTGATGGTTTAAGCCTCACCACTGCCAGGTTACCTTAAGCAAAACCGTTAGCCCTATGCCCTATACAACCCAGCACCTGTTTGCAGTGCTGGTCCCAAGCCTGGTTAGAAAATGGGAGTATTGTGACAGGAAGGGCATCTGGTGTAAAAAAAAAAAAAAAAAAAAAAAACACAATTCCAAGCAAGAAGACAAAAAGAGGTGGGAACTACTAGCAGCTCTACTAGCCCTCCTTCAGCTATACTCCCATGCACAGTTTTCAGGAAAGTCCCATTCCTGCATTCTGATTGACTAGAAAAATGCTGTTATACTGTACTGTATATTATATATCTGTATACTCAGTAATAATGTAAATTGCTGTGTGTTGTTTTTGTTGTTTATTTATTTCCGAAATTAAAATAATTAAAGGGATATTGTTGCTACAGTATATTTAAATACCCCAGGATACCATATTACTGTATTATCGACCAAGCCATTACAAGTGTGTAATGTATTACTGTTGTCATCATAATATGGCAGATGAACTACATAATATATAATTTTCTGTGAAGAAATGTTTATTTATTGCTTATGGAAGGAGTCTCCAGTGTCAGCACTTTGTGAGAGTCATTAAGTTTTTGCCATTTGAGGGAGAGACGTTTGCACTTTCAATAATGTCATGCTATGTTTTTGTCTTTGGGAGAGAGAAAAAAACAAAGAACAGTTTTTTATAGCTGTTATAAAATAAGTGATAAGAGGAGTTTGTCTCATGGCTATTACACAAGATTAAGTTGTGTGTGATGCATTATTTGTTAACTAACAAAGAAAGCATTGATTTTTAGCAAATCACGACTAATACTTTCTGCTGTTTTAGAAAAATCAGCCACTGTCATGTTTTATTCCCTATCTATCACACAAACCTTGCAAAATCATCTTATGCAGAATCGCAGAGAGCCTTACAAGATGACTGATGCATAGAGCTGCTTAGATAATCCACAAAACAATAGGTACTCTTCAGGTCTAATAGCTTTCTGTTCACATGATTGCTACGGCTTTTCTTGGAAAATGGTTCCCATCTGTTTTCTCAAGACAAGCTATTCTTTCTGCATTTATTACTTCAGGTCAGTTTTTGAAGGTTTTTGAAGGTTCCTGCTTAGTAGTTTGGCAAAATACTTAGAAATACTTTGGCCTCACTGTGGTCTGATAAGGTGCAGAGTTTAGGGTTAGATAGTAATAGGGATATGTGTGAACAAAGAAGTTACGAGTACATTCCATCCTGTTGAGCATGTCCTGACTTGTCATTGGGAGTTTTTTTTTTCTGATAAAAGAGAATATTTCTCTTATCTCAATATGCTTTAGTTCTTGTAGTGTGTCTAGTGCACCTTCGGGAATGATGATGTTTCTAAAAGACACAAAGTTCAGATTTTTGAAATGGTACAGTCTACAGTCTTAAACTTTTTGGCTACATTCACATTACCAGCCTAAAGTGAATCAATTCTGATTTTTTTACCCTAATCTGACACAGATCAAATTTTTTGGCGTTGCCTAAATGCAGAAGATCAGATCTAAGTCACTTCTATATGTGATCCTAGATCAGATATATATCCGAACAAACTTTTGAGAGCTCACTCATCATCTATATTGCTTTATCCTGTATACAGGGTCGCGGGGGGCCAGGGTCACAGGAGACTTAGGGCATGAGGCGGGGTGCACCCTGGATATCCATCACAGGTCACACACACAGACAATTATGCACTCTCACACTCATTCACACACTACAGGCAATTTGGAAATGCCAATTAGCCTAATTCGCATGTCTTTGGACTGTAGGAGGAAACCAGAGCTCCCAGAGGAAACCCACCAAGCACAGGGAGAACATGCAAACTCCATGCACACAGACCAGGAATCAAGCACTTGAACCTGGAGGTGTAAGGCGACAGTGCTAACCACTACGCCATCGTGCCACCACTTTTGATAACAGTGAGATCTAAAGGCATGCAGCTCTTTGCCTCTGAGCATGCGTAAGGCACTCATTGACATTATCAGCACCGGCATCATGGGGATTTCATTGCAGTGCTAGCAATAGCTGCAAAACAGGCTTTCTTCCTTCTTCTGGACATCAATAAATACAGTCGACTAACTGCTTGTTGACCTCCAGAGCAAAATCCCAAGCATATTTTTGCTAAAGTTGCATCCACTGTTTGAAATGAATGAGACAATGAGTCGCACAAATATGACATGTTTTAAGCTAGATGTCATACAGATGTGCGCATGTATGCTGTTTCAATAGACAGATGTGTCCACATAAGAATCATGTAAAAGTCACTTTTAATTATGGATGTGAACTGTCATAGCATGCAAATCTGCTCTGACCAAAAAAAAATTGGAATTGAGCAATATGGCCCACAAAAAGTGCTAACGTGCAGTGATATTAAACTTTATTCTTCATTTCAAACATTGCTAGTTTTGTGGATAAAAGGTTAACCTCTGTTTTCCCCCTCAACACTCAATATAGATGTTATAGATTCCTGCTGGTGTAGCTGTGGCAGCCATTTTATGCATTATGACCAAAGAATGCTATAATCATCAGAGGACCTATGCAGTAGACATATTTTTTGATTATTGGACACTTGCATCATTACTTTTCTTTGGAAGTATTTTTTTCCCTTGTAATTACCCCCCTCTTTATCTCTCAGCAGCCCTCAAGTTGTCGCCTTTGCCATTCATATCAACCAAACAATTAATGACAGTCAGTTCTAATTAAGGCTTTGCAAAAAGCGGGGAATGCAGGAAACCAACCCACCCTTTTTATGTGAGCATTAGGACTCAATGAGTGTATGGGGCTCGATCGACTCTCACTTTGCCCATTGTCAGAGAAAATGAGTCTTTCTTACTTTCTTTAATTTGTCAAGATTTTACAATAAAACTAAGCTCTTTGCTGTGAGAGCTCTGATGGCTTATTTCTAGTATTTGTACCAATAATGTCTGGATTTTTTTTTTTCATTATGTGATAAGGCGAATAGAGGAGTTTGGGCATCATACACTGGCATTAAGAAACATTTGTATAGCTAAATAAGCTAGCATAATAAGTTCATGTTAAAAACAACAAAGAACAAAAAAGTCATGTTTAAGAAAGGTCAAATTATTAGCCTGCATCAAGCAAACAAAACAGCTATGGAGATGGCTGAAATCACTATAATTTGGTTAACATCAGTCCAATGCATTTTTAAAACTTCATCAAAGAAATATGGTCAGAATGAAATTATGAATCAAAATGTGTTTGGTGAGGTTGTAATTGCATAAACTACATCTACTGTATGTTTAATAGTCCAAGCATGAACATTTCCACACACAGACAATGTAATGAGAACTCACAGGTTTGGTACTGAACAGCTGTGTCTCCATGAAAAAAAAAACAACAGCTGTTAGTGAGACTAATCAGAAAAAAGCATAGGAGCTTAAAGATGGAGCAATTGGCTTTGGAGCAATGGGAAAAGATGGTGTGATGAAATTTCGGATTTACCTTATACCAGAGTTGAAGTTCATGAACCAATGCACCATCATGCATAGTGGCAACTGTATAAGCCTCTGGATGCAGTGTTATGATCTGCGGTTGCTTCAGTTGCCCAGGTCTAGACTCAGCAATGTTATGGGGTAATAAAATGAAGTCAGCTGATGACCTGAATGTACTGAATGTCCAGGTTATCACATCTATGGAGTTTTTTTTTATTCCCTAAATGGCACAGGCGTATTCCAGGACTCAAACTGTTAAAGAGTGGATTCACACATGAATTGGCCACCACATTGAGTACTTATGAGTACTTAAATTATATAGTAAATACACATCTCTTGCTCTGGTCTGGTGTTTGTCCATGTGATACCAAACTATAATCTGTAAAATAAAGCACCCCTGGCTTCAAGATGGCTGCCATGTAACTGTTTATATACTTTTTGTCAATTTGCCAGCTAATTCTGTCTAAGGGTGGAATTAGTTTAAGGCAAGTGTGGAGCTTTTTAAGCATAAACAAATTGTACATGCACAGTTAGTTGATTAGAGTCAGTGAATGTGTCATATGATATCAATATAAATACATCTGTTTCCTTTAAGACCCTAAAGTTCATTAGGGGGAAAAAATATGGAAATTATTATTATTATTATTATTATTATTATTATTATTATTATTATTATTATACCATTAACCTTGCAGCTAGTACAAAAATAAACAAGACTACATTTGAGGTAATAGGATTTGAGGTAATAGGATTTTTGTTAGGTAAGCAATCATGTAAAATTTTTAATTACACTCACCATTGAGAGAGCAGCATCATTTTATATATCTTTTTTGTAATTCACAGATATTTCTATACATTTCTGATTTTGCAGCGACCCATAAACATATTTTCTGAAATCATCCACATAATGATTTAATGATGACATTAAATGATTGTCATAGAAAAAGAAATATCGATCTGTCTACCCTGTGTGAGTCCAGACATACAGGTCTCAGGAGGCCTTTCCACACTTTCTTTTTCCAAAGGCACGGCTTTGATTTATGAGTTTAATAACATAGAGAAGCAGTAATCCAGAACTAATTCCAAATTAGCCATCTAATAGTAGTACCTATATTACCAGAAGGTGGACCATGCTCAGTGTGATGTAATTATTTTTGAAGGTGGACAGGCGCCATTTTTGTGTGTATATTCATGTGTGTGTGTGTGTGTGTGTGTGTGTGTGTGTGCGCGCGCGCGTGTGTGTGTGTGTGTGTGTGAGAGAGAGAGAGAGAGAGAGAGAGAAAGAAAGATGTTTATATTCTGGTTTCTTTTTATGATTATTACCCTCTGAGATATAGATATAAAATTAACAGTTCATTATCACTTATGTCTATAATAATCTGCATGAGAAACCATTATTAAGGCCAGGGAATCTCACAGCAGGTAGGGGACCTGGCGGTGCAATTTGCCATATTGTAAATTTATAGACTGAAAAGTCTGAACTCAGCTAAAAAACTTTCGATCATGGCATTCTGGAATTATTACCCACATCTTTGATCTGATTTTCAAACACATTCCAGCAGCTTATTCTTTATTTTAATTTAGGAAGCTCATCCTTGTAGTAAAATAAAGGTAACATAAAAGAGAGAACAGGCAACGAGAAACATAAAAGCCCGTGCAATCAATTCACATTATACCCCTCAGGCCAAAACAACCAAATAATGAGGTAGATCATTTAAGGTTTAAAAGCAAAAAGAATTAGAATCTGTCCATTTCTTTTGGTACGATCTCTTTTAATCAGTTAAATGGGGGGGGTGGGGGGGGGGATTTCATATTTAACATTTAAACTGTTACATCTAGTAGCTACCAGCTACCACTATGGCGTTTTTTTTATTTTTTTTATTTTATAGCTGTCCGCTTATGAGTATTTCGACATCATATGGTAAATGTTCAGTTTTTCTTCTCGTAAAATCCTGGTGGCCACATTCCTTTGCATAAAGATAGGTTTTGCTGACCTTTTGTCACACCCCTCAAGAAAGAGTTTGAGGTTGCAAATGGGCATGAACCATTTGAAAATAGAAAGACTACCCTAAATGCTTCTTCAATCTGTCCTTTAGATTCTATGCAGCAAATCACAAAAGGTTTACCTTTAGAAAGCTAGAAGCATCAACTATGCACTCAATAAAAAACATTTTCTGTGAGTGTATCAGTGGTTCATCAGGAGTTTAGTAACTTTAGATGTTGCTAAGACAATTTTAAATTGAGCTTGAGTAACTGTTGATATGTTTTACATGTTATCTCACAGTTTCCTTCCACATACAGAAAAAAAAAAAATCAGAGTGGTTAATTTACTATGCTAAATTGCCCTAAATTGTGTGTGAACTAGTGGCCCATCCAGGGTGTATTCACACACTTTGTCCATAATGTAAGCTCCAAATCCATGGCAACCCTGCCCAGGATAAAGATAAAAGAATGAATCATTCAATAAAATGTGCTACTGCATAACTCAAGAGAAGCTTATTGTCAGTTTAGTGCAGATGCTCAGATATATTTCGACCTTCAGAAGCCTGGAGTGACGTTTTATCCAACAAAGTGCAGAAGTACCATAGGAACTCACAATACACTTGGCTGCGTTCACTCTAACCGACCATTATGTTGTCATGTTATACCTTCTATACAATCCAAGCTGACTGTTTGTATTAATCCAAAACAAATGCATTAATCATTTTCCATAATAGGTTCCCTTTAAATAAAAAAAGTAACTACAAAGTACAGACAAATATTTTTAAGATCGTTACTTCCCAAAAATTCTCAGGCCCTCTTTGTAGGCCTAAAAGATCATGATGTTGAAGCCAGCTCCCAAGTTTTAATATCACTACTGGGAAAGATAAAAAAAAAAAAGATCATTTTTATGGTAAGCTGAAAGTCCTGCTAGGCTAGAACCAAGCAGTATTTTTTAAAATACACTGTGGAATCATTCGAAATTCATGACCTCCTATTTAATTTAGGTGTAGAATGCTAACTATTTCAGGACAGATGTACAGTACGTGTTTGCATTAATTTATAGCAGAAGACCTGGGAAACGAGTAACTTGAAATGACAGGCTTCCTGATCATTCACACTCTTATATTCTCCCAGATAGGCATTAATAGGAGTGTTGACCTTTGGGGCATCCTGTAATAGTTAAGTAATGAATGTTGGAGTGGCCTGATGTGGCCCAAGACTAATTACTATCCTATAACAGCCTGTGCTGGTGTGTTTTATTTCTTTTATGCCAAAACAAGGCTAAATAAAAGTAAAAAATAAAAAGAAATGAAAGAAGGACAAAATTTTAATCCATGTATAGTCATGTTGTAGAAGATTATTCAGACTTTTATTTCAGTTTGTCCATTTACAAAGAAAGTACAAAAATTCTTATGCTAAATAACTTTAAGTTACAAATAAACATTGTTACAAAACTCTGACACTGGAGACTCCTTACTTCATCATATAAACAATTACAGTATAAGCATTGTTGTTGTAATATCCACCTCCCTGCTCCATTTCCTGTTACAGTATAGTTGTTACTATAAAACAGATCATGTATTAGCACAATTTTTGAAAGGGGTGTTCAAGTCAAACTGGTACTTTTGCTTGTACAGAATAACTGAAAACAGTTATGAGAGTAAATACTCCCTATAGTTCTCTATATAATCCCCTGCTACACTAATGCACTTATCCCAGCATTTTACTAGTGCTTTTATACCATCAAAGTAGAATGTTTTCTCAGTACAACAGAGCCATACTTGGACTACCTGCTTCAAGTCTGAAATGCTGGCCTCCCAGAAACTCCTTTAATGACACAAACATGTGGAAATGGCTTGGAACGAGGTAAGGACTGTACAGGGGGCAGTGACAATAACTTCCAGCCGAGTTCCTGCAATGTGCAAGTTGTGTTGGTGAATGATTGTGTGTACAGTTCAAACAGACAGCTGTGTCTTCAAGGATCAGGTGTAATATTCACAGGACCAACTGCAGTAGGCTTCGATCCACCTCGGCTGGGTTATCATTCACAGACATACAGCTTTCTTAAAAAAGTTTGCACCAGTGATATGATTTACTGTAGCTAAGAGTCTCATCACCGTATTGAGGTCTTCTGTTAATATCAATCGCATTCATGAGAAATTTTGTCCCAGTTCGGAAAAAAAAAAGTCCCAGTTTGACAAGAACGTCCCTTGTATATATAACCTAAGCCACAAATCACGGGAAGGGTTGACCCTGCTGAGCGTCTGCAGTTTTGATATACTCGATTAGCATGAAAGAACTTTCTGCAGTCACTTTAAACAAACTTCATTCAAATGACAATTTATTTTAAATTAAGCATAAGCCTGAGCAGTTATAAACCATAAGGTGCAAATGAAAAAGACATTAGCGTGCCGCAGTATTGAGCTCCATTTTGCCTGGCAAAAGATAACAGCAAACTCTCTCCATTCCACTGACTTTGCAGCTAAAACACCCCGGCACTGGCTCACTGTATTAACACACATACACTACTTTAAAATGAATCCTGCTTATCTTCAATTTGCAATTTAGAAGCATCTAATGACAACATTTGCCAGCTTGGGTTGGAAAACCAGGTTTGCTTTTGCATTACCCTGTGGAGAGCCAGATAAAGACTAATTGGGAATGTAAGTCCCAAGAGAAGCAGGTTGACTTGCAAACGAATAGCACTGCTTCGACTTGTATTGAAAACCCTTCTTAGGGACTGCCACATTTTATTAAAATAGGTGTTTGGATGCTCGTGTGAACAAACTTAAAGTTTTCTTGATTTATTTTTCATGTGGGTGTTTAGAAGCAGAATCCTTTTTATAGATACCTGTCTAATTAGCCAGCTTTTTAACTGTCCAGCTTTCAGTACATTCACTGCTCAAGGGTTCAGTCCTGAGCATGAGTTACTGTTTGCTGATTTGATTGTTCTTCCTGAGTCAGTTTCCTCCAGGTCCACTGGATTCCTCCAACCTTCAGTTCACACCCCTGTAGGGGGGCTGGTTTCTGCCGGGAAAAAAAAAACAAAAAGAAAAAAACCTCTAGGTACAAATGTATGTCTTTGCACATGGACTGGCATCATGTCCACAGTTTATTTCAGCCTTATGGATATCCGAGTAGCAGGAGCTGTTTTTTCGTGTTCTGCAGCAACTTGAGTACTGTCCTATTAATAAGATACCTAGCTGAATTATGATCTAGCAATGTCAATTGTTGATTAGTCAATAGTATGGTATTGCCATATGTTGGTGGTATTTATCATGTTATTTAATTTTTATGAGAGAATGACTTCTGGTAACTCACATCACATATGGAGATGATAGCTTAGTGTTTAGCATTGTCACCTTGTACCTCCAGGGTTGAGGGTTTGAATCATGTTCTCCAATAGTCCAAAGACAGTAGGTTGAATGGTGTTTCCGAATTGTCTACAGTGTTTGATCAGGCAGCAGAAGTAAGTTTTGGTCTTGCCTTCCTGGCAAGGTCTTCATGAGAGCCAGTTTCAACCTTTGACATATTAACATGCAAATGGATGTTAAGAAGCATAATTGCTCCAAATAAGGGTTAAAATGTTGTTGTGTGGTTGTATTTGTGATGCTCTGTTTTGGCCAGCCATCAATGTTATCTCAAAGCCATGTCATCAAAGTTATTCTAACTTACAAAAATATAATTGGCCTGACTGTAATTGTCATTTAAAACTATATTACAAGGCACCTCCAATGTTTGATTCCTTGTTCATTCTTTCTTAAAAACTGTCTTTTGGTTAAAAACTGTATCAAGGCACTGAAAATGGAGACTCCTTCCACCAATGCTAAATAAACATGAAATACTGGGTAAAATACTGTGTATTTTTACCTTTTATTAAATAGCAGCAAACTAGAATGAGTACATTAATATTAATCTGTGATTTTACTGATGTTAGAGCTGTGAGGGAAAACTAATGAACACTGATCAGATTCACGAATTCAAATCAGTGATGGCACAACCTCAGAAAACCACACGGAGCCCTAATAAAGACGCCCGCTCAGTGATGCTCTTTCAGAAAATCTAATCTTGGATCTTTAATGATCCAGTGTTTGTCAAATGTAAAAAAATATATTTGGTTACCTCTGGGGACTGAGAGATAAACCGGCAAACCGATTGCATCATGCATTTTATGCAGTCTTTGTAATGAAGTAGGCATTTAATTACATTTGGCTGCACATTATTGAGATGAGGATGGTTAAGTCTCTTGCAATTCATTACAGGAGGCTTTTTTTTAACTGGCTTGTTTACCTTTTGAAATGAGACTTTTGCCTATTACCTGCAGCCAAGAGCAGATATAGCACTCGAGACTGGGCATGTTAAAAAGGGACAATAAATTACTGCAGCCTTGATCATTTGGCACAAGTTTGTGCAAGACAGAGCTCCTGGGTTATGATGCTTGAGCAGACAATAATTCATAAGTGTTAAACAGCGAATTAGGGGGATGGCATTGTTAGATGTAAATGCTTAATCGGTTGCATCATATTTATCCATGCGTGTTAGAAATGGTTTCATTTCTGAAGAACTTAATTAATCTGTATCTTTATGTACAGCCTTAAAAATGTCAGCTCGCATTCCAAATGTAGCTGAATCACTTTAACACGTGTATATTAATAACAATGTGTGTTATTTATGCAGCTGTTTATGCACCAAGGTAAGTATTGCATGTAGGTCATATCATATTGTGTATGGATATATAAGTATGAAGCCATTTCCTGTGCGGTATGTATGTCTGTACGCAAGCAAATCTACAAATTCAGCTCCATAGCTCCATAATCTTGCTGTAGACCCTTTTCCTAGACCCTATCATGCACGGCATGGCAGAATAAGTAACACACAGAGATTAATTTATTCTCAAGATGGATCCCTGGTGCATTTATGCTCATTAGAGTTACACCACATATCTCAAGCATCTAGGAAGTTACATGTTTTCTACAGTCAGAAACTGGGACAAGGCATAAGATCAGCATCACTCCTTCATGAAACAAATCTCTACTACACTACTATACTACAGGCTTCACAAAACAGAGCCTAATTATATCCTTGAACCCACTTTGCAAATATTTTTTTGCCCTAACTCCATAAGGACATGTAAGGAATAAAGCACTTTTTTGCAAGAAAATAATCCATGATGGTGTGGTACAATGGTGCCTTCGGTTTAGGAGGAGAGAGTGGGTTCCCATAACATCATCTAGTGACCTGTTACTAATTTAAATTTATCAGCGAAAGACTATGTGTTTTTAAGCTGTTTTTACACATTTAATGTAGTGTGTAAAATGTCCTAGGGACATTAGTTCCTGTTATCAGTCAGATTTTAAGTGCATCAGTGATTTTCTTACCAGCTTTGCTTTTTCATGATCGATAACAAAAAGAAAAAGAAAAAAAGATGATATTGTCATGCTATAGAGAAACTGAAAATTGCATCTATCCAGAGAACTTACTGACAGTGGAGAATCATTTAATAGATGTTAAGTAAATATATCCTAAATCGCAACTTGATGCAGATCTCATCTCTTACCAGACTCTTCTTTCCAAATTCTCATGTGACGTGACTTCTGCCAAAACCACCTTCTTCAGAGAAAAGCTGGAAGCCTCTGCACATGATCCTGGCAAACTCCACAACATCTTCTCCTCACTACTCAACCCACTGACACCGACTGCTGACGATTTTGTCACATTCTACGATGGGAAAATTGCAGCAATCTGCCAGTCCTTCGCTCCCAACCAAACTCCTACAGCAGAACCTCAGGACCTTCCCTTCCCTCCTTTAGCAGAATTCTCCAAC
>JAQMYL010000016.1:8149447-8173354 GCA_030014365.1 Clarias pachynema | reverse complement strand
TACGTGGACTCAAATACTCGCCGATTCCGATGCCAGCTTTTTTTGTGGTATCGGCAGCATTTCCGATACCAGTATCGTAATCGGAACAACCCTAATGCTAACTCCAGCAAACGCCACCAAATCCAGGAGGAATCACATATTTGTATACCATCTGAGGAAATCACATTATGATAACAAATAATATGTCTGCAAATTAATATCTTCATTACCTTCTTCACCCATTTTCACACGCTTGTTTCTCTTTTGAATAATTTGCGAAGTCCACAACAACATACTGCATATGAAAGTAAGCATCAGAACAGAAGTTAATAATCGCTAGGTTACTCTTTTGTCTGTTGACAAAGCATCAAGTGATCCAGTAGGTAATCAGGTAATCATCAGGTCATCTTTTTGGTATTTTTTCTTGTTCGAAATACACCTCAAACATAATTATAGAAAATATACATAGCAGCCTTATGTCTGTTAATGGTACTTCCACCATCCGCTGGGGTGAGTGATGTCATGGCAATCACGTGTCTGCAAAATGTCAATTCATATATTCATATCAGGATTTGTATCCACTTAAAACACATTTACATTTGCTTCCATACTGTATCTACCCATGCCCCATAAAAACACTCTACCTTGTTTCACAATTAATTGTACTTCCCTCGTTGATTTATTTCCATATTCATATTTAACACTTAAAGCATCTCTCTTGACATTTTTATCTGTGTCTGTAAATGTTGTTTGTTCTATCTGTAAGGTGTAATCAATCCCTTGTGAGATGCTTAATTGCGCAGATCAAGGTTTATTGAGCGACTCAATGGCGCTATTAACATGAGGTGAGTGAAACTACTGTTGCAGATCCAGCTGACCAAATAAAATGCACACTCTCTCTCTCTCTCTATCTTTCACACACACACACACAGTCACACACTTTTGAGATACTTTAAGATGCTGAGCTGAGATGTTTCTGTACTTTACTGCTGCGTTCAGTTGCAGTACATTCTTACCTCCTCTAAAAGTTCTGAAACATCATGAGTGGTACTGTATAGTACAAACTAAAGAAGAGATATAGTGACAAACATCCTACATCACATTTTAAACAATACCTATCTAGAAACTCCACACTACAGTATGGTAAACAGTAATTTTGTTTAAAAAAAAAAAATCCTCTATACATAATCTAATATTTTAAAACTTTCTTTCTAAGACTTTAACTCCATCTCATTTTTTGGCACATGGCTGTTTCTGATATTTTAAGTGGCATACTCAATCAGAGGTTCAGAAAGCAGACAGTGATCGACGGCTGACCTCAGAAAAGTGGATACGCACTTACAGCCATTGGAGGTAGAGCTCAAGGCGACACCTGGGTCAGCAGAAACCTCCAGTTTAATGGAAGAGATTTGTCATGCTCCTATTTCTGTTCGGATAATACATGTGCTAAGGGGAGAAAAGAAGTACAGAGCAGTCATGAACACTGGGTTGTCAGCATTCACTATGCTATAAGCTTATATAACCTTTCAGCATTTGTAGGAACTCTTCCCAGAAAAATGTTAATGTGTTGCATGTGCTCCAGGACTTTAACTGGTAAAAAAAAAAAAAAAGTCTTAAAACTCCCCATCTACATCAATAAGCCTTGGGCTCCCATAGGTAGTAAATTATTTTGAGAGTAGTTTCTTTGGGCTTTATACAGTGGTGCCTTAGCATACAGATTTAATCCGTCTGTGAGTAAGTTCTTATGGCCAAATTTCAGATTGTGAAATGCATTTTCCCGTAGGAAACAATGCCTCGGCACCCGGTGGTATAGTGGTTAGCACTGTCGCCTTGCACCTCCAGGGTCCGGGTTTGATTCCCATTTCTGTATGCATGGAGTTTGTATGTTCTCCCCTTGCTTGGTGAGTTTCCTCCAGGTACTCCGGTTTCCCACAGTCCAAAGACCTGCAGATTAGGCTTATTCCCAATTTGCCCATAATAAATGAGTGTGTGAGTGTCTGAGATGGATTGGCCCCCTGTCCAGATTATATCCCGCCTTGTGACCTGAATACAGGATAAAGTGATATAGACAGTGAGTGAGTGAGTGAAATAATGTCTCCCATCGTCAATAGCGCTTTATTCTGTACACAGGGTTGCGAGGGGCCTGAAGACATAGAGCATGAGGCGAGGTACACAGGGTTGGATGGGGTGCAAATCCATTGCAGGACACACACACACTCAATCACACACTATGAGCAATTTGGGGATTGCTAATTAGCCTAATCTTCATGCATTTGGACTGTGGGCGGAAACTGGAGTACATAGAGGAAACCCACCAAACACGGGGAGAACATGCAAACGCCATGCACACACAGGCGGGAATCCAACCTGGCCGGAAATCGAACACAGACCCTGGAGGTGCAAGGCAACAGTGCTAACCGTTATGCAGGAAATAATGTAAATTCAGATAATAATTCCCACAAAAATACTCGTACATACTTTTTGCCAGAGCAGAGGTTATGCTTGTAGTCTTTTTTTTAATGAGACCCTGACAGCTGACTCTTAACCCCTTTATCTGACAACATGGCCTGCACATCAGGACAGGGATTTGTTCCTACAAAAGCCATTTGGCTAATGGGCTTTTTTGGGTAAAATGCAAATTTACGTATACTATATTTGTGAAAATGTTCTGATACCAACACCAAATAACTCATCATATTAAAAGACAGAGTATGCATCCTTGTGCTTAAGCAGTATCTTAAATAGAGCACATAAGGGCAGCTGGCAGAAGAAACTGTTCCACCTGAGAACACTTCACTTCTGCGAGGACTAAGCACTAGGAGACATGTTTCCCATTTTTCTTTCAAGCTGAGCACTATACAGCATCTGGTCTCATTATTAATAACCACACTCAGTGATATTGTGCTGTTCGCACAGGTCAGGTCAGACATTTTTTTTTAAATAACCATACTCTCTTATATTGCTCTGCTCACTCAACTTAGCCACCCCCATGCTCAGCTTAAACATAAAACTCAGCACAAGGAGTTAATTGCTAGTAGCTCATTGCAGTGTTAAAAAAGCACAATTGATTAAAAATAAGTAGGCCACTCATTGTGGAATCAGTAATAAGGGGAAAAAAGAAAAAAGAAAAAACAATTGATGCAAAAAAGGGGCATCAACAAATTGTGCTTTGGAACAGACCAAAGTATTAAGTTCTTTCGAAAGCATCTAAGCTGTTTTGTCTTTACCTATGATCTATGGCACCTTCATTGTTTTTTTTGTTTTTTTTTTTGAGCAAAAGTATTCAGCTGTGCATTCCAATGCTTTGAGGCTATGACTGTAAAACTGAAGATTTTACCAAAGTCTTGGCTGAATGTCAGGATTTCTTTTTTTTGTCTGTGATTCTTTTGAGATGTGATTCTTGAAAATCAACAGAGTATGTCAGACTGAGATGTGGAACATTCTTTTCAATGTCTAACGTAGGGAAAGTACTGTATGAAAGTACTGGATTTTTAAAAAACTAATAAATAAGAATAAAAAAACTTTTTACTGACGTGGCCCTGGGTATTTATTTCATTGTATAAGTTCATGCTTTTATGCAGTATGGCAAAATATTACAACAGACTATAATCCAAGCATGTACTTGAGTAGTTCAGGGTTAAAAGGTTGCTCTCAAGAGTCTCACCGAGGCTCTCCGACAGACGTGGGTTTTCATACTTTTTTCCCCATGTTTGAACAGAATACAAAAAGCTAAACATAAAAGAAAATCAACATTGTACAGGAGAGAAAGGGGCTGGAAATCATGAAATAAGTCTTTCACTAAATATTCCACCTGAATTATAGTATACTGACTTGGTATTGCGATGCAGAAGACCCAATTAGGAGTCTGCTCTGAAAGGGACATCTTGTAATAACAGTCATTAGTTTGCCCCCTCACTATTCAGCCAATTGACGAGGAAAGCCAACCTTCCATTGTTTTCCAATAGCTTTTTAAAGCTTGCTGCTTTCCTGCCCAAGAGGCAACTTAATAATCAACCACAATGTTATGCAATGAAAATGTTTCCTGGCTATTTTTGGAGGTTGGTGGGCTGAATATGCAAATATGTTGCCTGTAAGCTCAATAATGTGCAAGAGAAAAGGAAACATTGCACAGATGTTGTCAACCACAGGGCATTTACTGGCACTGTGATTCAAAAACCAATACAGTGGTAGTGTAAAGCAGCGGAAGCTATGAGGAGCTGATAATAACCTAGAGTCTATAAAATGTCTATATGTTTGCATAAGGATGGAATGCTCATTATCATAAATTATTTGGAGAATGGTCCTGTCTTAGTAACTACACGATCAGCAGCCTGTCACTTTCCATTTTATCGCTTGAATAAAGACTTGAAGGCATTTGCATTGATTCCTGACTGATTTATTGACCAGATTCTCTTGGGGGCCTTTAGCATATTTCTGCTAGCTCTAGTCAATTAAGTCGAAACATGATTATAACCAAGCAAAGCACTTTTCCAACTACCCCAAATGCAATCAATCAGTCAGGCCATATTTGCTGTCTAATGTTTCCTTCTTTTGTTCTTTTACGAGTGCTATGAACCAAATATAGCTAAAAAGTAAGGTATGGGGAGCTAATAGAGGAACTTGAGTATGAATTAAATACTATGTATATAATACTATGTACTATGAAAAAGTAGTTGAACTCTAGGAAGTGACATAGACTCATGGAGTATAGCTAAGAGTAAAAAACAAAAGATGCGAATATAGGTAATAGGTGCATTTAAAAGATTTCTACTGAAATTGCAACATTAGCAGTTTCAGTAGTTTTAGTAGTTAGCCTCGCACTTTCATAGGCGAAGGTCCTATTCCTTCCTCGGGTTCCTGTGTCCGGGTTCGTTTTCCGGCCAAGCTCGATTCCCGTCTCTGAGTGCATAGAGTGTCCATATTGTCCCTGTGATTGGTGGGTTTCCTCTGGGTACTCTGGTTTCCCAAAGGTGTTCCCAATTTGCCTGTGGTGTGTGTGTGGATTGGCACGTTGTCCAGGGTGTACTCTGCTTTGTGCCCAAAGTCTCCTGGGATAAGCTCTAGGCCCCCCGCGACCCTGTACAGGTTAAGCAGTATAAAAGATGTATGATCGCATGAACACTGGGTATTAATATTGGCCAACAAGCAAATGCTAGCATAATAAGGAGCTAGGACATTACCCAACATGAACTACAGTATTGGTTATCAAAACGTCACAGCAATGTTAACTTGGCAACATTACAGATGCTATTTGGTTGTTTTTGAAAATTAGACTTAATTTGATGAAATGACATCAGACCATCTTTGACTATATGGGATATACATATATACATATATTTATACCTTGGGATAATTTTGAACTAATGGCCCTGACACAATGTTGTAAATATGACTTCAAGACAGCATCTATTTTTATCTCTTAAAAACATTCATGAAAATCTCAGCCTTCTGATCATAGTTTTTTCCTCCTTTCAGTCAGCAATCGATACCTTGAGCAGGACTCGACCCCTAGTCTTAGCAATGAGTGAACTGAGTGTTAACCATTGGACTACCAAGGAACCTATAATTGAATTCTTCTTCTAGTTAAAAAAAAAATACTAGACAACTGCAATTTACCAAACTAAATTAGGAAGCAGCCAAAAAGAATTAAAAGAAGTCTTAGTCCTTCAAAAGCAGGTGTTAAGAAAGCTACTGTATATGAGACATAACAGTGTAGCTGGTGTACACGTGTGACATGCATAAATCATGAGCATAACTCATCATCATTTACTTACTTTCCTCTTTTGGTTATTTCATATACTTTGTTTATCTTACAATTCAAAAATGTCTGCCTAGTCTCTTGCTGCTGCTATCACTAACATTGATTTTGATATGTTGAGTATCCATAATGCACTTCAGAATAATACAAGGGGTGTTCAGTTATGGTCACAGTTATAAAAGTAAAAACTCCCTTTATTTCTCTATATAATCCCCTAATACACTAATGATAAGTCTCAACATTTCACTAGTGCTTGAATACCATCAGGATTTTTTATCCCACCTGAACTGCTGGACTCCCAGGAACTCCTTTAATGGCCCAAACGTAAAAATATCTTGGATTGGAGTTCTGTAATGTACAAATGGTGTTTATGAATGACTCAGTGTACAGTTCCCACAGACAGATGCGTCTCTTGCACAAGCTGATGAAAAGTTATCCATGGATTTTCAAGGATCAGTTGTTCCACTTGCTGAAAGTTCAAAGAAAGGACTGCAGTGGGATCCAAGCAATCTTGGCCGGGATCTTCATTCACGGACTCGGCTTCTTTAATATACTGAGCTTGAAATTTCTGTAAATGTCTATTTTTTTTGTTGTTGCTTTCATTTATGAGTAATTTCATCACAAGTCCCAGTTTGACTTAAACAGCCCTCATTGATTTGAAGGAACATTAAGCAAAGCGATAACACTACAACACTCAAGAGATACATACTGTAAGCTCAGTATGTACAGGAGAATCAAATCCTGTAGGGACTTCTGAACTCTTGTAAACTAAAGAGACAGCAGATGGCTATGTGGGTCAATGTTTTGTGAAAGGACATTAAAAGGTATAAAGATTATAAGTAAATGTTCTATTAAGGTTGTATTTGCACTCTTGTTCTTGGGTTTTCCATTATTCTACGTTATCCCAATGTCATTTAATCAAAGTCATTCTAACTTTCAAAAACAACTTCTATCCTGATGATGTGTTTTGGGTGAACAACGTTGCAACCTAATTAAAAATAAATGACAATGTCAACCAATGTTAGGGTCCCTGCTGAGTACCTATACATTCATGCAGGGTATACTGTAGCTTGAGATGAATATTGAATATTTAACCTTATTGTTGTAACTAGCTATGTGAGAAACAAATTTTAAAAAAGGGGGAGTTGTCAGCAAAAATATTCATTTCAATGCAATGAAAAGAAATGGGAATTCAGCAGATGTCTTGAGGTGAAGAGGGAAATCAAGAAGTGTTCAATCAGCTGGGATTTTCTATTTAAGTCTTGCCACGTGTGAAAATAGTGCTCTTCTTATTTAATTTACAGCAGCAGCTAGACAATTTGTAAGTAAGTCACTTTGGCCAAAATGTGCAACATTACCCTGCTTTCGTGACATTCATTTAAATGCGTGTTGTTCATTAACACACTATTAACAGCGTAATTATGTTGATTCTTGTCGAGTTTGTTGTAGAAAAATAAGTCGAATCAAATGAGAAACCGTCCCTCTCCAAGGCTAGCCTGCTTGATAAGAGTGTTTATCCAGCCCACTGCTGATCTTTGGACCTTTGGCTCTGAAGTAGACATATAATCAAGGATTCTGCAAGTGCTTTGCAATTGCACACTTAAGGTGCTTTGGACTGATTGAGCCTGGCTCTAATCTACAACACTTATGACAGATCCTTAGCCACACAGCAGGGGCAAAGTATTGTTTATGAAAGAGTTGCGTGTGATTGACACGACCGGTGTTTGCTCAATTCATATTTATACTTAAGAATATGTACCAACTAGTACAGGCATGCTACAGGGCATGTCTTATACCTTAATAAACCACACGGCAGCGGATTTCATCTTTGAGCAAATGAGCAAAGTATAATTCTGTATAATTTATATTTTTATTATATTGTATATAATTTATATCATCATCTTCTTAGTCTTATTTTTATTTTGTACATACTTATTCTTTTTTACTTATTCATACGTTTTTTCCTTCTTAAGAATCTGCACAGTCTGGAGTTTGTTGCAATTGCTTTTCACTACTGTTGTACTTGTCCAATCATGTACTGTATGTGACATAAAATTCCTGAATCTTGAAGTAATACACCTTGTATTTTTGTACACATGTTTATACCGAAAAGTGGCCTGGAAATGATAACTATGTGTACAAAATTTGCAGCAAACTATTTAAAGAATAACATAAATGTGCATTTATTAAAGTTTCTTTCAATTATTTCTCATTATATAAACAACAGGAGAAAATGTGTTGGAACGACAAGAATAGTACATATTAGATCGTGCGGCACATTCTCACTTCCACCTCCAGTGTGAAGGATGTTTAAAGAGCCTATAGAATTTTTTTTTTCTTTCACATAAATTTCACATCAGCACTTATTTTTTTGTATTTTTATATGTAGTTTTGAACATTTTTGATGCATCTCACCACCTTGAATCAGCGTTATTTTTGACACACAATGCAGAGGTTCCAATATTTAAAGTTTTGCTGTTGTGGTTAAGTTCTTTGACTCTTTACTATGATGATATACTTTTTTTTTTTTTTTTGCTTTGTCAGCTAAAGCAGCAAACACATCCTGTATAATTTGGAGGGAAAAATCACCCAGAGGAAAGGCCTTTCATGTCAATCATAAGAGGGTGATGACATACAGTATTACTGCATTTTCTCATATACATGTTTACATTCATCAAATTTAGTAGACACTGTTATCCAGAAAGACTTATTACTATTATCTCAGTTAAATGCAACTAAGCAGGATGGTGTAATTAACAACTCAGTGGTTAAAGAGAACTGATTGGAAGGTCCCAGGTTCAAACCCCTGCACCACCTTGCTGCCCTTTAGCAATGCCCTTAACCCTCAACTGCTCATATGTGTAATGATATAAATGAGAGTTGCCCTGCATAAGGACATCTGCCAAATCCTGAAAATGTAAATGTTAACATCCTTATTCAAGGACATAGCAGTACACTGACATGAGCTCATAACCTTTTGATTATTCCAAAGTATTAACCACTGAGCTACCACTGCTTCATTATTGTATGCATATTAAAAGTTATACACAGCCATACAGTATTGAACAAAATCTCGAACTGCCCTGATTTCTTATTGTAATGATTCCAGAAGAGCCAGATTTTCTTGTATTTTCTTATGGAACCACATACAGAACCAGTCATGAACCAGTTATAAACAACACATTGTCTCCTTACTAATTATTTCTAAGTCGTTCCAAATTATCTCTG
This sequence comes from Clarias pachynema, assembly GCA_030014365.1. Taxonomy (NCBI): domain Eukaryota; kingdom Metazoa; phylum Chordata; class Actinopteri; order Siluriformes; family Clariidae; genus Clarias; species Clarias pachynema. Next base: position 8,164,389 of record JAQMYL010000016.1, on the reverse strand, counting down.
AAATGTGTGTGTTTGTTCAAGACTAAAAAGACAAAACAACTACAAAGCTGCTAACACAAGTCTGCATCCCAAATCCCTCTCTAACCCCTGATGAAGTGCACTACTTGGTGGGTGGAATACAAAATTGTACACTCTAGCACACTAGTTTTCCGAATTAGTGGGAATATAAAATAGTTCTTGTACGTTTCTCAGGACTGTCTATCACCTCCATGGTTTATTCTCCTCAGCTTTTGGCTACATAGTACGAGTAAGAATTTAAAACTACTTTCACCACTGTTAATTACACTAACTACACTAGGTGGTGTCGCCTTGAACCTCCAGGACCCAGGTTCGATTCCCAGCCAGGCTCGATTCCTGTCTCTATGTGCATGGAGTTTGCATGTTCTCCTCTTGCTTGGTGAGTTTCCTCCAGGTACTCCGGTTTCCTCCCACAGTCCAAAAACTTGCAGATTAGGTTCATTGGCATTCCCAAATTGCCCATAGTGTGTGAATGAGTGTGTTAGTGTGTGTATGTCTGTGTGCCCTGCGATGGATTGGCACCCTGTCCAGGGTGTACCCCGCCTCGTGCCCTAAGTCTCCTGGGATAGGCTCCAGGCCCCCTGGGACCCTGAATACAGGATTAAGAGGTATAGATGATGACGAGTGAGAGTGAGTGAGTAATTACACTAAAAGTCGGTCTCTAGCTGCCAGTTGCCAGCTCAACACTAGTTCCGCCAGTCGCAGAAGAAAACGTGCTGGCAGAGCAACATAACTGATTAGATAAACAAACAAATCATATCCTGTTGATAAGAAATTCCATTTGTATAACAGGGTTGTGGCCTCGTGCTTACATCACATCAGTGTCCATATTCAGTACAGCAGCACTCGCTCTCATGTGATCCTGCTTCATTTTGTATTTTAAAGCAAATCACCTGGGGCACGGTGGTGTAGTGGTTAGCGTTGTTGCCTTGCACCTCCAGGGTCCGGGTTCGATTCCCTGCCAGGTTCGATTCCCATCTCTATGTGTGTGGAGTTTGCATTTTCTCCCTATGCTTGTGGGTTCCCTCCAGGTACTCCGGTTTCCTCCCACATTTCAAGGACCTGAAGATTAGGCTAATTGGCATTCTCAAATTGCCCGTAGTGTGTGTGAGTGTGTATGTGTGTGCCCTGCGATGGATTGGCACCCTGTCCAGGGTGTATCCTGCGTCGTGCCCTACTGTAAGTCCTCTGGGATAGGTCTCAGGCCCCCCTGCAATCCTGAATACAGGATAAAGCAGTGTAGACTTCGGTATGAGTGATGAGAGCAAATCACCTGTGGCATACACACCGGTTCCGAGTATACAGTACAGGTATCAGTGCTTCTAAAACTTTTTCAAATCTGTTAAAAATATCTTGTTTGGTTTGACTTGCACAAATGTTTCTACATAACTTTACAAATGGATTGATAAAGAAGGCCCGTTATTGACATATTTTAACTGCATAAATGACTACAATAATCACATGACCTAAGGACAGAGAAACAATCACAAGCTCTCCAATGATAAAAAAGGAAGAATTTCCAATACAAGGTTAACGATATTTGTTTCTTATACTCTTTTCTTAAAAAGAAATCCATGTTGCTGACTTGACAACTGTGCTAAGTGAGATAAGAACAGAGATTACAGAGTCATGTAGGCCTGTGTCTCAGTCTTACTCTCTCCCTTCTTCATGTCTCTCTAACTGAGCTGACCTCCACATAAAGAGCTCTAGGGGCTCAGGGACTGTGTTGGCTGTCTGCTTCGCTCTGCGAGCGCCTGATTAATGTGACTGGCAGTTCTACGCACTGTTATTAATGTGCTCTGTCCTACACTTTTAATGTCCCAACTGCTACGAACCACAAGAGCACACTTTCTTTCTCTCTCATTCTCTCGCTTTGTCTGTCTTCTCTTATTTCCATGGTTTTTTTCTAGCCTAGGATAACAAAATACTATTTGTACTCGAGGATTGCCAATGGAATGGAAGATTTGTACCATTGCACACAATGCCTTATATATGAGAAATATTCATTTCTCATTATAAAAGATCTACCTCTAGGTCCTGGTTTGTGTATGGTCAATCCATTGGGCTTCGTGGATTTTTAACCTTTGGCCATATGAAGAAGCTCATATTGCGCCACACAGTCCACATTCATTTTTTTCATCTCATTGTACAAGAATGTTTTTGTGTGTATGCGTGTGTGGCTGATGTGGGTTTCAGCAGAATGCTACCACTGACGTATCTAATTCCTAAGTCGATCCATAAATAGTCAAGTCTGATAAAAAAAAGAAAAAGCAGCATGAAATAGATCTGTGGAGAAGCGTTGAAGAATTGATTTTACCGTGACTCATAGTTAGTTGGCTCTGCTATTATGAATAACAAAGTTAGGTACATGGGACTGCGCTTGCCAAAATTTGCAAATTTCTTGTCCGCTTCCGTTCCATTGGCAATCCTCGAGTACAGACATTCATTTCAGTAGTTTCCCGCTTACAACTTTTTGGACAAATCTGGATAGCATAACCCCATTTCCACCAACACAGTGGCAGCACTGGAGGCGGTGCAGGAAGCTTTTTTTAATATCGAATTGCATTTCCACTGGTTTTAAAAGGCAAATTATTACATAATTAGATGTAGGAGTTTCCTAATACAGTGTGTACATACTGTATAATACCCAAGAATGGAAAGTTTAAACTCTTGCCTAAAGAATCTTTTTCACTTTAAATAGAATTTTGTCTAATAATACTAATGTCAGGATTTTTTTATGTGCCTCGATACACTTACCGATGTCAGAAGAACCACAATCAAACATGCATGATGATGGGTGCCAGTAAGTTCTCTCTTTATTGTCAAAGACAGCCTATTTAAAACTTTTGACTAGGTTACCTGAGTCACGTACAGTACGCCCTAGATATGAAAAGAATAAAAATCGTTAACACACAAGTCACATAGAGACCCAAAGACAGACAGACGAAATAACTAAGGCGGTTTCAGATTTTCACTAATTCCCTTGTTTTCAATGACTCTTCATATGATTCATTCATTGACTTTTTACTTTCTAGTTTATTTTCAAGTTTCCTTTCCTTATGATTAATACAGTATATTATTATGTAAGCTTTTCTTAGGATTATTAATTTATTTAATTAATTTATTTATTTTCAGAAGTGGTTTATTCCCATCTGCAATTGTGCTGTGATTATACACTATATGTGACTTACATACAGTTTTTCTTTTTTGCTTTAATTTTATTGGTTCTTTTTTTTTTTTTTATATAGTGGTGATATTGTAATTACAACTATATAAATAAACTCTCATTCTTAAATAAAAGAAAGTTTCACAGTCACAAATAGATGGAAATTGATTTTTTTGAAGTTTTAAGAATTTACACATATGACTTTATGTTAACTATTTATTCTGCTTTTAGGAAGTTTCTTTTTTTCTTGTGATAATCAATAAAATAGGTTGAAGAAAAAGAAACCTTGAGTGGAACAGACTAAAATAAAATTTAAAAAATCAAAATAAAAGAAGGATGTTTAGCATGATAGTATTGTGAATGAGTACAGGACAGTGTTTGTGATAACAGCAGCAGGTACAACATCTACAGAATGCAAATGCTGTAATTTTTCATTGTGCCTTTTGTTTCTTTCAATTCTATGCCAATTACTCTATGACATACAATAACTTGGGTGGAATAATAGTTAGCACTTTTGCCTTGCACCTCCAGGGTCCAGGTTCAGTTCCTGCTTCGGGGTCTATGTGCATGGTTTGCATGTTCTCCTCGTGCTTGGTGGGTTTACTCCAGGTACTCTGGTTTCTTCCCACAGTCCAAAGACATGCAGATCTGGCATTCCCAAATGCTTGTGTGAATGTTGATGGAAGGTCCTGACATGGTCATAAAAAATGGGGATAAGAACAATGGTAATCACCATTGGCCTCCACTGTCCCTAGCTGGACTATGGAGGTTCCTAGAGGGATGCATATATACAATAGTATAGAGTTTTTAAATTGTATGCCAATGTTTTACCAGTTGTTGTTCCACCAACAGTGTTCTTATACCAGACCATTCATTATTTCAACCAGAGATAATATGCCCATTTAACTTCAGGGAGCACATGCCCAGGCAAAATGTTCTTTTTTTTTTTTTTTTTTTTTTTTTACATTTCCTGTAGATACTGTTAAATTCTGTTTCATAGCCAAAGGTGCTTCTATGTATGCTTATAGCATTTTTTTTTAAAGATTGAATGGTGCACACAGACACAGATATTTGGTTCATTTCAAATGGAGACGGCATAGACCGCTCACCAGTATGTCTGTAGGAGCCAAACAGAGATATTATGAGCTGATACACAACTGCAGTCATGTTTATCGCAGTGTGAGGTACGAATAACTGAGTTCAGCTCACGACATGACCACGTATAACTTTACATAATGTGTAAATTACTAATATCTGCAGAATTTCTGTTTGTAATGTGCCTTTAGCACCAATGATTAACTTAAACAATTGACATTAGTGTCAATATGATTTTGTTGTCATTTGCTATCATTACTGTAAGTTATTTTATTTGTTAAATAAAATGAACACTATAGCACTGAAATAGATCCAGAACAATAATGAAAATGGAACATAAAGACACATACTATTCTGTAGATTTCATCTATGTTGCAAATAAATTAACATGAACAATTCCAATTTTATATGCCACTGCCATGGAATTGTGCCAAAATTTAACACACGATGCCTCTGATTTCAACATATATTGTGTGACGCACTTAGAGAATGCCGTTCATCTGCATATTTGTGTATGACAATAATAACACTGAAGGTCCCTAATCTCTACGTCATTGCCGTTAGTAGTGCATGGGTGTATACCAGCAGGGTTTTATTGCTGGAACCGAATCAAATCATCCAAAAATTTGCACATTTATAGTGGAAAAAAACATCTGTAATATTTCCAGATTATGCGTCATCTCAGGGATCCGTATTAGTCGAGAGGAAAGAAAGATGGCACAAAAAATGCCAGGAGCTGCTCGATTAAACAGCTTGAAGTCATTTGGAAAGCATCTCATCTGCCTGATAGCACTGGCTCAATAAAACTATACAGGGTATGAAATAACTACATTTTGTTGTGTCTCTTTGTGTGTGCTGAGAAGGCAGGAGTTTAAAGTTATCACTCTTGTTCCCTGATGAGAAATCCATTACCTCCTGGACATCTGAAGAACAGGTTTTTGAGATGGGGTTGTGGGTGGGGGGAATTCAGCTCTAAAACCAAGGAGGCTCTCCAGGGGAACCTTCATGTATTTCCACAAAGGCAATAACACAGCAGATTTTAACAAGGTTTGGACTTCATGATGGAAAACTATTGGAAATACTGGGAGTTAACCAAGGGCCAGGGTTGATTTAAAGGCGAACAGGCATGAAATGTTTTAGAGATATAAGTGGTGAGGAAAACAAAGTGTCACATTCCTGACAAACATTCCTCTCTTTATGTGAAGGCTATTTTTGAAGAAAAAAAAAAAAAAAAAATCCACTTCAACATTGCTTATAAGAATAAACAACCACATTGGGAAATTGCCAATACTATAAGATTGGGGAGCTAGTATTGCTCTTTATTGCTTTGCTTTTATCTCCTGATTAGAAATGCATGTGAATCAATCATGACGTCTCAGACCAATGCACTGGCATCAGCACTGAGCATGTTTTGAATTAAAGCTAGAGACATTAAACTGCCCATCTGCCCACGAGTTGAACCGAGTCATTTAGTAAGTCCTCATGCATTTTTCATTACTCAATAAAAGGATTTTTGGATTAATCATCTCTGGCTTGGACAGGTTTTAGAGATGGCTAAGAAATATGAATAGAGCCTAGTTACACTTGACAGGGCTGCAGGGCTGTTTACAGACCTTCACCCAATGTCCAGGTCATTATCATGGGTTATCATGGCACTAAGGAAAATGAGAACATGGTTATCTAATGTGAATTTTCACTGAAGGTTTGCTACTTTTCTGATCTTTGTTATCACATTGTTCCCTACAGTACGTTTACTGTGGTGCCAAAAACTGTGTTGCTAATCTTGCAAGCGTTTTCACATCAGGCACAATTGAATTGCGCCATGCTCCGGAAACGATTGCTCCTCCCTCCCCACTCCCTCGCTGGCCAGAGTTCACATTGGTTTTTGTGCATCTAAACAGCAATCAACTTTTATACGACGGCTTTTATATTTTTGTTCAATCTACGCCTGAGTACACCGTATCATTCCCAAGACCACCTTTCCAGGGCGCATTCACATTAGGATCCTGAGATCACAATCATCCTGCGCTTGTGAACACTTCCCAAGTTTGCTGGAAAATATAGTCAACATAATATAGTTTATTCAAGCAGGGATCGAATCAAATATAGAAAAAATCGCATCTGTGAACGGAAGTATGTTACAGTTTTGCTTCCTTGATTCCTGGCCACAAATGGCTGCAGCATTAACATCATCAAGATTCTAACTCGCCATTTCTTGATGACAGCAAGTGCTATTTCTGCAGTGACCCAAGAGAGCCATATGCCCTAGAGCTTGGCAGCTACTTGCTGTGTATTCCTGCAGCAACTGCCTGTGTAGCGTGCATGGTTCAGTGACACTTTTTTCTCAGTCTGGCGATTTTCCTGAATGGCTATTTTTAAGTATGTTTGATTTATCTTGGTAATAAATCATCTTGGGTGAACCCCGATGTGACACGTACAAAGTACAGCAGTAGGACACAGTTAGTAAGAGACCAAGAGGAAATCAAATGAATCGGTTGTCATGCGCAGCAGATCTCTGAATCCAGGTTATCCTCCATTCAAACACTATTGTTTCTATGAGAAGGTAAGTGGCATGTCATGCTTAGATGGTTCTTAGGAACAGAAAAAAAAGATTCCTAGTAGCGCACGGTATAAAAATAGATTTTGTTTAGCACTTTCTCATATTCTCTTTATAGAACAAACAGTCCCAGCTGCTCTCATTTCACAAGAATTATTTCATCAACGATTTGATCTAAATCTATCTTTTTTAGAAAAACAACAAACAACATGACAGACAGGTTAAAAATCGCTTAAGTTGAGTGTTGTTTGTGAGTACTCATTGTGCGCACACACATATGTCCACCAAACACCATAAAAGCGTTCCTCTATCATCATGAACTCAAGTCAAGGGTACATCAGGTATAGGGTGCCAACCTACTGAAGAGCACAAGCACGCACACTCACACAACAAGTCTTACACTATGAACAATTTGGAACTGTGGAAGGAAACTGAAGGACCTGGAGAAAACTGATGAAGGGAGAACATGCAAACTCCATGCACCATACAGTACAAGATTTGAACCTCCAAACCTGATGCTAACCATGAAGCCACAATGTCATTGAAACATAGCCAAGATTTTATTTTATTTTATTTTTTTTAATGGAAATATAATTTTATATATAGTTCCACATATGGAAATCACAATCTACTGTACCATCATAAAGCGTAGTTTATTTATTCCTAAAGTTATCTCCCTGATCCCTTGAATTAAATGATTTCTGTAAACCTGATTTTCAAATATGCTTCACAACACAGACTATATTTAATTAAAACCGTAGTAACTTAAAAGCAATTAACAATTTCAATTAGGACCTACTGTGACTCCTATAAATAGACAATTATGAAATGAATCTTTCATTGAAGACCATTTATTGAAAAAAAAAAATAGAATTAATTTTTCAAGTTAAAAGCATCTCTGGCTGCATAAGTTTTAAGAAGCCCCTACTCTAATGCAGAATGTTGATGCTCTCTGATAATTCTATTATCAGAAAATATCAATTTGAATGTAGGTTGCCAAGCAACCAGCACTCATAAATTAATCAGAGCTAAAAGGTGTGTAAGGCCTCCTTAATGGAGCTTCAAGACCTGACAGATGCTAAGTTCCCTGCTGGGTGAAGTGTAAAAGACGTGGCTAAATGCAAGCCAATAAAATCATAAAAGAGAGTGTGAAGAGCTGCCAGTGGCTTTTCTTGAGTGCTTTTAGCCCAGCTGTTTGACCTGAAGTTCAACCCTGTCCATTTTACATAGCCCTAAACAAATGTGCTAAATAATGGGCTTGAAATGAACAGATCTTCAGCACACACTAAACAGAGCAACGTTTATATGAGATTTCATAATATGAGATTAAGATGTGTTGCAACAAATTATAGACCAGATTTATGTTGTTGACATGAAACACTCTGTGCTTTTGCTCTGGTATATCTTACTGATTGTCTGGAAAAATATAGTCCATCTCTGAGGCTTTTCTCATATCACTACTGAACTTTGTATTATTATTATTATTATTATTATTATTATTATTATTATTGTTATTATTATTATTATGATGATGATGATGATTATTATTATTTTAGTAGTAGCAGTAGTAGTAGTAGTATACAGTAAATGTGATTAAGTCAAAGCAAATCATAAATCAAATCAGTCTTGCTTTAGAGTCCATAATAAGTGTGAAGAAGAAGAAAAAAAATCAAAAGGGAAAGAACATCTGGACCTCCAAAATATGGGGGTTTAGCAAAAGATTTGGAATGCTAGGCTACCTGCTTCCCAGAGGCATTGCTACTGTACAGTAGATTGCTACTGCTCCACTGGGACAACCCCACGTCCACCTCACCCCTTTTTCACATTTTTTAAAATCACATATTTTTTTTACTTTTTTGTATGAATATCGGAATATTCTAATATGTTATGCGAACTAAAACATTTTCTCATGTCCAATTACAGGATTCAATAAGGCTCAAGTTGAAATAAGATAATTGGATTTTTTCTTAAATAAAACTTACATTAATTTCATTGTGGTATCATGCCTCAATCTTTATACAATACAATACGTGTATTCATTAGGTGCAACCATCACAAGGATCACATGGTGTGCAACAGTTTGTATTTTGGGGTAAACTGCATTGTGTTGACATTGTGGATTTACTGTAAAAAAAAAAATCCTTCCTGGTATTATCATCCTAAATTAATCCACTGCCAAGTATGGGAGCTTGAATTTGAGATTTGACTTTTAGTTCCTTATTCAAACTTCAAACAAGCAACCATTGTTATCATTGTTTCTGGTAGAAAAAAATTTAAAACAAACATATAGAAATATGAACAAATGCTTCAGTTTCAGTGTTTGCTAGCTGGCACACAGCCCTAAGAACGTACAAATAGCAGCCACTATGGTTTAACATGACTTACACCATCTTCTTTTTTTGCATACTGGAGCCAAGATTATCAGTGGGGGTTATTTTTTTATTCAGCGTGTTGTCCTGGGCTAAATTACATGGTCAATGGGTGTCTTTTATCACCATGGAGGACTGAAAGGGGGGCTGCTGTAATTGAAATGATGAAATTAAGATGCCACTGGCAGCAGGGAGGCTTGACCCAAAGATTTACATTCCCAAGCCATGTCTGCCTGAAGCAAGTTGAGGCATGAAACCAGGCAGTTCATTCCTGGCCCTTACTAGCATAGTTTCTCTAATCAAAAGGGGACATCAGAGAAGGCTAGCCTGCTGGAGACAGACCCAGAGTGTACTGATAGTAATCAGAAGGAGGAGAAAGGCATTTATCCACCTGATCTGAAATGTCCAGACGCTTGTAGAGACTTGAGACGCTTTTAACATAGCAGCCAGAGCTCAGCAACATATGGAGAAGCACAAACTGTCAGATTCTCCACACTTGTGGCATGTGTTGGAGCTGTGTTTGCTTTGACACCAATCGTTAACTGCTTTAGCAATGAGCTGGCTTTCTGGCTGTTTGTATTTGTTCTCAGTTGGCCTTAAAGGCACATTTTTGTACATGTGTCTGTGTTTGTCTCAGAAGGTTTCATTATTCAATTTTCTTCTCTCCTCCTTTTGAAAGCTCTTTTTTTTTTTTTTTCAATATTTGTACCCTTAGAAGAATCAGAAAAATCTCAATTTCCAAAATACCTCAGAAAAGTAAAGATGAAAGAATCCAATTTACTGTTTGCTTGAGTTTTCAAAACTGGCCTTGACATAACTCCAACAAGACAACCAATATACTGTAATCCATTAAATAAGTTGTACCACTATTACAGATCCGGCCCAAATCAGTATTGCAAAGAAATCCTGGTACCTTTTCTACGACAAATGCGATTTTAGTGATTTGTACAAAAATTAATTAAGCACATCAGGTTAACAGAAATAATTTCAGATCTAATACGAAGCTGGTTGGTAACTTCTATATTAGTCAAAGTAAATGCAGGTTACAGCCACTGACCTTGGTCTAATTCCAGGTTAAACCATCAATGTGTTTGTTCATGTCCTCATTGATATCTTGGGTATTAAGGTAGCTGGGTTCTTAGACAGCTCTGTCATAATATAATATAGAGAAATAGCCTGAAATAGCCGGTTCCTTATACACAACAGATCTATGAGACTTAACCAAAACACCGGTGATTATGAATCCTGAAATTAATTTAAATTAATTAATTTGGAAAGGATTTCACTGGTGAACCAATGTATTAGACAGTGATTTCTATAAACCACCAACTGAGAGGGAATGAAATGTTCACCTTGCCTTGGCAGCATCATCTTTGATACAAAGCCATTTTAACGAATGCAGTGGTACAAACAGACAGTCTGCTGAAAGACTAGCCAAATGTAATTTTTTTACACAGTGAATATCATGGTGTAGATTAGGTTGAAAATGTAGTGGTGGATAGGGTGTATTTTAGAGAGGCTGGAGTGAAATTTTCTCATCTTTCATTATTGGTTTCAGGAGGTTTGTGGTGAAGTTACATCCAAAATATAAACATATTTCATTTTACTATATATACATACTTGGACAGCGACACAGTTGCAAGTGAAGCAATCAAGATGTGACTTAATAATAGAAATTCAAGGGGTTTACCAAAAATATTGCATTAAACATTTAAGAATTTCAGCCATTTTTTACACAGTGGCTCCAATTTCACAGGCTAAAAAGCAATTGGATAAACTTATAAATATTATAAATATAAGCAACATTTTTATATTTTATATGTCCAGTAGAACAGTTCCATTGTATTAAAGTTGTTAATGTTTAGGAATTTTGTTTTACAACCTTGTAAGATTGTAAATCAAGATTTTTATTTGAATCTACTGGAAGCAAAAAGAATGCCTGAGGTTTTTATTAGGAAAAGTGCAACATCAATCAGCATGTAATACATTGTACAATATTTGATTTTTTAAAATATATATATATATATTGTAAACTACCATTGCAAAGTCCACTCATGTAAAAAGCCCAAATCCATCTTTTGTAAAGAGTTTTTAAATTTTTTATTTCAATGCCTCTTATTTAAGATGTTCAAGCATCAGCCCACCCACCAAATTCTAGACATTTTTTGACTTTTCAGTGGTACTTTACATGACTTTCAAAGTAAGGAATCTGCATACATCACACATGAATTAAAATGGGTGTACTACACCAATATAACATAAAAAGCAAAGTATTTTATGTGAAAACTCTACATTAAGTTTTCATCATGTGACTTTTGACAGCCGCCAGTTGACAGCCACTTCCATTGGCAGCCATACTCTACATGCCATAATATTACATCCACCATGTTTGACAGATGATGTGGTAAGCTCGGGATAATGGGCCCTTTATTCCTTTCCTATCATTCAGTTGCAAGTTAATCTTAGTTTTATCTGTCTGGCAGGTTGATTTAGAGCCTAGTCCAGACTTTTTGTACTTGAGTGTAGCCAGTGGTTTGCATCTTAAAGTAAAAATAAAAAAGTAAAAGGCGTCGCTTGATTGTAGACTTTGACAATGATATGCCTACCTCCTCCAGATTGTACCTTCTTCTGACTTGGTTAGATGTTGTTAAGGTGTTGTTGACCTCCACAATGGTGCAATGGTTCCACTTTATAATAAAGTACTAAATTGTTGATTTAGCCACTACTGAATGTTTTTTGCTATATCTTTGAGGTTTTTTTATTTTTATTTTTATGCCTAATAATGATCCTTTATTTGCATGGGCACATCTTTGGACTCATATCGAAGGTTCAATTAAATTAAATTAAATTAAATTAAATTAAATTAAATTTTATTTATATAGCGCTTTTAACAATGGTCATTGTCTCAAAGCAGAGATGAGGTCTGGATCACTGGAAGCACAGGAGCAGCATGTGTAGCTCCAACCAAGGTTCCCATGAAAAGCTACCAAAAGCGAGTTTAACACATGGAATCCATTAAGACCTTTTATTAAATCTCCTTAAATGATCAAGAAATCAGTAAGAAACAGGCCGTAAAACCGCCTATGAGTTAGTTGTCCACTTACTTACATCTGGATTACTTCTTAAAAAAAATAATTTAAAAAACTATTACAGTATACTGGTGTACAGAGGGAATTTTTTTTAATCTAAATGTTACAATATTGACATTCTTTTTTTTTTTTTTTTTAATCTAAATGTTACCATATTGACATTTTTATCCAAGTATTATCATATTATCATGTTCTATTTTTCGCCTACCGTACTATTTAAAAGTCCTGAGCAATTTCTTATTTCGTCATATTTTCTTCCAAAGAGCCAGAGTTTTTTTGTATTACTTTAATATCTGAGGACTAGTTCTTCAGGCTTTCTAAAGGAATTTTTTGACTCTCATTTATACAAGTTTGCTTCTCATTTTCAGTCCAGTTCCTGAATCTGACCAGCTTAAAAAAAAACATCTAACTTAAGGCATGAACCAATGAGAAACAGGTGCAGTTGATGTCAGATGATCTGGCTGGTGATTAGTACAGTATACAGGTGATGAGGTTGCTGCTGAGGTGCTTACATTTTTATTTATTAAATTTTTATTTATATGTATTGGCACTTTGCAGCCCAACAGAGTAAAACATCCATTTCCCATTTCTTTAATTTAATCTCCAGAATTTAATTTGATTTGGTATTAAGAAATGTGGGGTAACTCAAGATTTTTGCACAGTACTCTAGATTTTACGCTAGACACTTCTTTCATCTTTAAAAAAAAAAAAAAAAAAGGAAAGAAAAAAGAAAGAAAAGAATATGGTAATTGCAGAATGGTTAGTTTTCAAGACACCTCAATTCTCACCGCATAATAAAAAAAAAAATTCCTATTGAGCTATGAGGACCGAAATGACCATACGTTTAAAAACACTCCAGCATAAGCCATTTGACCGTATTAGAGCACATGGCAACATGTCTTTATTTAATGCTGGCACAGACACAGTGCCTGGCTCCCTAAGCTAACATTAGACCAAAGGCAATATTGTTCACACCACAGGTGCTGCTTGTATTTTATGTTCAGGGTTCAGGCCCTCCCTTCCTTGGACCAATGTAAGCTACCTCACATGTCAAAAGTGCTAAAACCATATGACTGCAGGCTTGCCTACGCTCTTTGTCCATTATTAATTGATGGCCAGGAGGTTGGTGTTGAAACGAGTGTGTGAGATATTACTGAGAGACAGGATAATATCCCAGCTATCTGTTCCCCTCTTTTTCTCGTTACCAGGCGTTCAAAGACTTAAAGGTGTTCTGACTTAGTGGTATTCTAAGCCGTAAAGAGGATTACACGTGCAAATCCAAACAAAGCGCCCATGCTGTAGAGGAATACACCAAGCACAGGCCGGATATTGAAAATAGTTTTACCGGGACATTCTCTAACCAGACGATTCAACATTGCACTTGTTTGTATAACTTATGACTAACGTAGATCTGACGTTTTAATCCAATTCGAGTGTCTTGAACTTGCCATCTGTCCTCCATAAACTGGTATTCAGTGTATATTCTCTCCTTCTTTGTATATTTCTGACAAAATGCCAGCAGCTGCATCGTATTCTCAAAATAGGTACAGTGAAGGCTTAATGTTAAGCAAAACAAGCTGAAGCATTAGAGCTGAAATGGATCTTTGCAAAGGCAAAGAGGAGCGAGCGAGAGAGAGAGAGAGAGAGAGAGAGAGAGAGAGAGAGAGAGAGAGAGAGAGGAAAATGTTTTGCTGCCTTGGCCAGCCTTGGCAAGATGCCATTATTGGCAGGAAGTAAAACAGCAGAAGAAAGTGGCGTATTTACACGGCAAATGAATATGCATTTATGCTAACCGAATGCGAAGACTTGGGATGAGCTGTAGATGGTAAGTGTGTGTTGAACCCAGTCGACCTCAGTGATGATGTAGTGATGAGGTCCTTGGCTGTAGCAGGAAAAAAAAAGAACGGATTTGTTCCGTCTTGCAATCCATCCACCCATACTTACACATGATGAAAATTATGATTAATTCCTCGATTTAATTTTCTTTTTTTCCCTTTAGCACATTTCAGTTTGAGTTTAGGAATGTAGCAGCCTGAAATAAGGCCTGGTGAAAGAATGCTAACTGTCCTTCATTAATTTTTTTAGCATAGCACAAGAACACGCCTGACTTGAAATCCCTAAAACAATTTGGCATGGTCTAAGATGTTTAAGACGGTGGACTATCTTTGCCAGCAGATGAGTGGTGGCAGAATCGTAACTTTCTGAATAGCTACTAATAAGTGCGTTTTTACATATAGTCCGTACTCAGGACTGATTCTGTGCTTGTTTTAGGTTCGAGGCTCATAATTGCAGGTTCATTTTCACATACTGAACCATGGCGTGATTTTGCTGTAATACCAAACACTTAAGTAGTGTTTTTGAATGCAGAGCATGTCATAGTACAGAATACCTGCAAACGAGGATCTGATCCTGTATGCAAGCCAGCACAAGATTCTTTTTCAATGCTTCAGTGCTATGAAAGTTTGCTTTTATATATCAATAACCATAATGACCAAAGTTTTAGGTGGTTTCATTATACTATAAAAGTAAGGAATGTGACTTTTTGAACCAATCACATTACCCAGCAAGCAGTCTAAGTATGGATAATGTTTATGCTTTGGATAAGGCAAACCAGACCAGCATTTTAAAAGGGACAGGGATCATATATA
>JAQMYL010000016.1:8111691-8147694 GCA_030014365.1 Clarias pachynema | reverse complement strand
CACATCATTGCATTCAGTTTTTATTCACAATTTGTTTAGTGTCCCAACTTTTTTGGAATCCGGTTTGTATTTGTATACACACGCACAAACACAGGAGAGTGAATAATGATTTGCACTCTGTCTGTATTTAGTAAAACACCGCAAAACAAACTTTTTGCAGCATGTGGGCATGTGGGCAGAAGTGTGCAGACATGCATCATCATGCAAGATCACAATGCTCTTGGATAGCAATCCTCTACAATAAGCATCTCACTGTAATGAGAACTTTTGATTGTTGAACCTTTTTCCCCGATAATGGTACAGTACTGGCCCATGTGAATTCCAGAAAACTGTAAGCAACAATTTTCCAGCTGATCATTGACTTTTGAAATTCTTTCGGTTGGCGATTGAGGGTGTTTCCATTGCATACTTTGCCGTTTACTCTCAGGCTCATAGCGATGAATCCATGTCTCGTCACCAATAGTGGTTCTCTTTAAGAAACTTTCACCTTCCTTATGGTAGTATTAGTCCAAATTTTGTTTCCAGATATCCAAACACTTCTGTTTATGTCCTTCCGTAAGTTGTTTTGGCAACAGCTATACTTGTGTAAATCAGAAGTGGGGCATCTATATTTGCTCACACTGTAGTTACAAATGAACTGATGTAACATATTCACACCTGCACAGTGACTGGGGAGTCATTAGCCTTAAAAGGAAAGAGCTGATAAAATAGCTTTAATATAACAGAAGCCTTAATATAACCAGAGTGCGAATATTTTTTGACTCACACTTGTGTGTGTCTGTGTGTGTTTATAACCCTTTGATTTTGTAGTGTTTTCATTCCTTCTGTCCTGAATCTAGAGATTTGGCAACTAACTGCTAGCTTTTTAAAAATATATATTATTATTATTATACAGTTATACAGTGCTTTTTTGAGTCCTTGTTTTAATCTGTCAATGACCCCATGTAGTCAAGACAAAAAAACTTCAAATCTTTATCAATAAATAATAAGATTCAAAATTGTGGAAGGCTCTTAGAGCAGGCTTATATGACTATCCCCCCCACCAAATTATGGATGGATGGAAGGATAGTCAACTAACTAACTAACTAACTAACTAAAATTGGTAATTAACTTAATAAACCAAAAAAATAGATACAAGATAAAAGAAGCATGTATATATAGGGTATAAAGAAGGAACTGAAAAAGAGGGAATTAAAAATGTAATTGTGTTTTAACATTTGGGACAAGATGAGGACCGCTTGGAAACTCCAAACTCAGACAGAGAGGTCTTATGCTCCTGAAAGTGAGGCTGAAGTACTGTAGCTTAGTCAGGAGTACGCAAGCAACATCTGGGCCACTCCACCCTTCAATCGAGTATCTCTCTTCAATCTTCACACACACTCTTGTCTCACTCTTCAGCGCGCTTTTGCCGCCTTGTCACAAATCACAATCATTCTAACTCGCCTCGCTGAGAAAAGTACACACTTGAGTAGAGGATCGGCTGGACTGCACAAGCTGCATCATTTGATGGCTTCTTCAGCCTTTGATAGCAACAAGCAATCCATTCGGCACAAAGTCCTTGAAAGGTATGTCGCGCTGTGATACTGTCAACATGCTGGGCTTTTTTTCCCCCCTTCATCTGTGATGCTTCGTTCCACTGGCATGTCATTCTTGATTTGTGCAACCGCTTGAAGCCAAAGCTGGATATTCGACTTGGTGTTCTTTTAATATGCCAGTCATTTGTGCGATTCTGAAAGTGGGCTGAACTTTTCAACCAGTGAAATGATCAAGCATCCATGCTTGAAATTTGTCCCCATGTCAAAATGTGATCTAATCACATGCATGCTCTATAAGATGCCTTCTGACCTTTGGTGTTGTGGAAAGTCGATCCATTGAATCAGTTTTCCTTTATACATATAAATTACATATCATTCATCATATCGCTTTATCCTGTATTCAGGGTCACAGGGGGCCTGGAGCCTATAGGAGACTTAGGGCACAAGGCAGGGTACACCCTGGACAGGGTGCTAATCTATTGCAGGGCTCACACACTCACACTATGGGCAATTTGGGAACACCAGTTAGCTTAATCTGCAGGTCTTTGGACTGTATAGGAAACCAGAGTACCTGGGGGAAACCCACCAAGCACAGGGAGAACATGAAAACTCCATGCACACAGAGACGGGAATCAAGCCTGGCCGGGAATCAAACCCGGAACCTGGCGGTACAAGGCGACAGTGGTAACCACTACACCACCGTGCCGCGTATAAAGTGCATATAAAATATAAAAACTTTAAGTAGAAAAATATACATATAAAAATTTACCAAAATATAGCATAGCATATGGCATATATTTCATAAACCAAAAACTTTTGATGTGGTTAAAATTATTATATATTTTTCTCTGTGAAAATGCTCTCAAGGGAAAGATTTTTATTTAAATGTTTGCTTGAAGATGTTTCTTTTTTGTTTACTCCCAAACATACTTATATGCACAGTTATAAAATCTAATGTAATGTCAGCCATAATTAACTTTTTTAAAGATTACTTTGTAATATCCTCCTAATTAGGGACATCAATTTAAAAAATTTTACACAAGGGGTGCTCAAGTCTAACTGGGACTTGTTGTCTCATGACGAGAAAAACAGAGGCCAAAACTAATTGACATTTACAAAAGACTTGAAGCACAATGCAGTGATGAAAATCTTAGCCACAGTAAAACATTTAAATGGTGGCCATACATCCGTGAACTCTGAGCCCACTGCAGTCGTTCCTGTGAACATTCATTAAGTGGAACATCTGATCTTTAAAAATTGATGGATAACTTGTCAGCAACATGTGTGACCTGTACACATAATCATTCACCAACACCACTTGCACATTACAAGAACTCAGCAGGAAGTTATTGCTACATACTCTGTAGAGTACTGACCTCACTGAAGGCATTTCTATGTTTGGGCAGTTAAAGGAGTTCCCAAGGGAGACCAACATGTACTGTAAAGCAATGTAGATGTACAGCAAGCAGTCTGATCGCTGAGATAAGTACATTAGTGTAGCAGGGGATTATATGGAGAAATAAAGGTAGTTTTACTATATTAATTATGCTCACTTGTTCTGCCCAATCCATTTTTGATTTTAACACCCTTCATTATGCTTGGTTAATCTAGGAACTGATATTTTTGAATATACAAAAAAAATATTCAGATAAATAAGACAGAAGAAAAACACTTTCATGGCTAAATAACATGATATTATGGACAGATGATGCTTAGGTCTCCAGTCAGGAAAGTTGTCATGTTTTAGATAATGTAGTGCCTATGAGTGGAGAAAACAAGAAAAATTAAAAAAAAATTCATAATCGTTGATACATTTATTACTACAGGTCAATAAAAGATGGTTAGATGGAATATGTCAGGAAAAAAGATTGATGTTATCAAAACTGCCATTCTTTCTTACATTAAGTAATAGCTGTCATATGATGGGCAGGCATAACTGTGCCAACTGGGGAACTGTCTGAATTAGAGCGACAATCTAGTTGCAGTAATAATGTTCAATATACAAATCTAAATTATATAATAAAAAAATAAATAAATGCAAAAAAAAATCTCACAGGTTAGGCACTGAAGGTTTATTTTTGCTAAAGTTTTTTTTTTCTTGATATTATTTTTTTTCCCAGAAATGAATCATGCAGACTATCCCATAAGTTCTACCCATAGAGATATCAATTTTGGCCAGTAGACCCTGACTCAAAAAAATTAGATATGAGTGAGCACTCTTATTTTCTGGTTTCCAAAACACTGTAGGAATGGGAACCACCAGTGGGAAACCAATGGGAAACGGCCTATACAGTATTATCACGATACCTAGGAGCCTATTCAATTAGTATTGTGATTCTGTAAGTATCAACATTTTCTAAATATCCCTTTTTTCAGATTTTTTTTTACAATTCCAAACATACCTTAGAATCGTAAATAATTATCTTGACAATGTGTAAGTAGTTTAAAGCCATCCCCTAGGATTATAAATGAACTGTGACATTTTATCAAATCAAATGCAAACACATATAAATTAAAAATTATTTTTTTTTAAAATAATAATAATAAATAAACAATTTTGGACTAAATGATTCATGATATGAATTACCGCATACAAGAATCTCAGTGTGTTAAAGGAATTGATCCCCCACAACCACTAACACATGCGCACACCATCCATTGTTTTTATAGTGAGTTTTAAGCTCAAGGCAAAATTTCATCAGAATTTGATTTAATTTTAATTAACAATCAATGCACAGAAATGTCACAGATTAAATGTGTTTTGTGATCTTTCATATGCTCAAGGACTCTCATTTTGACATCTCTGTTCACAGGCTGTTTTCATTTGTCTCAGGTGTTTTCTATTAATTCTCATTAGAGTCCCTAAAGGACATTTGCTCCTTTTGGTTCATTGAAGTGATGGTATTGTTGCTCATGCTATGCTAAGCCATGCTAATGCTAGGGCATAAGCTACCACAAAGTTCTGGTGTTGTATTATATCCTCTTTGAGTTTTTTTTTTTTTTTTGTAAATGTTTTACAAATGTAAAAGCTCCATACATCTAGATGTCCTTCCTCATCCATCAACCCTGACAAGAAACATACAAAAAGTATTAATTAATAGATTTTTTAGCTACACAGGCTAGAGAGCAGTACTGACTAGCCTGTTGAAATATACCCAGTTTTAGGTGTGATATTTTTAATATATTTTAAACACTTATTCTGAAGGGAAATTATCAGTTTTACAAACCTGTGAAACAAGACTTTGCCAGTTTTTTTTTTTTTTTTTTTATATTTCATCATAGCTAGTTGTAGTGTTATTATCACGTTAGCAAGCCCAATAATGCGCCGAGATGAAGCTTGCTATCAGATAGCCTTATTGATTTTTAGCACTGGATAATTCCGCTCAGGATGTAAGCTGAAAACTGTGAATGGTTTCTCCTCAATCTCGCTCAGCGTTAATGTGAAAGATGGAAGCACCAACAACAATGTGTATTGCCTGTTGGGTGAATATGTCTGAGTACTCAACACGATAGGTGAAGTTTTTTTTTAAAAGGATGAAGTGTCGTATTCACAAATGGCACCTAGTTCGGTCAATACTAAAAGGGGTATTTTTGACGAATACCGAAATGGCCTTTTGGTGTAATGCAAGCAGAGTAAAAAGCAGACACATCAAGACCAATCTGGATTGATAAGCTATGATTGAGAAAATATATCCTGTAATTGCAAATGGCTAGTTATAAGTTGGAAAAACACCCATCAACTAAAGCATGACTCATTCATGTTACACCCTTTCAACAGACTTAAATTGCAAGACAGGCCCGAGTCAGGGTTTGTGCTCTCCCTGTGGCTAAAGTCAGGCAAAAACCACAAATATAAAACCAGGCAGTGCCTGGCCAAAGAAAAAGTTGCAAACACCAAGTTCTCATTCAGTCAACTTTAACTCTGATTACAGCACACAATGTTGGAGAAGAAATGTTCCAAAGATGTAATAACCTGGTCATTCAATACATTCAGATCATAAGGCTGACTTTATTTTCTTGCAACATAACTGAAGCAACCTCAGATCATAACACTGCTTCCACGGGCTTGTACAGTGGCCACAATGCATGATGGTTTGCATCATGTCATGCCCTTTTTACCTTTCTTTTCCCATTGCACCAAAGTTCAATCTTTATGCTCTCTTGCAATTTGAAGCTTTTTTTTTTCTGATTAGCTTAACTAACAAGAAGTTTTCTTATAGCCAAGCTGCAGTTTAGTCCCAATCCTATGAGTTCTCATCACAATGTGAATGATGATTTAACTATTAAACATAGCTATGGTTTTTACTGTTTATTTATTTTTTTATTTTACCATGCAACTTTTTAAACAATTATCTAGATTTAATAGATTTAAATTATCTATTTTCATGATTGTTTCTTTGCTTTACACAGCCCACTAATTTGACCATTCTTAAATGGTGAGTTTTTTTTTTTTATTGGCCAAAACAACATTGTAGTGTGTTATCTAGGCTGCTCTGTAACCTTGCATTGGCTGTCTGCTTGCCAATAAGTACCGGTTGTGGTAAAAATAGTCAATCTGCCTGATGCTTATAGGACATTTCTCATATGACTTTCTCAGACTGCCATACATTTCTAGTTATTGTTAATTAAAAAATGTGCCGCCATTTGATTTTAGCATAAGAGCTTCAAAACCATCAAACACTGAATGCTAATAAGAAGAAGAAGGGATTTTTCATGGATTGGATTTGCTGAAATGTATTCTACAGCAAAGCTGTTATGATGGCTGAACAGACTTGTATTGAAAACTGCCTTGGTAAGGAAAGTCCTTAAAGAAATCTGACCCTTTGAATAAAGCTGGCCGGTTTCTTTAGATATTATGACGGAAATATTCTCCGAGGCGGCATGCTTGGCTTAGTTTAATATCCTAAATGCACTGTGGAGCTTGCTTAATTTCCTTCTTAGATATGCAGCCATGCGATGCTGTCACTGTATGTGTTGCTGGTGGGTTGAGGTGGAGAATATTGCTCTGGCATTGCTGAATAGCTTCTCTGTGCATGGCGCTGAGGTTTGTGTGTGTGTGCGTGCGTGCTTCTGTGAGTGAGCGTGTGTGAGACATGAGCATGACTCATCCTGTATTTTCTATTGACTCGACAAGCCTGCGTCATTGGCTATCTCATGTGGACAGAATCCAACACGGTAACTGTTTGCTAACTCTCTTGGCTAAGACAGGTGTGTGTGTCTTAAGGATTGCTTCACGACGATAGGCCCAGATAGCTGTATTTACAATTCTGCCTTATGGATTGTCTATCAATATGTATAGAGAATGCCACTAATCAGTGAGGAAATGTGTTTGTGTGTGCTGAGATCTCTACACGTGCATTGATTAATGAGTCCGAAGCAGATGCACCATAATGAAAAGGTGATGCAAAATAAATATTTATTTCCAATTTGGGAGAATCAGCAAAAAATACACCCTTGGGGGGAGGGGTGTGTTTGAAGAGAAGGATGGAGGAATGGGTTGGGGGGTTTGAGAAACACATTCAGTGTTTCCATGTCTATGTGTAAGCAATGGCAGAGCGGAGGCGTGCGGGCTGAGCCGGATCCTGAATGCCGCACTGACAATGAATCTTGGAGGGACTTCAAGGTCACACCGCAGAGAGCTCTGTGAATGAAAGAGTGAGAGGAAGAAAAAGAGAAGGGGGAGCAGACTGAGAGAAGAGCGCGCAAGCAAAGCGAGCTGGAAGCGAAATGCCGATTCGCCACGCGATGCTTGCATATCAAGTTGCTTCCCTGCGTCCAAATTAAGAAGGCAGGAGAACATCTCAGTCACTGAGGCACTCGTCTTTCTCAGTCATACACTCTCCGAGTCTAGGTGACTGAGTGCAAACTAGTCAAATACAATTTACCTAAGGATGACCCAATTAGCTTGTGTGGAAAAAGAAAATGGAGAGGGATCAATCCATGGCTTAATTTGCAACTAATTTG
Organism: Clarias pachynema; assembly: GCA_030014365.1. NCBI lineage: Eukaryota > Metazoa > Chordata > Actinopteri > Siluriformes > Clariidae > Clarias > Clarias pachynema. The sequence continues at coordinate 8,140,195 of JAQMYL010000016.1, read as the reverse complement.
GACCATCTGGTTTAGCAGTGCATGGAGTGACAGGTATTCCCCTTTGCTATATTATCTCGACTATTTGCTCAGACTAGTGGAGCAGAACACCCCAGTGCATCTCGCTCGCTCTTTCAAATCAGCCTGACTCCACTGTTCCGGATTCCTGCTTTTCCTCCCATCGACCTTCCCGCAGGTAACTCTCCTGGACTCAACTCAAGGCAAACAAAACACGCTTTATCCAGATCCATCTGAGAAAAGGGCAGCACTTTTACTGACTATTCAAGCACCATGGGTGCTGCATTATGGCACTGACTGGAGAAGTTTCGTAGCAGTGCCATGTAAGAAATAAAACACTTCATGGTGTGCTGTTTAAGAAAATCAATCAATTCTGTGGTGGTGTCATATGAAGACCTGGAGATGATTACTATCAAACAATAGTGCATCTCAAAATCTTTTATTTGTCCTGCAGTGATTTCAAACATTAATTGACAACACTCCAAAAACATCCACAAGACCATTTGGTTCCTTTGATCTCTGACGTTACAGCAGCTATAAACTGTTGTTTCCTCTGTGTCCTTTTTTTTTTCCTCTTCTGGGGCTCAAATCATCAGCTTGTAATCACACAGAGAAACCCCGGAACTGCACAGTTCCCTTTCCCAGATACTGGGAACTCTTTCCATCATCATTCAGTAAACATCTCCTTCCAAAGGTTTTGAGTATGTTAATTTTAAAATCTTGCAACATTAAAATTAATTATTATTTAACATTACCGCGGTATAAAGAATATAATTATTTATTGTAACTTAAGCATCATGGGAAAGTACCTCATTCTCTCTATACCGAAATACAGGTTTTAATCTTCAGAAACTGCTTACCTTTTAACAGCATGTTACTTCGCCATGGTTTAGGCTCTATTTAGAGGCAATTCTATGAATTTTCAGAGTGCACAAGAGTTTTTCTTTCTTTCTTAAATACCATGCCTGATGATTGCTCCAAATGTAGCACATCTACAGCAGAGAATGCCAGGGGAGCCCAGAAGGCTATCAGTAGCTCTTAGCAGTCAAAGAGTAAATAGTTGATGGCAACAGCCTGATAGTAAGGCTCCTGTTAGAATCTACTATCTCACTATATCAGTCGCAATTAGCACGCCAAAGAATATTCTTGGGTATACGCTGGACCAGTTTCTCCTCCCCATCAAAAATATATTTGTGTCCATAGAACAGATTGAGACAAGTGAATAAGAAATCTGGAGTGGGGTGTGCTGCTATATGAATGCACACCCAATGCTTCATGTGAACAAGCTACCCTTGAGACAAGAGCTCTAGAAAGGCGAGGGGCATGAAAAGACATTCCAAACAGTATAAATCTACTAACCATTTTTTTCTTTCTTTCTTTCTCTTTCTTTCTTTCTTTCTTTCTTTCTATCCGCTGCAAGCAATTTAAACTGCATATTCCTGGCTTAACCCTGAAGGACTTAAAATATTCTTAAAGCAGTGTGAGAATCATAATTAAATGTTTCCCCTGACATTTTTTCACATGTTCCCCTTTCCCTTGGACTCTACAATTAATCATAATTTAATGTCAAATAGATATGCTCCTTTGGCTGCTGCACATAATTGAGCATTACTCTGATTCTCAGAAGGTCCTGGTGTGTATGAAAGGAAGATACACATCACCTTGGCTTTTGCGCACCTCTGTTTTGAATCACACTGCCAGAAATCAGCCATGCCCAGGCTGTAACCCTGTGATTAATTGCACCTCGCTGGAGAGATTACCGTACCGAGGATATTAATAATTCCAGGTTTGCTTCTTTTTAAGATTAGTAAGAGGCAAAGGAAAGAGAAGCAGCTCGGAGGTCGAATCGGTTCCCACTTGCTTTTTTTTTTTTTTTTTTTTTTTTTTTTTTCAAATATATAGGGTTCCTTATCTAGCCAGCAGCTGCTTTGTAGTTATTTCATGAAGATTGCTCTGGTGGGCTCAGCAGGGCTTAACCTCAAATCACCTGTGAAGAAAGCTGATTTTTAGCCATGCATTAAAAAATATAGCCAACATACACCCCGGTATTATTGCAACCTAGTTTCTCCCCCCACCCCCCAACCAAACTGAATAAGGGAATACTTTGAACAGTTTAAACCAATAAGTAGAAAGAAAGTAGCTTGGTTTCATGCCAACTTTGTTTCATTCATAAGAATACAGAGAGAGAGAGAGAGGGGGGAAAACTGTTTATGAAATTCCTAATGAAAGATTTTCAAAAGAGCCTTACTTGCTAAAAATTTGGTGTGGAACCAACTTTTTGGGTTACCGTTAATTACATTTGAGCATTTTTAAAACTTGTTTGATGAGATTACTTTTCTTGTATTTTTGTGACTTTCCTACAGTCAAGTGATTTACTGATTTGGCTATGCTCCTACTGAAACAGCTGTTACTAATGACCCCCTGTAGGAGTGTAATAACGCCTTCTGGTGCTTGGAGGCAAATTTCCTCATTTTCCTCATCGTCTGTTGTTCATCTTGAAGAAAATCAAAGGAAACACGCCACAATTGGCCCCTGAGGGAAGTGGGAGGTCTGAAAGGTAAGGAACAAAAACCTTCAATCTTCATGCTCTCGTTATTGAAGCTGCCGCATGCAGAATTTAAGCCACTCTTGAAAAGAGTAAAAAGAATCATCATGGTTATGCAGGCCAAAAGTCAGACCAAGTTAGAAAAGATGCAAGCTGGCAGAAGAGACTTGTACATGACAGGCATAGATCAGAGACCCAGAGAATGCCCAACACTCACTCAACAACTGTCTGAACATGAAAAGAAAAATTCCATACAATATGTACTAGGAATGTAATGCGATGGCACAAAGGGTACGTTCACATTACGAGCCACATTGCTCAAAATGTCAGGTTCACATTCATAATTACAAGTGACTTTTATCTGACTCTAACGTGAATGTATCTGTCCTCTGAAATACAGTACATCAATACACCTTTGCTTGCACCATCTGGGTTTAAAACACATCCTGAGTTTGTGCGACCACTCATTCATTTGAAACAATGCATTCAACAAAAAAAAGTGCTTAGGGTTTTGCGATGAGAACGGCAAGCAGTTAGTTGACTGTTGAGAAAAAAGGAAGAGAGCTCCAGCTACTGTAGCAGTTGTTGCAGCTATTAAGTCGCTGCGCAACTGGTGCTTACTGGCATTAGTGAGTGCCCTACGCATACACAGGGGCAAAACCTAGCATGGATTTCAATCTGATGTTCTCATTCAATTCACATGACCGCGTATCGCATATGTACCTGATCTAGGACCACGAAAGTGACTCAGATCCGATCTAAAAAACATTAAGATTTGTGTGTTCAGACATCCCTAAAAATCAGTCCTGTGTCACATTAGGGTAAAAAGAAAAATCTGAATTGAGTCACTTCAGGCTGATAATATGATCTGAATGTGTTTAGTGTTGCAAATAACTGCATGTGTATTTGGATATAGAGGTCGAAAACCGGGGACCTGAAACAGATTCGTGGAACTCCTACCCGAACCTGAGGTGCATACATTAATCTTAGAAAAAAAAGGGCAGCATAATCTAAAGGGGACTCACTGCAACACCTGACCCGAGTTGTCCTGAGAATATATGGAGCTGGTCCAAAATATGATCGATCCAAACAGAGAGAGAGAGAGCACAAACATTGGCAGCATTTTGCTTTTGATTGTGATGCATACACCATCAGGAGCAGTAGATCCAGCACAGACTCAGGTTCATTTGGATTCACTCAGGTACTGGACATTTTGACACAGGGACCAGAGACCTGAAGCAGTAAAACAAGACGTGAGCTGACCGATGTAGACTGATCAGTATTTAGACCTGACCTAATGAAGATTACATGTCCTCAGAACTGAGTGGACTCGTGAAAACCTCTTTTTGGGTATAAACTTGAAGCGGGCAGAAGAGAAGTAGCAAGTACAGCAGGGGTTTGTGAAAAAACAACCCTTTCTTCATTGCCTTGTGCCTTTGATTTGGTCCTTTCTCTGCACTTGTCCCATCATTGCTCTGTTATCTAATGTCTGCACCTGGTTTGGGTTCATCCCTGAGTTATTTTATCCTATTAGTTAGTCCTTATGCATGCTCATGTTCCTTTTGTCTCTTTGCAGTTTTCTTTACTGAGCTTTGCATTTCTGTCTTCCCTGGTCTTTGTTTCCAGGTTTGCTTCCATGTGTAGACCCAGGCCTGCATTACTTCCTGATGATGGATGATCCCTGATAATGGATATATCTTTAATTAGCCTTTCAGCTTGTATCTTGTCACTTGCTATGTTTCATGACCCTATGACTCTTTGAATTCCCTCTAAAACAAATACATTGATTTTAAACACGTGTCTTGCCTTCTAATCACATGTTCCAGGACACATGTCAGGAGAAAAACTGATTATAGTCATGTGGTAAAAAATACAGATATAATGACCCTTGGATGTAATCCAAATCATGTTACTTTCTTTATTTAAAAGTTTACTTAATGAATATGAGGGTGAACCTTAATGAATCCGTAACGAAAACCTTAAATGTGTGACATATTGTAAGTTATGATTTAAATTCTAGACATTTGTGGCTCACAATTTGCAATACACCATGCAAAAGTTTCGAAATGTACATTTCTGGGCAAAGGTCTTGAGCCACTCCTCATTTCTTCATATTTTGCTTCCAAAGAGCCAGACTTTCTTCTATTTTTAATGTAGTCTGGAGGAATAGTTCTCCAGTCTCACATTTTCAGTCCAGTCCCTGTACCTGACCAGTTTCAGAGAAATGTTTTTTTGTTTAAGTCACATGGCAATCTATGACTTGTTCAAGGTTTTTTTTTTAAATAAAAATAATAATAATTAAGGCATGAACCAGTGAAAAACGGGTGCAGATGATGGCAGATGATAAGTCTACTGGTGATCCTAGACGAGAGGGAAAATGAGGTTGCTGCTGAGGTTGTTACATAAACAGACAGTTTTTACATTTTTTTAATCTTTAGGCACTTTGCAGCCTGTCACAGTAAAACAATTGTTAATGTTTCTTTAATTTAGTCTACATATTTGGTTTAACGAAATATGATGAAATAAGAGGTGGCTCAGAACTTTTGCACAGTGCTGTTTGTTCATTAGAAAATCCCTCAGAGTTGTACAGTTTATTATTTAATTTTATTCTATATGATGTTTATTTTTATCTGACCAAGATATATTTTAAGCAAATATAGATGGTTATATTTCATAAACATACTATTTGGTAGTCTAGTGTAACATAACAAAACCACCATATGGGGAACTGGACCAGCTATATACTAAGGATAACTACTGTATATAAACACTTTAAAAGCACTGCATTTTAACTATTATGGTGTTTGTTCCGTTGCTCACCTTTATTCTTAACCAGATTCTTTAAAACTAAAAGAATAGTGAACCTTCTATTCATCTGTAATATGCACCTGTAATGAGGGGGGCTGAGGCAATGCAGGTAAGAGTTTTGATCAAACTAGCATAAGTTAACAGATCCAAAATGTGAGACCAAATAAAAAACAAAGGTCAAAAAAGATGAGCAAAGTGTCAAATGCAAATCCGAAATCATGAAGAAAAAAAAAGAGCTAGCAAAATGAGATCAAGAGGGTTAGTTCAATGTTCAGTCATTTCACACTTCACAAAGAGTATTGTGATAGGTGTGTGTATATAAAAGGGTGTGAGTATGATTGGGAAAGATGTGCATGATGAGTTTTCAGTGCCAGTGAGGATCATAGTCCATGGTCATGTTTGTAGGTGGTATGTTTTGAGTGTATTCAAATGTGAACCGCATTAACATTCTGCACTGTTCTCCACATTGACCTACTGCAGCCAGTAATATGTTAAAATAAAGAAAAAGCCGATGATGTACTAGGAATTATATTATTACCAACGTCTTATTGATGTTTTGAGGGTCAGTGACTTCACCAATAAATTGTGAGCCATCCAGATGATGACTGAGAGTTATTACCTCTCGAGAGCAGAAATCTACTTAATGCTAAAAGTTCAGCAGCATTATTTTCCAGCCAGATGACAGCAAGATTATACTCTGACCTTGACCGTGTCTCCAGTGGTAGCAATAAGCAACACTGCCATTTGTACCATTTGCAACAATCTCTTTTTTCTTTTTCCTTTTCTTTTCTTTTTTTTTTTTTTTTTGATTATCATCATGCTCAGACCCAAAGATAATGGAATGTGAAAGCTAACTCTGGCAGAGAATCATCGTGTGTTGGTTTACTGCTGAATCAATGGCCTTTTTTCATTCAGACACATGCGAATGCCTGCTACCCGTGACATTGAGAGTTGCCGGTGCATGCATCAGTGAGCCATCCTTCTCTTGGTAAACACAAATCTGAACATGGCATCGCTAGCTCTGCAAATGCTCAGCTCGATTGATTTGCCATTAGTGTCCATCTTGCTGGATTTTTATTTTTCCGCGGCAAATACGCGAGTGTTGATTTTACAGAGACTGGCTCTGGACTCGTAGGGAGAATAAGATGGAATGAGGATATCTATTGTAAATGATACCCGTATTTTGAATCAATTCTGTAGGCTTGTATTTGCATATTTGCTCAAGCAGGTTACACAGGAAATCCAGATGAACAAATTAGCTCTTACAATGTGTGTCTAGTCATCCTGGAGTTTTCTTAGACAAATTTTCTATTGGTGAACAAAGGTGCTAATACTAAGCAAGTCTATAACAGTAATTATCCTGAGAATAAAGATGGATAAAGCAGAAACTGGTAAGGATGTAGCATTGTCTCCATTGAAATGGTGCGCCATTGGTTTTTTCATACATAATGAAAAAAAAAGCCTGGTGATTCTTGATAAGGGTATAGTAACGACGAAGCATGGCGCAGATGGGACAGTTCTGAGTGAGTTGTCATTGGGATGTCACTGCATTGTTGCTAGGCCTCTGCTATGACCATGGTACATTGTAGAAAACATATTACGTTTCTCTGGTGCATACCACATTTATGACGTACATGCAGCAGGGTATCAGCACGTCAATGTCACGTTCGGAGAATGTATTATAAATACTGGATGCAATTCCGTCATGATGAAAAACACTGCACTCACGATATTTGTACCGACCCACCAGACACAATGACAGCATAGTAAGAGCATGATAAGCATCTGGTAAGAGTATAGCATGGTCAGATCAGAGAAAGTCAATAGACCCGGTGAGCATGTGATCATGTGCGTGATAGGAAATTAATGACAATATGATGGACGCATTGAGAACCCAACAGGGATGTGGCTAGAACGTGGTATTAACTTTTTCATAAATTCACATTTTTACATTTTGACCCTGTTCTTGGTGCTTTCTTTAGTCTTTGTCAGAGTTCGGTCAGTGAAAACCTTGGTCAGTGAAAACTTTGCAACTAATATGGTTTTGCCCCTTATTACTCATCGGGTCAGATCTGTAGACCTAAAATAAATGCATATCTGAGGCTATATTTCAATCTAGTGGTACAAACCAAATTGCAGAAGGAAAATTTGGATAAGACCAAGTTGAACACTTTATTTTCAAGAGTATCCTGAAGGAGTAGTTCCACACTTTTTATTCATAATGGTGTTTTCCAGCTTTAATATGTATGTTTTAATGCTATTCTTGAGGTGTTTGATTATTAGTTTATTAAATACTACAGTCAATTAATTAGCTGGCCTTCAACTCTATACCTGCTTATTTTAGCCGCTTGATTTTTTTTTTTTCCTACTGTTTAGTCAGCTGAGTATTGAGAGCACTCATTTTTGACTGGATAGACTTTATGGGCTACAGATGACTCATAAAAAATGAGGAGACCAAAGATGAGAGCAACAATGCAGGATTTATTCTTGGAAATCGATACTGTGGGCTTGTTGTCTTGAGTCAGAACTATAGCTCCGTCATGCATTTACATTATGTGAAGTTGTGTGCTTGTTATTGGTCAGTTTAAACCAATTTACACCTTTTTACACCACATTTGGAGCCACAGAAGAATAAACAGCCTGAGGTGAAAAAAAGTAAGTATAATTCTTGGTTAGGGTTGCCAGTGGGAATCCACTCCTGTTGGCTAAACATTCACTCCAGACTTGTCAAAGAAAGGCGTCAGATTAGGACAGCAGTCTGCTTGGCTCCGAAGTGACACCGTCGGATTTAAGGGTGGACTCATTCTTTCTTTCGGAGATGTACATACTTCTCACTTTGAGCTTACAGTGCACTTTGTCCGGATGGAGAATTTACTGCCGAGTGCTCCAGTGTGTAACAAGCATTAAAGAAGTAGCCCAGACAAGTGCTGATTTGTAGGACTTGCTAGACAGACTGTATTGTTCAGAAAAAAATGAATGGGAGGGAAGGGAGGAGAGGCATTTACTTGGGCGCAGAGACATAATCAGGAACCGTGACATAAAAGGCCAGGGAAATGCAGACCTGTCAGCACATCTAAATAACAATAACCACCCAATAGAGGCTTGGACCTGGTGGCATTCAGCCAATCTCTCCTCACATTGCAATTTCAAAGAGCTCCAGGCTTCGGATAATCGCCATTGATCTTCGTCAGCCTGGCCAAACGTCATGGATTCAGTTTGGGAAGACTCTTGGGGCTTGAGGAGAAGAAAGACTGTTGAAGGAATGTTGGAACCCTCCATGTTTTTTTTTTTTGTTCCTCTGTCCCATGATATTGATGATCACAGGCATGAAAACCAACTATAGATTAGATGGATGTGAGTGAGCAGTTTTGGGTCATGAAAAGGTAGTATTGGTCCCTCCCTGGTCTGAGATCAGGGTCCAACATTTGACAATGCCAACTCTATGGTGTAAATATTTCCCTTATTTTTTTATTCAAATTTGGTATCGCTTATTTTATGGCCGCTACCAACCGGAGCGATTTGGGCCTAATACGTCCAAGTGAAATCACTCATGTTTGGCTATGCCTCTCACCCAAGCAACTTCAATGGACAGCCATGAGTGTCTTAGTAACAGGGTACAGGTTGATTTTTAATTTGGAAATGTTTTCTTTTTCTTTTCCAAAGACTTGAAACTGTTAAAGTAAGCAAATTTTAGTTTTAGCCTATTTCATCTCTTGCATGAAAGAAAGTAGGCTAGATAAATAACAAAGCACACATGTTGTGTGTGTCTAAATAAATGAATGGCCTCGTCATTTTATGCCCTATGACATATAGCCTGACATTCCTTAGTGGAATTCTGCAGTTGTTGCTAGTCCTGTCTCCGTTCAAAAACAATATAAAACACCTAACGGCAGGAACGAAAGAAACTGTAGCAGCTCACAAAACTGCATATTGCACCGATATTTTTGAAACTTCATTAATTTCACTGACAATCCTGGAGGTGGAATTGCATCAGTTTCCCTATAGGCATTAATTTGTATTCTTATTGCAGTGTGCCCAGCTGGCGAGCAAATTCCATAGTTCAGCTGAAAGTAGCTCCAAGGACACATGCTTCCGAGGCGACTACAAGCCAATTATTCTCAATTCATATGTAAAAATAATAAATAGCTGCATGAAGCACAAAGTGCTAAGTGCCCAGCTTCTTGAGTTGAAAGTTTACTTCACAGTACGTAAGGAGAGCTAGCTTGTTCGGAAGACAGCCAATTATTGTGCTGAGCTAAACATTTTTTTTCTCCCTATCTTCAGACCACACACATGGAGTAAATGTAGTCCTGATGAATTAACTCTTGGTCAATTAAAAAAAAAAAAAAAAAGATTAATTGCTGAAATGTAAAATTAGGCCTGCATGTGCTACTTTAACATTTGCAGGAAGGATGGGGAGGGAGAAGGAGGCATGGAAAGTTAAAAAAAGACTTTATGGAAATAGTAATTCTCCATAATTGTCCATTTTTTATTCATAAAATACGGGGCTCAGGGATAAAAGAAAAACCAGATAAGGGCATAATAAATTAACTCATGTTTAAAGAAAAAATCTCAGATTTAATAGAAGATGAAATGCCTCTCTTTTTTTAAACAGATGATGCGCATGTTTTCAGCTGGATAAAAACCATTATTGTCGTTCTGATGTCACACTAAGATTACTTTGTCTTTACACGGTTTGACCCGTCTGTGAAAGTCGATGCACTTTTTGCGCTAATGTAGCGCCATCTCCATTCCCACCAAAAACATTCATAATGAGCCTTATTTTAAATAATGACACGAATGGAAGATAAGTGAAGGGACTTATGCGCCAATCAGGCCATAACATTAAAACCATCTGCATAATATTTTTTAGATCCCCCTTGATAGATCTAGCATCAAGATGTAACATCAGATCCTAATGATAATTTCACATTATAATCCGTATTGTTCAATTCAATTTATTTTTATATGTGTAATGCTTTTTTGGTCATTGTAACAGAATTATATGGAAATAAATAAGAACAATGTAAGGGGGAAAAAGTATAAATTAAAATTTTTGTCACATACACAACCATACACAGTATGGTATGCAGTGAAATGTCCATGACCTAAAATGGAAAGATAGAATAGAATAAAAAGATTTCACTAAAATAAAAGGAAAAGTGCACTAGAATAATGTAGTTGAACTAAAGATGGAAATTCCAATAAAAAATATATGAAAAATAAAAAGAAACATTCAGTTTAAAAGTTTGGGATTGACTGTACAAATCTACAAATTTTTTTTTGCAGATTTACAAAAGTTACTATAAAATATAATTAAAATTTAAATATATATATAATATATTTATTTAAATTTATAATATAATATAAATACAACTGTAGATGGATAAATTATAATTAATTATAATTAACTACAGTATTGTTGAATTCCGAATTTTTTTTTTTTTTTTGGTCTTCTGAAATGGCACTCATGCACACATCATTATATCTTTGCTCAATCTGGGTTAACACACATTTAAGCACCTAGTGATAGCACTGATATGAAGTCCCTGTGCTGCCAGTGCTGACTGACATCAGCAAGTCCCCCACGCATGCAGGGGCAAAAATGTCACATGAATTCCAATCTACCCATTCTCATTCAAGTCATATGACTGCATATTGAATATATAGCTGATCTTAGGACCACATAGTGACTCAGGTCTGATTGGAAAAACACTTGTGCAAGCTGTTAAGCAATGTGTGTTCTGATACCTTTCTATCATAGCCAGCATTAACTTGTTCGGCAATTCAGCATCAGTGAGCCTTATGGGCCTTATCACCAGCTGATTAGTTGAGAAGTTCAGACACTTTTGGTATGTACTAGCCACTGGATATCAGGAACAAACGACAAGAGTTGTTTTGGAGATCATTTGACCTAGTGTGTTACCCATTTCAAATTGGCTCCTGTCACTCAGATCCTTACGCTTCCCCATTTTTCACATATCAAACGTCAAGCACTTACTGTTCACTTGCTGCCTAATATATCCTACCCCTTGACAGGTGCCAATGTAACAATAGAATCAATGTTATACACTTCAACAGTTAATAGTTTCAATATTAAGGCTGATCAGTGTACGTTGCCTAGTAACATGTCCCATATTTAACCGTTTCATCTTTCCATGCTTATTCTCAGTTGAAAGTGCAACTCTTGGTGGGGTCACGCATTTAGCACTGCAAATGATTTCGAGACTTTAGTTTCATTCAATTAAGTCTCTCAGCCACAAACTTCGGCACAGAGGCTGTAATATCGATTTGTATGATGCATTGAGGGTGCGAGAGGTAATGGACCAGGGAAGCTTAAAGAATCAGTATTGAACTGTGTAGGGAAAATAGAAAAAGTGTGATCATCCTCAGTAATGGTATAAATAAGAGATCAGGTCATATAGACCAAACAGAACAGAAAACATTTGGCTAAGAAGAATGTAGATTGACACTTAAGACGCAATAACACTTTTTTTTTTTTTTTAAAGATTTAACTGTACTTTACCCATATTGTCATATTTATAATTACTCATAGATGCATTCCTAGTGTGTTGTGTAGTAGTAGCAAGGAATTAATCCTTATATAATATTTATTATTATGAGTAATAATAAATATACCTGTATGTCTCTCTATCGAACGCTTGTATGTGCATTTTAATCAACAAAAATATTTCTTTATTAAATATTCACCATACAAGTTCCAGTCAGATGTTGACATATTACATAGAACATAGTTTATTAGAGATGTGGTTCTTAATGAAAATTAACATTAATTAACACTGACCAATCATAATCAAGAATATAGCATTTATTTGATTAAAATTTATATACCACTTAGTTACTGTTTTTCATCATATACTGTAGAATCAACAAATATATTAATTACCCAAGATCCTGATACCTCAACGTGCATATTATATCAAACTAATAAAAATTATTGATCTAACATTGACTCTTTGTTACTTGCGACACCCCTCTTCATATTACTCATGTTTGCAATAAAACGATCAATGCCAGCTGGCTGTGTGCAGGCTTCAGATGTCTTATATAATTATTACAGTATAATAGCAATTTCTGGAGCCTTGTTCATCCGGAGCTTGTTTACCAGACACTCTTTCAGTCTGTGTGAGCTTGATGTTCTCCCTTTCAGAGCTTTGCGTCATGCTCTGGCCTCAGAGCTCTAATGCATCTGTAGACGGGACTGATCCATCCTAAAGCATTAGCAGTCGAGTAATAAGCCCTCTCCCAGGGTGGAAGCCCAATGATCTGCGAACTGATCAGAAAAGCGATGCGAACAAGCAGCATGCTGCGTGGAGGAAATGTCATCAGGAGAGATAATGTGATCTAAGAAAGAAGAGGATCTTTTTTTTTTCTTTTAATACCCCTAGCTTCAGCTGACTTCTGAATGCTGAAGAAGGGATGTGCTATTGATACCTTGGTGAAATTAGAGGAAATGGTGGAACTGGAAGTGAGTGTTTAACCGTATGTTTATGTAAAGGTAACATAAACTTGATATTCATTTTGAGGCATAAAAAGGCAAACTTGGGAATATGATGATGAAGTTTTATTCATGTCTACAGCGGTATTCTCAACGCAAATGTTATGATTATAATGTCATTTCCGCATGGTTCTACTTGCTTACTTGTGTAGTAACTACCTCAACATTGTTCTTGACATTGCTTTTAGTGCCAGGAACTCCCATAAACGGTTCACTGCAGCCAATTTACTTACTGTTTACTTTATGGCTCATTTAACTCACAGCAAACGCCAGAGCCTCCCAGCAGGATTGCTTCTCCTCTTTTCAAAAGGCAGAAGTATTGTATAGCATAGCGGAGCTGCAAGGCCACCTCTACTGCAACGCGCTCCGGTGCGCAGGAGCAGTAACTTTCTGTGGTCAATAATGAGTCATCCTGATATAAAGCCCGGTGCTGATAATTCTCAGTGAGAGGTGACGGCACATCCCCCCAGCTGAAATTACTTTCGGAATGCCTCCATGGCCTCTGGCCTTACGGACTGCACTTTTAAACTTGTTTTGCTTCTGTGGTTCCTCATAGTACAGCTTTGCCTTTCTATGTATTCTGTCAGGCAATGGTAGTTTGTTTTGGGCTAAACAAGGCTCATTGTGAAAGAATGAGAGATCAGCAAGTTGAGACTGTCTTGGAATCCAGCCTCAAAAGCCCTCTGTAGTAGAAGACAGTTGCAGGTGGCCTCTGGTGATCCTGGAATTCTACTAGGTAGATGGAAAGTTTTGCTTTCAGGGCTGGGTTGTTAGACAAGCCTCCAGCACAAAAGATCAGTGACAAGAATTTGCACGTCACCCATTCACTGGCTGTAGTGACCCATCCTTTCGCCCAGAGGGCATGTAAGGGAGAAAGACTGAGTAAGACTGATGGGAGGGGTCAGTGGGATTCCTGGCAACTTTCCCACAGCCTGAGGTGAAAAAGGTGACCGAGGACCCCAGCGCTGCCAAACGGCTGTTTACGCTGCAAATAACACTAATGAATTTGAATGCAGATTGAGAAAGATCACAGGGGACATGAAATAGGTGGAGTCCTTGAGTGCCTTGATCTTGTAACGGCCCAGTGCTTTATCCATGCAAATCTTGGTCAAAGCTTTCTAAGGTTATTTTTGTTCTTGGGCCAAAATGCTTAATTCAATCATCTATTTGTCTACAGTAACCACTTAATCCTGGTTAGGTTTACATTGGATCCAGAGCTTATGCAGGAAACAGAACAGAATTCCCTGGACGGAATGCCAGTCTACTACTGTGCATATTAATTCATACGTAGATGACATTGGACCTTTTGAGTCACCAATCCACCTATTAGAAAGTTTTTGGGAGGTGGGAGGAAACTTGGCAACCCAGACCAAATCTGGATAGACATGGGATAACATGGTAATTAAACATGGACTATATCCTGAGTTTACGATCAAACACTGATTCTTAGAGCTGTAAGGTGGCAACAGTAGTTGCCGTGATCCAGTAATACTAACCATGATCTCTTGTCTTCTGGAAGCATTTTAAGCATTGTCAGGTTTGCAGTAAATCCACAAGCAATTTTTGCGTACTTACTTATACAGTACTAATCACCAATTAAGAGTAGACGGAAGGCTTTATAGCAGTTGTTACTGTAAGTAGGTGAAAAAAAAAACTGAGTAAATAGTAATATAACACAGATGTTGATTCTAACTAAGGATCAAAGCCTCAACGCTGGAGCTTCGATGTGGTGACAATACTTAATGTGGTGCATTATCATTTTGCTTTGGTTAAAAGACGGTACAAAATGTGTTTCTTTCAGAACATGGGCTTAACATGAGGTGATTTTAATTAAATTTGTGCTTTTCCCTTATACAAATATATGTCTGGCCAGTCCATATGTTCACCAAGTGACTCGTCGTAGTTAGCGATGAATGACATCATAGTACTGTCTGCCCTGCACCTGAGGACAGCTATTCTTTTTTTGTGTGTTCAGGATGTGATGTGATGATAGATACAAGGTAAATGAGGTGTGTGTGTGTGTGTGTGTGTGTGTGTGTGTGTGTGTGTGTGTGTGTGTGTGTGTGTGTGTGCATGAGGTAGAATGTGTTACAGAATTAATCAGTCAGATTAGTGGACATTGTTTCCCTGCTGTTTACCCACCTGCTTCCTGGGCTGCTTTTCAATAACCATCTCAGTTGGTGCTGCCTCAAAGTGGCTTCTTTGACTTTTGCAACTTCTCAAAGTGCTGGTGTACAGTTCTAACTTATAGCCTGATATAATGCTGACCTAGTCTGTCACAGGTGTTCCACCCACACCCCACAACTTACAGCATGTCCGAAACCTTTGTATACTCTGTTTTACAATCTTGAGGGTTGGACTTGCAACTAATTGGCCATATGTGCTTCTGTGCAATGCACTGCAACAAACTTTTAAGCATTTCTACAAAATAATTAGCTTTTTTTGCTACAAGACAGTCAATGGGCTTTTGAAAGAGTTTACAGTGAGTACAGAAGGTCACTTAAACAGCATTTTTTAGTAAAAAAGTATGTGGATGATTCCACGATTACGCTGACATTTATACCTGGGCTTTAAATTGAATAATTTCTTTTTTATTTATAGAAATTTACTCAAAAAAAAAAAAAAAAAAAAAAAAACTTATAATTAAAAAAATAAAAAGATTTATTAATCTACCATAGGCTATATTTTTGCTCATTTTTTTCAGTTTCTTTTGTTGAAAATGTTAAAAACTAAATAATTTTTTCAATAAATAATTAATAATTACATAGATGGATATAGATGTTATTTATTGATCTCTTAATAAATTCCCGATTTTTTTTATTGATTGTTTTTTTTTTTATACATTAAATATAGATTTCAGTAATACTGCTGTACTTGAATATGAAAATAAAGACAAATGAATGAGAGAACGACCATTTGTAATCTTTAGGAAATTACGATCATTTCACATTCCCACTGAATGAGAATAATCTACATATGTTATAAAGGTTGAGGTGTTCAATAGGGTTGAGTAAATGGCGTGGGAGGGTAATGTAAAATGTGCTTTTTTTTTTAATAGTCTATAATGGGTGACTCACGGAAAATTATGTTTCAAGCACAAGGTGTTAAGTGGGTTTACACACTAATGCAAAAATTGTAAAGTTAATAAATAAATAAATCTAATTTTGTAGTGGTTATATAGAAAGGTGTAGTTATGGTGAGCTGCAACATTCATGTTAGTCTCGAACCTGCAATAATCTCAAACAATAGATTGTGATGGACACTTTATATTCATAATTGTAAACCCCAAATAGTGGACTCACCCATGAATACTTTACCCACTGTTCATATCTGTTCAATCCGAATAATGAGTTTATATATACAGCTCTGGAAAACAATAAGAGACCCCTGCAAAATAATCAGTTTCTTATGTTTTTATCTTACTAGTGCATGTATTGGTGAGATAAACAGTTTTGTTTCATTTTTTTGTAAACTGCTGACAATATTTCTCCTAAATTCAAAATGTAACCATTGTTATATTGAGTGTATATTTAACGGAAATGACATCACGACACATCAAAATAACCAAAATATCATACCATATTTGCAGAGCTTTAATAACTCAAATACTGTAAAACAAAATGCTAAATCATGTTAATGCTTTGGCTAAATAACAGTATTTGGTGGAATAACCCCAATTTGCAATTACAGCTTTTTACGGCTACACTCTAAGCACACACTCGTTACCAATTCATGTAACGATAAAACCACCAATCTGCTGAAACCAATCTTGTTAATATTGCCACAGAACAACTTGCTATCATATGTTCGTCCTGTGCATCCATTATGGACTAAACAAACAATTGGTATATGTTTATGGTATTAAATGATGATTTATTTATTTTTTGCCACAATTCTGATTTTTTTTAAATAATTTGTTGTATCTATAGAAATTGCATTTATTTTTTTATTTTGTTTGTGTGTTTGTTTGTTTGTTTGTTTAACAATTTTATGCAATATTACACTGTTACTGTTACTGTTAATGGTTGCACAGGGGAGTAGTGTTTAGCACTGTTGCTTTGCACCTCCGGAGTCGAGGGTTTGAGTCTCGCTTTTTGATCTGCGTGTGTGTGGATTTTGTATGTTTCTGCCATGCTTTTTAGGTTTCCCCCAGGTACTTTGTTTTCCTCCCACAGTCCAAAGACATGCAGATTAGCCTAATTGGTGTTTCCACAATGCTTGTAGTGTGTGAATAAGTGCATGTTTGCTTGTGCCCTGCGATGGACTAGCACCTCATCCAGGGTGTCCCCTGCCTAGTGTCCGTAGTCCTCTCTGATGGGTTCCAGCCATCCCACATCCCCGTACAGGATAAGTGGTATACAAAATGAGTGAGTCAGCGTTGTTTAACTGGGTAAAATGTATAATCATATAATCATAGGTTTATTTAATATTTATAGATGCAGTTTGGGAGGGTGTAGCAGCACTCTACTAGCATGTTGTGCTGTACAGTGCTGCTACACCCTTATATGTTGTTTTCATATAAGAGAAGCGTCTGAAGCGTGTTATCTCCTGCACATTTTCACTGTTAAGTCTGACTGTTGCTGCTTAACTCAAGGGGGCCAGCATTTGATTCTAAATTTCAATTAATTTCATTTTATTTTCTTGATTCATGTTTTATTTTTTTGTGGCATTCAAATAAAATGTATATGCCAAATTGCCATTAGAGATGTTAATGGGCTATGGTGAACTATGGTGGATAGAATTCTGTCCATGGTGTCCATGATATCAATAATCCATGGTATCTTGTCTAGTAAAATCATCCATATGAGTTTAACAAATAGCCAGCACGGTGGTGTAGCACTGGTGTTGGCACTGTGTCCTTACACATCCAGAGTCATTGGTTAGATTCCTGCCTGTGTGTCTGTGTGGGGGGTTTGCGTGTTCTCCCCATGCTTTTTTGGGTTTCCTCCCACAGTCCCAACATATACAGATTAGACTAATTGGCATTTCCAAATTACCCAGTGTGTGTGTGTGCTTGTGCCCTGCGATGAACTGGCACCCTTTCCTGGCATAGGCTCCAGGCCCCCCACAACCCTATAAAGGATAAGTAGTATACAATAGACAGTGTAGTGAGTGATGAAAAATCTGAATATTAGAACCTCATTTCAAGTGTAATATTAGACCCAAATTATGCCACTCCATATATACAGTAATATATGATGATAATTATGCAGAATTAACCTGGTCTCCTGCTGTTAATTGTTTCTTATGGCCTGTAGACTACTCTTGACTTGTCTAGGATCTCATTTGAGTGCTTTAGGATCTCATTTGCTTGAAAATGCTGCATGTGATCGACTACCCACCGTGATATGAGAAATATGTTAATAAATGTGCTGCATATGATTTTCTGATGCAACACCAAGAAAGCAGGAAAAAGAATACCACCTACCTCAACATACGGTTAATATATTGTTTAAAAATACATCATACATCATGGTATAGAATGGAATATTCAATTTAAAGTTATTTATAAGTGCAGCACCTCATGAAACCACTTTTATGCATTTTTTATATGTATATATTGTTCTACTTTTAAAGGATTTGAGATTCAAGGTTTGATCCTGAGTTTGAACGAGAGCTTGGAGTTTGATTTTAGGGTTTTGACTGTATACGATCAAATATTGTTGGATATACAGAAAGAAATTGTGTTTATGTTATAACAAGAATAAATAAAAAATTATTAAAATAACCCCATAAAAGAATGACATCCTTAGAGTAGACAGTGCTGAAGT
Organism: Clarias pachynema; assembly: GCA_030014365.1. NCBI lineage: Eukaryota > Metazoa > Chordata > Actinopteri > Siluriformes > Clariidae > Clarias > Clarias pachynema. The sequence continues at coordinate 8,121,555 of JAQMYL010000016.1, read as the reverse complement.
CATGTTTCCTGCACAAACAGGAATTTTGCCATTCTGGTGTACCATTTCAATAAAATGTTGTTTACACATTTGTGCTTTTCTCTCTACTGAAGCAGTTATGGTTGTAGCCTTTAGATCCCCTCTGCTGATTCATGACGTTTAAGATTCAATTATGTGTCACAAGTACTTTACAGCGTAGTGAAATCATTTTTTTCACATATCACAGTTAGGAAGCTGGGGTCAGAGCATAGCCAGAATACAGCGCCCCTGGAGCAGATAGGGTTGAAGGGTCTTGCTCAATGGCTCAACAGTGGTAATTTGCCTCTTGAAACCCCGACCTTCTGAACAGTAACCTAGAGCTTTAACTGTTTGAGACACCACAGCTCCAATAAAACAATACTCTTCATTTCTTGAATTATGTTTTAAATTTCAAGTTCACAAACTAGCACAAGAGGCTGCAAATTTATCTGAAAATTACTTTTTGGCCTTGTTGAGACTGCCAGCCCCAATCAGATTTTTACCAATATTCAGATTGGAATCAGATTGCTTTCATGTAGTCCTAACAGTAAAAAAAAAAAAAAAAAAAAAACATATTATTCGCAAATTGGATTTGAACCACATGGAGAGGTGGTTTGAAATCAGATACAAGTGGGATTCTTAAATATGTCTCTCAGTCTTTATGCTCTAGCCCCTGAAAAAAATCTGATTTCAAACCATCCATTAGGTCACTCCCATCACAATGGAGTATTCCTCATGAAAAGTGCTCGTGATCACGTGGTATGGACATGGATCTATGGTTCAAAAATAAACAGGAGGCAATGGAAGAAACGGTGTGGAAATGGACAACAACAGTCCCTGGACAGAGGATAAAGTGAAATGTCTGATGGCACTTTGGGGAAAGCAGTAGTACATTCAAAGATAGAGGGAATGTATAGAAAAGCAGGGTGATATATGAGGAAATATTGCATTAAATGCAAGAAAGGTTATTCAGACAAACATGGCATTACCAGAGAAGTCCATGGCATTACCAGAGCAACCAATGCAGATAGGTTAAGAATGTGTCGAATTTGGGCTAGACAAGCAAACTTTGGTGCAGAATGTCAGACATCAATAATTTAACCCTTTTTAAAAGGCGATTTTTTTGGTAATTTTAATGTTCTTGTATAAAATTCGCTCACTGCTCACTGTTTCTATCTATCTATCTATCTATCCATCCATCCATCCATCCATCCATGTACAGTACCCGCAATTGCATCCTATCTTCAAGAACACAAGAAAAGCAAAAAAGGAAACATTAGAATTAGGTTAAGAACTGTCCAACATACTATTAAAACCTTGAAGGATAATGCTCAGCCATCAACTTCACAGAACAAGTATGATTAGGAAAAAAAAAAAAAATCACTTAAATATTTTTTCCTGATTTTTTACGTTTTTAAGGGAGCATGGAAAACGTTCATGTGGTCTGCTCAATTCAGACCCTATTCCAGTGCAATGGGCGTGTCAGGGTAAGTAGGGAAGCACATGAAGCGATGCACCCATAATACAACGTGCCCACTGTACAAGCCTCTGTAGGCAGTGTTATGGTCTGTGGTTGCCTCAGTTGGTCAAGTCTAGGCTCAGTAATGTTATGTGGCAATAAAATTAAGTCAGCTGGTGACCTGAATGTACGGAATGACCAGGGTCTCACAGCTATGGAGTTTTTCCTTTTCTGATGGCACAGGCACATTCCAGGACTCAAGCTGTGAAGAAGTGGTTCTGCGATCATGAGGAATAATTTTCACACATGAATTGACCGCCACACTGTGCACCATCATCAAAGCTAAAGGTTAACGTTGATATTAGAGTGTGTGACAATTTTTTTTATTTTAGGCAGGCATTGTATATTATTTTGTTTTATAGTATAGTAATCCATCTATTGTCTATTCCACTTATTCCATGTGTGAACACTTTATACAAGTATAACTAAGATAACATTTTATTTATTATCTTGACATAAAAAATTAATACAATGAACAAAAACAACTGTAATTATGTAGTAAGGACACAAATATTTGCATTCAATTGCAAACTTCTTTACACTTCTCACTCATTCTCCACACACTGACTTACAGCTTTCTGCAAAGTAACTTACGTAAGTTTACATCATTTATATAAAAAAAAAAAACTAACTCAAATAACATTTGACCTTGAATGGCTTATCTGTAAAAAAAAAAAAAAAAAAAAAAAAAAAGAATAATAATAATAAAAAAAGTTGTAATGCATAAATTTAACTTCATTTCAGGAAACGCACAGGGAGCGTTACGAAACCGAAAAAATTCCATGCATAACATCTTCGGAAACGTTTCACGAAACTGCGAAGCAATGCATGTTGATAAGATCGCTGATAATCAGTCCTAATTCTAATGCGCCCATGAGATTATTGAACAACTTGAGCAGTCCAGAAGGTCAAACTGAATGCATAGTGTACTCTTATTGATTACTTAGACTTTTGTCTCATTGATTGTTTTTTGCGAGCTTACTTACAGGAAACAAATAGCAAAACGCCTGAACTGAATTTATGCTCAACAATATATTAAAATATTTTCACAAATAATATGAATAAAATACTTACTTTGTATATACAGTAATGAAACGAGTGACTTCTGTGTCCTGAAACTAATAAAATGTGGATGGCTGGAAGCAAGTTCCAACTGTGAGAGTCTTGGATTTGTATTTTTACCTCACACTGTGTGTGTATGTGTGTGAGTCCTCCTACAGTGCAGAAATAATAACTAGACTTAATTCCATATGGACTGCCGAAGATAGAACAGCTGAAGAAGTGATCACGTCTCATATAGCGTAATCTGGTTATTCTGTCTGTCTTGGACGGAGTTCAAGTTCTTGAGTAAAGAATCCAGCTACAGTATATTACAATGAGCAGTTAACTACATATGTTTACTGAGAAATCAGAGGCACAAATATTGGCATTATCAGAATCATAATCCATAATCTTATTAGCTATATACAGGAAATTTCCATGCATTGGGAATCTTTCCTTTTTTGTGGTGTTTGTCCACAATATGATTCATTCAACACAGTTTACATATTACACACTGACAGCATGACACAATTTTCATATTACTATACAAATATACACATATTGCACCTTAAACAGAGGGGGTGTTCATTAGTATTTACTGAAAAGTTTCCTACATGTTTCAATTCATTAATATTTCCTAAAAATGTTCCTGCTGTTGGTGGAGTATGTGCACACACTTACGAGTTGCCACATGTTCTTTCGTTCTTTCATTCTTTCTTGCAATTTTTCACAGTTGATTCAAAAGGAACAAAAACAAAGCATCACAACAAGGGGCACCAGCAGCAGTGATGCTTTACCCACTGTGCATGCATTTTTGAAAATAATTTTGGTCACTGGCGTCTGGTGGTCAGTGCCCCTTTCTAACTTGTTCGCATTTAACTTGTCTTGTGTGTTAGGAAGTAAATAAGTAGCCCAGAAATGAGCAAAAGAAAACAACAGACCATTTTTAAAGCTTTTTAAAATAGAAAGTGACCTGGTGTATGCACTGGAGATTCTGCCATAAGCCAATGTAGCACACGGTCTGGCCTTTGAAATGCATGAGGTAGAGTAATCAGAGTTAATCAGAGTTTTTACAGTATACTGTATATCAAATGCAGTTCTTGTGCAAACTATTAAAAATTAGCCTTCCAATACAATTATTGTTGATTACAACAATAAATAAAAAAAACATGGTAACAATCTATTTTTTTTTTCTTAAATAAAGGTTGATTATTTTATTACATTTTTTTATGCAAAATGATCAAATTCTTGTGACATGGTGGCTAAGTGGTTAGCAGTGTCACCTCGCTTTAGTCTTTGGGAACTCCAGTCTTTGGGCACCTCCTTCCTGAGTGCAGTGCAATGTAGGCTGATTGGTGTTTCCAAGTTGCTCTGGAGGGTATGTTTGGGCAGGTAAGTGTTTTTGTGTATGTTTGTGGCCTCCAAAGGGTTGAAACCCCATCCAGGTGTGCCCTCTCTTGGGCCCAAGTTTTTCTGTGATAGACAGTGGTATAGACAATGGATGGATGATCAAACACACATAATATGATTAAGCAGATTCCCAGGTTGGCATAGTAGTTAGCACTGTGGCTTTGCACCTCCAGGGTTGAGGTTGAGTCCCACAACTAGTCTAGATGGATGGAGTTTGCATGTTCTCCCTGTGCTTGGTAGGTCTCCTCTGGGTACTCCAGTTTCCATACAAGGTCCAAAGACATTTAGCATTAGTGAGTATTGGGTGAGTGTGTGCTTGATTTGGCATCAGTGTGATGGACTGGCACCCCATCCAGGATGAACTCCGCCTAGAGCCCTGAATCCCTTAGGATACTGTATACTCTGTGGTTAAGTAGAATCCATGTAAATAACATTTTACAAGACCTATAGTATAATAGGATACTCATGAAAAAGGATAATTCATTCATAACATGATAAATGGATTTACACGTTCATATTGTAATATTTCTATTTATCTATCTGATCTGTGCGTATACAGTAGGTTGTTTTAAAGGACACTTTTATTGACCTGTGTTTAAAACGTATCCTACCTTGACTTTACATAAATATTTGTAAAACATCTTATCAGTGAGAACCAAATGGCATCCCCAAATAACTTCATTTTCTTTCTGCTTTAACATCATTCTTCAACTTGACAGCAGATCGTCTTTATTCCCAATCTGGACGCCTATAAACTATTCAGTCTCTTGAGTAGAATCCCAAGGAGCTTGCAGTGCTGTTGCTTTTCAGCCATTTTCATCATTTTAATACCTTAAGTGCAAAAACAAATAGGATTTGAAGCCCCGTGAACACGGAGGCTCTTGGGGACATTGCTTTGTCCTTTTAAATTAAACATACTTCAGTGGATTTTCTCCAACCTGTAACAGTACTGAGCTGCATGACATATAGGCTACCTCTCATCTCATGAATCAATGTTTAGTAATCTAAATCAACCAAGCTAGTGTCTGAGTTCTGTACCAGTGACTGCAAAGTTCTGACTTTAAATCCCTGAAATGCTGGCAGAAACAGATAGACGACATTAACTTGTAAGCTCATTCTGAAAGCACATGTTTACACATCATTTATGTACTCACTCACTCACTCACTCACTCATCGTCTATACATCCTTATCCTGTTTCCAGGGTTCTGGGGGGCTTGGAGCCTATCCCAGGAGACTTTGGGCACTAGACCCTGAGTCTAGACTAGACACTAGACACCCTGGACGGGATGCCAATCCATTCCAGGGCACAGACATGTACACAAAATCACAAGGTCATTCACACACCACGGGCATTTTGGGAATGCCAATTAGCCTAATCTGCATGTCTTTGGAAACCAGAGTACCCGGATGAAAACCACCAAGCATGGGGAGAACATGTAAACCGACCTGAATTGTTGTTTTTAAATTGCCTTTTTTTTTTTTTTTATACCGCTGCTTGACTTCACTTCCCATCAAACACTTAACCTAACCTGATCAGGTCACATGACTGCTTGCACCTGAGTCATGTTTTTGTTAATGAGCACTAGTATTTATACGAGGGGCATTCAAGCCAAATCAGCACTTGTGACGGAATTTCTTGTGAATGAAGGCGCAGAACCGATTGACATTTATAAAAGACTTAAAACAAAGTACATTGATGAGTCTCTTAGATGCAGTAAAATAATGGAATGGTGCAAACGTTTTAAAAAAGGTCCATTAATGACGTTCAGAACTCATTACAGCTGTTCCTGTGAACATTTAGCAAGTGCCTGATCCTTGAAAATCATCTGTGGGAACTGTACACACAATCATTCATGAACACCACTTGCACGTTACACATCCCTCGCCACATTCCTCGTGGAGTCCTGACCTCCACACTGGGCCATTAAACGAGTTCCTGGGAGGCTAGTGTTTCAGATGTGAAGTAGGCAGTCTGATCATCAGTCTCATCATCTACCTTGATGTTACTGTAACACTGCGATAAGTGCATTAGTGTAGCAGGGGATTATATAGAAACATAACGGTAGTTTTAACTCTCATAACTGTTCTGTTCTGTTATTGTGCGTCCCAGTTTGACTTGAACACCCCTCATAGCATGTCTTGTACAGCTCTCATTTCCTAGCTTTTGTCTTACTTTGTTGGTTGTTGTCAAATGTTTCCCTTTAGTCTGTGAATGTTTTTGTCATTAACCCATTGTTCATGTTCATGTCTTTAAGTCTTACGGTGTCACTATCTCTCATGTTTTATGCGAATTAACATAATTTGCACCCGCAAAAATTATGTTTTGACAGCTATAAACAGCCATTCCGTCACCATCCTTTTATTTTCTTGAAGCAAAAAAATAATCACAGCCTGTTATTTTACCAGGAAGCACATCTTATCTGCCTTAACTTGCCCATTGATGTAAACTTATTTACTGTTTACAGACCATATCAATGATTATACTATTGAAAATCCATTTAATATTAGTCTCATGCGACACATCAACCTACTTATTTGCATTTGATACTTATATCTCTGACAAACATTTACCTGCTTGTATTTGATGTAAATTACTTTGGATAAAAATGCCTTGCAAATGAGTATAAAAGTATAAAATTGCTGAGTGGAAAATCACTGAATTATTGATCGCTGTTGCCCATTAGATAACATCATCTAGGTTGCAGGCAGCAAGCATGTTAAAAAAAAAAAACCATCACAGGACCAGTCTTAGCATTCAGCCTTAGATTTTTCACTTGTGTCATTTTTCATCTTATAGCTGCTTCGGGAATCCTACATCAATCAACTGTCTACATTTTGAGATAATATATCTTGTAACTAGGATCTTATGAACAGTTGAGGAAAGTTGACCTTATTAAAGGGTATCCTTATTGACCTATCGTCACCAGGGCTTTCTTTAAGATGGCCAGTTTCATACCCAGCAATATTGATCGCTAAGATAGGAGTCTAGGGAATCGACCTGCATGTTGGAGAGTGAGAGTGAGTGCTTTATCTGTAGAAACAGGGTTTCAGATACTTGAGTTGATTGACGTGTTTGTGTTGTATGGCACTTCTACGCTAACCAATTTTGCCACTTTTCAGGCTGTGCTGATCTACTGCTGTTTTCTTCTGTTTCTCATCATAGAGGACCATGTTTATACTTTTTAGATCCAGATACAAAACCTCTTAAGAAGCATTTGTCTTCTTCATCACACTAAAACTGGAGATCAAATGTCATTTCTCAGATCGTTTCTCAGAAAGCATTAAGATCACTTTGCAGAATGGGGTATTTTTATATGTGTACATTTATTTTTAAAAGATATAGTACAGTGCAAAGGTCTTGAGTCCCCCTTCATTTCTTTATATTTTGCCTCCAAAGAGCCAGACCTTCTTGTATTTTTAATGTACAGTTCTCCAGGCTTCCTAAAGGACTTTTTTGGCTCCTTTTCAGACTCATTTTCAGTCCAGTCCCTGTAACTGACCAGTTTCAGAGGAAAGTGCCCTACAGTGACCTATAAATCAATGAAGCATGAAAAAAACATCTAACTTTAGGTATGAACCAGTGAGAAACAGGTGTACTGTAGATGATGACAGGTGAGAGATGATCAGGCCTGTGATTAATTTACTGGTGATGCTGAATACGGAGTGGTTGGAACAGACAAGAGGGGAAATTAGTTTGCTGCTAAGGTTGTTACATAAACTGATTTTTAAAATATTGTATCTTTAGGCATTTGCAGCCTGTCACAGTAAAAAGTTTTTCTTTCTTTTATTTAATTTACAGCACATTAAGGTCATTGACTTAGGTGGCTAAGGTACTAGGATGTTGATTTCGGTATCTGAGGAGCAGGGTTCTAGCCCCGCCCTTGGTGGGTTGCCACACCCTGTAACACCCAGCCACTGCATGTATTGCTGTTAAATGGGAAAATGGGAGGGTTTGCGTCAGGAATGACATGCGGCATAAAACCTGTGCCAAGGTATATGTAGATTGTAGGGTTCGCTGTGGAGGCCCTTTGATGAGAGCAGTTGAAAGAAAGTTAAGTAATATGAAGAAATGAGAGTTGGCTCAAGACTTTTGCATGGGGCTGTATGTGTGCTTGTGTTATCATTACTACCTTTGCACAGCCAATTACGTTCAAGTATATCAAGTTTTTTTTTATTTTTATTTTTTTTACTATTTTACTGTTTGTGTTTGAGGAACATGTTTTTGTCGTAGCCCAAGCACTTCAATCCTCATTTTTTTGTGACTGCTGAGATGCTTTTCTAGCTTTTGACCTGTATCTGCATGATTGTACACATTGCATCGCTGACACATGATTGGCTGATTACATAACTTGGAATTGATTTATTTTTGTTTTTATTAATTTGGTTTAAATTGGTCAAATAGATTTTTAGTCAAACAGTGCACCTCTAAAGACATGTTCCTTGTCTAACCTTCACTTTAATTATAAAACAATGGTTATACTTTTAACTGTAATTGACAGACATCCATCAGACATCCAGACAGTTATGTAAATATTTTACCAGTGTGGTTTAAAGGAGAACTTTTATGACTGTATTTGAGAACACTGAAAGGCACTAGAAATGATCACAATAACAATACCTGAGATAGATGCATAGGTCCATAGGGTTAGGGTTAGGGTTAGGCTTGTGATGCAGTGATACATCTGTTGTATTCACAATAGATTTAAAATGAAGCAGTCAAGATGTGAATAAAGTGTAGATATTCGGCCTTACTTCAAGTAGGTTAACAAAAAATATATTGGACTGACCATATATCCATTTTTTAAAAGTCCTTCAATTTTTATGTGGACAGAAGTTTGATGGCCTGTTGCATTCTGTTTCTTAGTTATTTAATTTTCAAATTACCTTGATTAAAGGCCTGGAGTTGGTTCCAAGTGTTGAATTTGAATATAGTAGCAGTACATGTAAACTCACAATATTCAATCGAAAGCCATCATAATGCTAAAAAAAAAAGACAAAACTGCAACAGCAAAAAGCCACAGAAGACAAATAAAGTGACAGCAGACTGCAGTGATAGCAGAATTCTTTTATTGGTAAATTCTTTCATTGAAATGGCCTAGTCAAAGTCCGGACTGATCGAGATGCTGTGTTATGATCTTAAACATGCAACTCTGGAGGTGTTAAAGTCTACCACATAAGTCATGTTACCACAAGTCTAGCCACTGGTACAGAAAGGAAAACAATAGAGAAGAAAAGAAAGGGATTATGATCCAAAGCAGCAAACATTTGTCAAACATGGTAGAGACAGTGTGATGGTATGGTTATGTATGGCTGCTAATGGAGCTGAATCACTGGTGTTTATTGATGATGTGACTGCAGATAGAGGTATCAGGACGTATACTAGGGCTACACTTCCTGCTCTGATTCAATCGATTGCAGCAAAAGTGGAAGGACAGCATTTCACAATACAGATGCATAATGGCCCAAAAACACAACACAAAAGCAATCCAAGTCAAAGAAATGGAATATTGTTAAAGGGCCAAGTCATTCACCTACCCTCAACCCAATTGAGCTGCTTTTCACTTACTGAAGTCTAAACGAAAGACAGAAAAACCCACTAACAAGTAACAAATGAGGCTACTGTAAGTCCTGGCAAAGCATTTTGAGTGAGGAAACGCAGCTATTAGGCCATGACTATTGGCAGATATATTTGCATACAAAGTTTTTTTTCCTTAAAAAAAAAAAAAAAAATCAAAATATTAGATAGAAAAAATATTAGAAAGCCATCAAGATGTCAGATAGCTAGCTAGATAAATAGATAGATAGATAGATACACACACACATACATACATACATACATACATACATACATACCAGGGCTTGACATTGGCACCCGCCCACCCGCCAAATGCGGGTA
>JAQMYL010000016.1:8098570-8110953 GCA_030014365.1 Clarias pachynema | reverse complement strand
TAATTTGGTAGATTGCAAGACATAAAAACTGAAGAAAAAATAAATACATATTTTACTGTTAAAAAATAAAATAAGATGGTCCATAAGTATTTGGACAGTGATCAAATTGATGTTTTTTTTTTAATTTTTTTTTTTTTACTTTGTACAGCACCACAATGAATTTTATATGAAGCCATCAAGATGTCAGATAGCTAGCTAGATAAATAGATAGACAGATTGCACAATCATAGCTCTTTGTCACCATGCTTTGAGTGAAGGCATGACTTGTACTACTGTACTGTATATGTGGAAAACACACAGAAGCCCTAGTGTTTGAAGGGGAGGAGTGAAGGCGCGCTATCCTCCTCCTCCTCCTCCTCCTCTCTCTCTCTCTCTCTCCCTCTCTCTCACACAGAGGTGGGGACTTAAAGAGTACTCGTATATCCAAACCTGGCTGCTTTTACTTGCCATTACACAGCTCGTCTGCGGAGGAGCTGGGGAAAAGCTGAGGAATACTGATTCACTCTGGTGCTTGGGTCAGAAGAAGACGCAGTGCTGGGACAGAAGGCTCTCAGAGACCCCTCCGTCATGTGATTTTCCTTTCCCAAGAGTTTTTAGTATAGGTTTATTTTATTTTATTTTATTTTTTTCAACCAAGTGGTATTTCCGCTCAGACAGTGAAAAGCCTGTGATTTTTTTTTAAATGGTGGATTTGCTTTGAGATTCAGTATGTGAAGGAAGGAGTGGGGAGAAAAGAAAAGGACGTGCAGGGAGTTTGTATTGCTGAAAGCTGGGACAAGAATAACCTGAATAACCATCACGACATTACTGGGACATTTGTGGTGTGTGTGTGTGTGCTATTTTGCTTTCGCAGCGAAGATATACACCGGAGGGATTTGGCTCAAGCTTTGGAAACGGTTAGTCTTTTCTGGTTTTGCTATTTACAGTATGTTTGAATGATTGCGAGGGAATTTCAGTCTCTCTCTCTCTCTCTCTCTCTCTCTCCGAAAGACTAGTCAAGGTTTTGAGGACTGGCTTGTGCCAAAGTGGCCGACTTTGCCGATTGGTTTTACGAAAAGAAAACAAAATGAGATCTGCTTTCGCTTCATATACAGTACATGTGTGCGTGTATATATCCATATATAGCCCTGTGTACGGTCGATACGGTAAATACATTTACAACAACAATAATAATATAGTTATCTACAGAAATTACGTTCTACCTTAAATGTACACGTTAGCGTCGTATATCAACGAGATAAAAGACTCCTGAACACTATTATTATGCCATGTCAATCTATTTGAACTCATTTCTTTTTATCTTTGAAACCTCTACGATGTTTGTGTATACGTATGTATATAACGTTAGCCCGGTGTTTGGACGCTAGCTAGCTGTGTAGAACGTTAGCCCTGCTCCCTGGCGAACAGGTGTTAGCTTGTTAGCATCACGTTATCTTAGCACAACCGTGCTAATGTAATACATATCTTATCATACATATCTTCTATCAAATACACACACACACACACACACACACACGAAGGCTAAGTGTTAGGCGTCAGGTTATGTGTAACCCTTTAGCCTACTGGCTAACGTCATTTGTGTGGCACGACTTTAACGAAGAAATTAGCTTGCTAAAACGGTTGTGTTCGAATTTCCGTTAAACGTTAACTAGATTATGTTAGTTGGGTAATGTAAACGAAACGGACTGGTTTGTGGTTTGTTGTGAGGTTAGATAGGGTGAAATGGGTTACAGGATGACTTGAAATGGTCGGATGTTATTAATTAGCAAGCTAGCTTTTTTTGTGTGGAAAACAAACAAATATTGTTTTAAAAGCGTGCTTAATTTCGCGTTATGGTTTGTTCTGACTGGGAGTTAGCAAGGTGGCTAGTGAGGTTAAAATAATATATACAGTAGCAACGTTAAAACGCGGTGTAAATTTGGTTATAAATGCTGCTAACAGATTTGTTGGTGTTAAGAAGCCAGTGTTGTGTTGTTTTAGTTTTTTTCTTCAATTTCTTGTAAACGACTCCTACGACAAGTCGACTTTTTCGTTGACGTAGGTCAGATGTTTACAGAGGGTGCAGCAGCGCCCTTTACCGATTTGGGCTTTGACATTTCGAGACATTGCGGTCAGATCACTGGCTGTGTGTGTGTGTGGGAGAGAGAGAGAGAGAAAGTGTGGGAGAGCGAGAGAAAGAGAGAGATCAGTGGAAACAAATGACAATTGTTTAGAGATAAAGATCAAGCTTAAACACAGCACTGGTGTGTAAATACAGCTCAGGTAGGTAATCGTTGATTAGGTGTGTGTGTGCGTTGTGTAAAGATATATGTAAGTGTGACCGCAGTAACCGCAAGCGCGTTTCTCATTTCGGTGTATTACTCGCGTGCGTGTTGGTGCGCGTGTCTGGTTCAATCACGTACATCACGTTTTGTGTGTGTATTGAGATGTTTGCCACCTTTTTGTCGGCTCCACGAGGCGTTATTTGTCTCGCGATCTCCTGCAGTCTGTGTCTCGAGCTTGCTAAACGCATTGGGGCTGAGAGCTGGTTACTTAAAAAAAAAAAAAAAAAAGACATACACACTCATGTGATCTGTTTAAACACACATCAATGTGATCATCTTTATCGATGACATGGCATTGTCACGTTTTGTTTGAGAGATGCATGTGAGCAAGAATGATGAATGTGTAATAAAGTGTTTAGTGTGTAGTTATGACAGATTGTTCAAGCCTTAATGCACAAGACTGCACATATTTTCATGTCTCAAATAACCAAATCTTACAGCAGGACAAGTGTACAAAGTATAAATATTAATGTAAAATGCTAAGGAATATGTCTCTGCTGCGAAATTGATTAAAGCTTGGAACACTTTTGCAAATCGCACAAACTTAATTTCAGGTCAGATAATGTGGTGTGACATGCCGAGCTATTTTGATTATAACTTTCAATTCAAGAACAATCACATCACTGAGTCTTTAAAGGTATATGTATAGGAACGGGCTCGATTGTGACGTATATTTGATACAGTACATTGATTTGTCAGTTATTTATTTATTTATTTATTTAAAGAATACCCACATAGTGTTGTTACACATCCTTGTGTGATCCTTGTGTGTCTTCAAGGTTGATCAAGCTGTAATGATTTGTCTTTTCATCCAATCCTAATATATGAAGTGTGTGTGTGTGTGTGGATTAAGGAGGTGATGTGATCATGTGAAATAATTATAATCTGATTTAAATTGTATAAAGAATAATGTTTAAAGGTTGTAAAGCTTAAAAGCTAGATATTTGTCTATTACTTTGTACATTTGTTGCGAGTATTATGGGAGTGAAACCAAAGTCCCTCCTCAGCTGTCCATGTCTGTCTGTAAAATGACGTCTGGATTTATTTTAGACATTGCAGGACACCATGCACAAATTTAATACACAATGTTAAGATAATGCTGATTTTTGGCCCCAAGAGACTCTAGCTACCCTTCAGTGGGTTGACTTTTTCCTCTTTATATTCGTGTGTATATAGTTGTGTCCGGATTAGTATATACATGCTTATGCATGTATATATAGTAGTGTGTGTACGTGCTGTTGGTTTGGAGCGGTATCTCTGCCTTGGCATGTAGGCTGAGCCATGTTCTGCCAACTCCCTTTTCGGCCTCTGGGGAAGAACTAGAGGAGGTGGGATAAAATTAGAAGACAGGCGTACATTTCCGACTGTATTTTTTATATATATATATATATATATATATATATATATATATATTTTTTTTTTTCCCAGCTCATGTGTGGAATACTTTTTTATATTCTCAGTGACATCCAGTGCCCTGCAAAGTTTGTGTCCGGATTATTTCCCAAATGGTGCAGCCAGCTGTTGTGGATAGTAAATGAGTCTAATTTTCCACCACAGTCCTGAGTATAATTGCGATAGTAGGTATTGCTGCGGTCCCCGAGGCTCCTCGATCACCTTCGGTGTTATGTAGTGAAGCTGATAGCCAGCCATATTGATTAGGTCCGTCCTGAAAACAGCTCTCTTGGCTCTGTAATTGCGCTCGTTTGTGGTTTTCTTGTTGGTATTTCTGTATAGGGTTATATAAAAAAGTAAGCCTAATTATGTGAAATAACAGCTTACCTCAATTAGAAAAAAAATCTGATTTTGTTATTCGTGTTTTTTTTTTGTTTGTTTGTTTTTTCTTTTCTTTTGAAAAATACAAATCTAATAATTAATAAACAAGCAGCTGGGTGGTAGGTGAACCATATGGGAGTCAGAGCCATCGTTTGTTCTTGGTCCTTGTTTTCCAAGTAATTAGACAGATTAACATAACAGTAAATAATGTCATGTTAATGCTCAGTAGCAAATCCATCCAATGGCTGTAATGGCTGCCTGAAGGCTGTGACCTGTAGACATCACCAGATGCTGCACATCATCCCTTGTAATGCTTTGCCTGTTTTATTGTATATATATATATATATTTTTTTCCCCTCTTCTTTTGGCTTTGACTCCAGATCATGATCTGCAGCTCAGTGTTCAGAACAGCTGATTGTCGTTACTAAGAAACAACATTAAACATCACATTGACTCCAGGGAGAAAAAACAGCATGTTCCATGTTTCAGGGTGCTTGCTTGGATCTGAGAAATTTAGATGTGCCAGAATTCATCCTGCTGCCTCTGCCTTTGACAGAGTCATCATCAATAAAAATAAGAGTTCAACCGATGAGGCAGTGCTACAGATTTTTCAGTCCTTTTTTCCCCCCTCTCTCTTCCTCCAGACTTTTATCATTGTGTCACCCTGGTACAGGTGAATCTTTCTCTCATCTATCTATAAGTGCCAGACCTCAGCAGGCTTTTTATGCACTTTGTATCCTGGAGAGCATTCTTGTTCTCAGCCAGTTTTTCTTTAGTGACTGAAAGTATTATTTAGTCATCCATCACTGCGATATTGTGCCGTTTAAGAGCCTGTTTGCTGCTGATCAGCTATCATGTGCATTCTTGTTTCACGATGCTGGCAATGGACACACCTCTGGTTCTAATTTTCTCTTTTTTACGAGGGGAACAGGAGGTGCTCGTGTTTCCAGGGTGTCCTGGGCATGCATGGCAACCCGCTTGATTCTTCATCTTTAGTAGAGATTATATGGCATCTGAAGTATACTTCAGTTTCTAGAATATTAGGAGACATGGACCCCAAAGAGATAATTGTTGGGGATCAAATGTAGACCTTTTGGTGGTTCAAAGCAAAGAAGCTTAACATAATTGAGTACTAATTGTCCAGGGGTTTCTGGTTTCCTGAAATGGCTAGTGGTGGCTGTATATAAAACACATGGGGCAGTGAAAAGTGGGCCCATGGGTGTGACCATGTATATGTAGTGTGTTGTGAAATTTCTATTAAATAAAGTTTGATTAAACCCGAAAGGTGGGCTGAAATTCATTATTTTATTATAACAGTGGTTTAATCCTTTTATAGTACAGCAAATTTCCAAACTTCTCATCTGTTAAACAATTGACCAATCAGATTCAAGAATCCAACAGTGCTGTGATATAAAATCTTGTGTTGGTGAGTATTTTGGTATTGTAGTGTTTACTGTTATTATTTTAGGCGTGTAATTTATTTGAGTTCATATAAGACAGTACAAGAATGCAACTTGCGACCTCCTTTCCAGTAGAGTGCTAAATTTATCCATGTAACTTTGCCCCACTTGATTTTAAAAATAGAAAACCGGGGTGTGCTGGGGTGGGACGGGGAGGGTAGTAGTGACTACCAGCCATTTTGTACATCAGACATACACATGCGCTTGCTTGACAGATCTGGGGTGCAACTCCAACTATCCCGTCTCTTCTGTACAGTATGTACGCCAAAGGCCTTTAATATAGAACAGCCAGGAAGTTAACACAGAGTCGTGTTTCATAACGTGACACGTAAGGCAGAGTCACGATCAGATTTGAAACCTAATCGAAAGATGGCGTTCCTGGGCGAACCCGCACTCACAGCATAAGGAGCTCTTTCTTCAAGCACACACAGCTCCTGTTTGTTTTCCCGCGTGCCGCTCCATCCTTTTGAGGCTCCGGGCGCTGCAGCACAGCAACGCGCAGCGGCTCATGGTTCAATCCGCAGACTAACCTAGATTTCTGTAGTGGCGCTCGTAAATAACCAGGGGTTCAGTTTCAGAGCGAGGAGGCGTCTCGTTCTGTGTACAGTTTCATTGTGTAACACTGCACTGTCAAGACAAGTTTTCAAGCGATAAGCATTTGATCATAGGAGCCAAAGTACACGTAATATACTAAGGCTTTAATTTGTTGCTTGTTGAAAGAGTTAAAGAAGGTAACGTAGGCGAAGGTGAGCAAATCTCAGTTTGTAAGAGATGTGCTGCTGTTTAACAATTACCTATTTTTGTCAGTTATTAAATAATCAGTACTGCTTTCCTGAATCATTTTGATTTTAAATTACTGCTTTAAGTGCTGGTCTCTAATGATAAATTATGCTTGTTAGGTCCAAAAATTGTGAGAGCACTTTAGCAGTTTGTGCCTTAATTGCTTCATTAATCCATGGCTTGGTTCTTCTTGTTGTTGCTGTTAATAATAATAATAGTAATAATAATAATAATAATAACGATTCTAGATTGTTATTTAGGTTTTTTTTTGGTTCTTACCTAACGCACAGACATATTACACAATTTATTCAGTTTATTTGTTTTTCAGAATTAACTTTAACATTCTGTAACAGCACCATCTATAGCAAATAGTGCTAATAATAATAATCAGTGTTATGTTAAGTAAAGTATTAAAAGAAAAGTAGCCTATATTAAAAACTCTTTGCACTTTTTCCTGTAAATTGCATTCTTCCTATTCTTGCATTTAACAAACTCCTCTTTTTCAAAACAGTAAATAGGGAACATGTTTTTCTAGGCGTGAAATACCACAGCATGTGGTTGATTGTCAAATCTAGATTCCATCGCTGTTCATAGAATGACGTCAGATCAACATGGTTGCGCCCCAAATCATAAATAAACAATGTAAAACATCCTGGTTATACTGTATATACAAGTATTAGCTTGCGATTAACCAAAATCCAGATGTATTCATTTGTGAAATTGAAAACACAACTGTTCAATAGAGAAAATATACATTCCTTCATCAATAGTTAAACATGCAAAGGATAAAAATAGTGCAGCGAATTATTGCTTTTGATGTAATTCAGTGTTATATTTTTATACTTTTTCATCTGTCTTTTTAAACATGGACCGATTCTGTATCTCTAAAGTGATATTTAAACCTTTCTTTGTTACAAGCTCAGTTCTTGGCGACATGCTGTTTGTTGATTTTTTAAAATTTTATTATTATTTTTTTTTAATTAATATTTATTTATTTTATTTTTTTGTTATTGTTTTTTTTTTATCTAAGGCGTTTATGAATACAAGAGGATGATTTAGTCATATATAAAAAAGATCAATCTTTATTAGAACATTAAAAAAAAATCTTAATATGGACAGAATCAATCATAAAAATCGCTCAGCACTATTCCAGACAAGAAAATCACATATCAAACGCTAATTCTTTCAGCAAATAGGCCTGAATAGAGACTTTAATCTACAAACGAACTTGCGTTGCCCCAGTTCCAAGTAAGACGGCTTATGATTGTAGTTTAGCGTGTATAAAACCTTCTGATAGTCACTGGGGTAAAAACAAACAAACAAACAAAGATGCACGAAATCATGAACGTTTTATACAGTCTGGCAAGTGTCTCTCTCTCTCTCTCTCTCTCTCTCTCTCTCTATTCCTCTCTAAACTGTTCGCATCTAAGCAGAATAGAAGAAAACCAAAAGACACTTTCGTGGCATCTTCCATGTTTGAGTCGATGTTAAAATATGGTCTCTACTAGAAATGGGTCAAACCCTGCAACAGCAAGTACCATCTTGTTATTGCTGTTCTTATAAATGAGTCTCCGAGGTTTCCATTATTTTGGCTTAAGCGTCGAAATTTGCAGATGGTTTGCTCTATCAGAGAACGACTTATAAACCAAATCCTGAAATTATTCACACTTGGGGAGTTGTTAGTCTTAACTAAAAGCTAATTTTCAGTGAACATCAGGGATTCGTTTTTTTTCTTTCTTTCTTTCTTTGAGTGATTTTTTTTATTTTATGTTTTTTTTTTTTTTTTTTTTTAATCACACTTTATTCATTTGGTTGCAAACGGTGACAATAGCAGGTTTCTTCAACGTTTCATTAATTTGTGGCACTTTTAAAAAATTCCTAATCAGTCCTAACTCACTCAGCCTTGACATGGTCTGAGTAATCTGTGAACCTGTATCATCAACTTCTAGCAGCAGTGCGGCTCTCCATTCAGCCACATTTTAAGACTTTATGCTGCGTCAGAATCCGCCTCGCTTTTGTCCAAAACCTCAGCTTTGACGTTTTTTTTTTTTTTTTTTTTAAAGAAAAAAACCCACGAATAGGCATACCACCTTGCACCTTTGCCTTTGCAGCGTGTTCTCACAGCTCTGTGATAAACCTGCCTTTCAATAGCCAGTATGTTGGACTCGGTGCAGGAAAGATTGCTGTGGTGTCATCTTTCTCTCTCTCTCTCTCTCTCTCTCTCTCTCTCTCCCTCTCTCCCTCTCAATTTTATAGAATTTCAGAAAGTTTTTTTTATTCAAATTTTTTTTTTAGAGATACCGAGAAATTAATTGACTTGGAGTGTATTTGGCAGAGTTTTAGTTAAACTGGAAACTGTATAAAGAAATAGCTGTACATTCACTGTTAAATTATTGTGGACACTTTGAAATGGTGTCAATCTGGTTTATACAACATCGCTACCTGACTAGCTACTTCTGTATTTCCATATCCCGACACAGAGCGTTCGGATTACAAACCGTTAACCTGCTGTTCTTCCCATAACCAGTTTGTGTTCAGTGTCTTCATGAATTGAATAAGAGCAGAAGGAAGTGCTCTTCTTTAGCTCCCCAGCCCGGTGAGTTTGTGGTGCTCTCTGACCCCTCTGCAAATTATCCGGGTTTTTCTTTCCGAAGAAAGAGGGTGTTCGCTGTGATCTAGCCGTAGCAAGTGAGTGAGTGAGTTAGTGAGTGAGGAAGAGGGTAATTGTCGAGTCGACCGTACTGAGCTCAGTGAACCAGCAAACCCCCGGAGCCAGCGCAGTCACATTTCTCGAAACTGGGAACCCAAAAAGAAAAGGACCACCTGCGATTCCTTAACAGATTAGTCTAGGGAACAGCAGAGAAAGTGAGCGCGCTTATTCAGGGGAGGGGACGTCATTCAGATTCGGAGCTGCTTGTTCATCCCCACCTGTTCTCTAACAAAAGACTCAGTCACATGAATGGCGCCTGCATTCACACCGTCTTTTTCGCAATCATTTACCTTAGAGCAAGGGATTTGCCAAGTGCTTAGGTTAATTGATAACACATTAACCCTAAGATTAGGCGTCACGTTTTCTTTTTCTCCCTACGTGCGAATTCCAACGCTTACAAAGCAAGCTTTAGAGGTTGAATGAAGTATGTTTATTCCAAATGTAATAGCTTATTCTACCGTCTTTTTTTTTTTTTTTTTTTAATGGATGACTGTGTAAATGGGGAAAAAACGCTGGGTCTTATCTTCACAGATAAAAACAGTTTATTCCTGCACAAACCGCTTGACCTGATTGCACTCTGATATCCTTTAAACGCTGTGTCCTTGACGCATATCTGTTGGGAAACCAGACTCCTCGAAAAACGTCTTACCTGGAAAGAGATCAATGAATACCGCCAAAGTCAATATCCTACTTTTGAAGTGGCGCCGTCAACCATGTGTTTGTTGGAAATATGACTTCAATATGTACTGTGTAGGTGGCGACTCTTGATGAGGTGCTTTATTACCCGTTAAACACAAGAATCCATGTTGAGAGATTGAAGTTTTCCGTTTTCCTGGAGAACCCCAAAGTCGGCGAGAACGCGACAGTGATGATCTGCAGAGACTTATGATGGAATGTTGCTAAAGAAATTATTTCTTTCATAACATTAAACAGTGGAAACCACCTTTTGAATTTTTGCAGGAGCATTGGTCTATGGACTTGTATCCAACTGTACAAGTCCATTCTTTCTGCTTGTAGTTATTTATTTTATTCTGGATTATGAAATTTCCCCTCGAGTGCATACAACCCCCACCTCCATAGGCATTCGACAAACAACCGAAGAACTTCCATTCTTTTCACACTGAAACATCCAGCTGTTGTCTAGAGGATTTGAAAATTCCAGCATCGTATTATCTACTATGGCAACCCTCCAAATGTTAAACAACTTCAACATCCAGATCTTTCCTGGATGGAGAGCGCGCAGGCGCCATGCAGTCCACCGGTGAAAGGATTCATCCTCCAGAGACAAAACGAGGTTGTATGTTTGTATGCCTGACAGAAGCAAACCGTGAAATCTTCCACCTGGCCCTCGACTCTCTGGCAGTGCTGACCCAGTAAACACAGCCTGGGATGTGGACATCATGAAGCTAGCCCATGTTACTTCTCGCAGTTAAACACCAACTTCGGCTTTTCACACCGAATAACGGCTTGGCCTCTGAACTGGCGACTTTGTTCCTGCTTCCGGAGATGTTCTGCTCACAGTTGTTCACGAGCAGCTCACAGTGACCTGACCTGTGTACACTTTTTTTTTTTGTTAGAGGCTTTTCGCAGACACATGCTATGGATATGGTGTGAGCCTCTGTTTTAATGTCATATAACCTCATGATTTGAGAGTAGATTTAAACATATCAAGAGAGGGTTGCAGATACAGGAAGTATGGCCATGCTTGGAAAGTTTGAAAGGCACATCATGGCATTTTTAACACCACACAAGTTTAAAGGAACCTTGCATTTCTTAGAGTAGACTGTACACAGGTAAGAAGTGATATTAGAACAAGGACAGGATGCTTTGACAGATTATTTGGTATTTTAAATTAAGAGCAAGTGTTTTTCCTTCCTCTTATACCTCATTGAAGTTATGGTCGGTTTGTTACTATCCTAAAGTTATATATCTTCCAAGTCTATATGCGCGAGCTTTGGCGATAGAAACAATACTACTTAACTTACCGGATTAAATTTGAGAATTTCAACCTTTTTTTTCTTCTGCACATCATGCAATCCCCTGTTATTAGTATTGACAGACACTGATGTGGATGCACATCCCTGTGCAAGCTACACTGTCACGTGTTTGCTATGTTGTATGTATTTTGCTGGAGCTTTTAACTCCATAGCGGAGACGCAGAGACTTGTAGTTACAGTATAGTACGGTACGCTCGAAGCAGGTGGCATCACCTGCTTGTTTTCTACAAAGGAAGCTGTAATTTTGTCCCAGGGTAGTCGCAGGCAGAAAATACCTCAGGGGCAGCACAGTTTGTGTCTTTACGTCTGGTGATGTTAGTCGAAATTTTCATTTCGCATCGCTGTCAATTTAGATTAACGTGTTAGATCCCCCCCCCTCTAAAACCTCACAAAACTGTCTTCTGTAGCAACAACCTTCTCAAATGCTTTTTTTTTTGTTGTTGTTGTTGTTTTTGTATTTAGTATCAACACACGGTAGCAGTTTCCCTTCTTCCACGTGCTGGTTCTCATATCTTCGGGCCACATTTTGCCTCCTTCATAATCAACCACAGGTTCCCTTCTGTCGAAACAGGTGCCGTTATTGTTCAAACATCTTAAACCGTGCGCTCGAAGTTTACACTAGCGTCAGCTTTGTTGACATCTACTGTGCGTGTTTGAACTATTTATTGGCCCGAGTCTTTAATCCAAGATGGGCTCGGCAGATGTGTTTCTTTTCAGCAGGTTACATCGCACAACTTTGAGTGCCTCAGCGAAGCCATCTGCTTCTCCCCAAGGAGTTTGCGGAGCGCGTGGGGAGAGAGGAGGGGGTTCGCGTCACGCTGCTTTCAGCACACGAGACGCACCTTCAGAAGCGCAGCGCCGTTCTTGCACCCCGAGTATCGCGGCTTTGATACATGCGTGTCAAACACACAGAGGGTGGAAAGAGATCCGCTTCCTTCCACAGCACAGCACCACGGTTTGTTCTGAGCAAACATCGATCATCTTTGAAGAGCTGTCTTTCAGCCCAGAGTCGTTCAGCACTGTAGCGCCGTGTCCTCTTAACGCCCTCCCTGATACACACACACACGCACGCGTGCACACAGGGAAAGACAGAGTGAAGACATGAAGGATAAGGTAGTGTGACAGTGGTGGTGGTGGTGTTTTGTTTTTTGTTTAGTTTTTTCTACCCAAGTCCAATTCCCAAGAGGACTCTATACCTAGTTGTAGAACACACTCTGAATACCGTCATCCCCTTGGTTAAGGAAACGTGCCCACCCCCTTTCTTTCTCGGGGGGGGGGGGGGGGGGGGGGGGGGGGGGGGGGGGGGGGGGGGGGGGGGGGGGGGGGGGGGGGGGGGGGG
>JAQMYL010000016.1:8057209-8093274 GCA_030014365.1 Clarias pachynema | reverse complement strand
AACTCCAAAACAATGGCCGACAAACCGGAACTCAGCGAGCCCTATTACTTCAAAGCGGAAGTACGTCACGAGTCTACGTGCAAGTAGTCTATTATCCGCCATAATTATTATTTTTAAACAAATTAAAATAATTAAATCCTTCCACACAATTTGTAAATAGTTTAGAGTGTGCCACCTGTAGAATTATAAAGAAACATCAACACTTTACCACCTCAAACACTTTCAAAGTCTCAAAACTCAACTTGACAATCAGCATGCAGCTTGAGTGGCTGAGAGCGCGCGAGGGAGAATGTTGCTTCTAACAGTTGCTCGCGGGGTTTCTAACATGATTTTCGGGTTTGAGACTAATTTGGAGTTTTTGGGAGAAAAAGGCATATTGGAGGCTTTTGATGCGAGCTATTTTTGATCATTTAATGCCATAAAAATGTTTCTGTTGCGACACTCGGAAGCTTCTATGCTTGGTACAGAATTGTTTATATCTGACGCCGATCAGCCAATCACCGGTCACGGCCAATTAAACTGAAAACCAGCCAATTCTGGTATCTTGCTTATTGACCAGTTCATTTTCATTACATTTTTTTTTTTTAACTAATAGTTTTTAGTTTTGACATTGATTTTGCAGTCAGCGTGATTATATGTGAATCGCCACACAAAAGTATCGCGATTCATAATTTAATCGTTTTTTTCTCCCATCTCTAACATACACGTGTGTATACTTGTGCATGCTGCTTACTTGACCCTTAATTGACATTCTTTAAAACAGGATGTTATTGAGTGATTATTTTGTGTGTGTGAGTAGGTGTGCATGTGAATATGTGTGTGTGTATAAATGTGCTTGCTGCTTACTTGACCCTTGCAAGGACATCCTTTAAAACAGTCACTGGATGATTATAGTGTGTGTGTGTGTATATGTATGTATGTGTATGCCTTCACATTGAAAGGATATCTTTATCTGCAACTGGAGATGGGTTTAAAACCCTTTCTTTTATGTGCCTATAATTTCATCAGCCTGGCTATGGAGGCAGGGAAAACCAAACCATGAGCCATCCTTGTCCATCACAGCTACGCTCTACAAGAATTTGCATTCAGCAGATTTCACGACGGAACATGAAAAGAGATAGAGAGTTGAGTTTCCAGGTTTGAAAGACGGGCTCGCCTTCAACTGCTACTACCACCATCTGTAGTGCCTGAATTAAGTGTGTTATTTGTTAATCAATAGCTTTAGCAGGCTGTTTTTCAGTCAAGCACCCTCAGGCATTTAAAGTGACTGGAGAAAAGTGTTTGCAGCTTTTACAAGCTGCCTGGACTGTCTTGTTTTCTTTGGTGTGGGCTGTTTTTGACTCTAATGTTGTATTTTCCGCTGCCAAGCCTCTCGATCAGAGCTCCACGATAATAACTCTGTCCATGCAGTACAGTTGATATCATGTTTTATTGCTTTTACAGTAGCTGCTTGTTTTGAAAAAAGAATGAACCCCAGCTGTATGTCCTGCCACTGTGTGCTCCATGGTCGAAAACGCGTTGTTTTAGAAATCCATTTCCAAACATTTCCTCATTAATCGCGGGTGATGATTTTATATATCTAGAAATAACTGGCATGCTGCACACCGAGTCTGTCTATCAACAAGGTTTATCATTGTGATACTAGACAATGAGTAGAGAGTGCTAGTTATTCACCAACGATGATTGAGTCTGTGTTGACTGACATGGAAACAAACGGTTTGGCAAGCAGTGAGTGTATTTAAAATCCTAACAGGAACAAGCTTCAGGGGGAGTCGATGATGACCGGCCGGACGGTTCTCGGCTCCGATGGCTGTTACACCGCTCCAGTCATGTTCCACCGTCTCTTAATCTGGATTCACAAAGGGGATCCTAACCTGAAAAAGACTGTGATGTTATTCAGTACAGATTCCCAGTAGTAAATCTGTATTTTTCTGTTTATATCTCTTTGATTCCACGGTGCAGGTGTCTGCTGGCTAACATGAACCAGACTTCAAAAACAGACAAATTGATTATTTTTGTCTTGGTTACATGAAGGGCTGGAGAGGAGAAGAAAAATCCTACAAGCTATCACTGTACAAGGCCATATGTTTTGTTTTATTTATTTATTTATATAGTCTTTTTTTTTTTATGAATGTACTAAAGAAGCTCTGTTTTGTTCTCGCTGGGGCCCGGATGACTCGAGAGCGTGAGAGCCGACTCTTCTAGCACTTCTCCCCTCGTACCCTGAATCCTGGCCAGAGTGGCACTGAGAGAGAAGAGGGCCTCTGGGAAATCATCTGTATTGTTTAGAACCGCAACCCCCTCTTCAAACATATAAACCCCGATGCCCACCGCCTTCCTTTAGACCACTCGTTCTCTTGCTGTGAGCTTTAAATGAAAAGGCCGGTATAAATAATAAACCCCCAGAGTTCAGTTGTTGTGTCTCTCCCTCCCCATGCAACAATAGGGGAAAAGCCATGCATTTATCCCGCCTCCCCCACAGAAATTCTTGGGTCGGTTGGTCAGTGGACTGACCCATCCACCCCTCCCCCACAACCTGCTTGATGCTGAGTGCTTTTCAGCATGTTCGGTAATGGCTGAGCGAGTTTTCTGTGCCAGGACAGAGAAAGCTGTGAATGTTAATAAGATTAGACTTATCCACCTGTGTGAGCTCTGTGCATGTATGGAGCCAGTGGAATGTGAGGTGGAAAAGGAGCATCATACTGAGAATTGGTTATAATGTTGTGGTGGGGTTTTGGTGGGTGGGAGGGAATTGTTTTTGTCCGTGCTTTAGATTTCTTAACTAGACATCACTGTGTCTCCTTTGGTATTGAAATGCATGCTAATGAATTCTCTTCTCTGTCACCAGGTCTCAGAGGCAACCTTTAACAATGGGATTTCAGGAGTACTGAAGAGATTCTGACAAAAGACACGGGAAGAGGGGAAAGTAAGAGAACAAAAGAAGAGGCTTGCCAGGGAGCTGGGGAGGCTTCTTAAAAAAAAAAGAAAGGAAAAAAAAAAGAAGAAAAGGATCAGTTCTTTGGGGCTCTGCAGGGGGGGTGTGCATGCTGCCCCCTCAACTGGACATTCTTCTTTGTGCCAGAGCGAGACAACAAAAGCAAGTATGCGCAATAAACTGACCGAGTTCCGGGACGCAGGCTGTTGCCGCGAGCTGATGCCGGGGAGCAGGACTATACCGCTGCTCCTGCTGACACTCATGCTGCTGACAGAAGCTCGGGCTTCATCACCCCAGGGGACACTGGAGGTCCTGGGGGACATTGCACAACTGGAAGCCTCCATGCACTCGACAGTGCTCTCTGACCTCCAGGAGGCGCAAGCCGTAGTGTCTGCAGTGGCGCAACCAAGCGGCTTCCCAGATTCCTCTGCAGTAGTGGGAAGGATGTTCCAGATGCATCTTCTCACAAAAGCCAAGGATTCTGGGAGCGCAGTTAAGGTGAGCCAGATCATTTATCCGCGCCTTTCATCAGCCATTCCGTATTTTGCATATCTGACACGTTCGTATTCATCATTCAACCAGTAAACTTAGTCAGCGGGAGAAGTGACATTGCCTCTAGCGTCGCTTCTCGAAAACTTATTCCATGCTTCCCTTCTGAGTAGCGACCCATAAAAGGCAGCAATCGCTCTAATAACAGAACACAACTTATGAACCCCATGAGTGCATCACACATTAAGGCCCAGCGCTCTCTCAGAATTCAGAGGATGCACACACCCTGCATGCTGATCAGTCTTGGTAATACCAGCTCCATCTCCTTTTTATAGCTCATGTACCATGTGCAATTGCTGTTTAGGCTGGTGAAAGGACATGCCGTTCTTTTTGCTTTAAAATAAATATAATAATCAGGGCTGCGATATGGCTAGCTGCAGTTTTTAAACATAAGGCTACGTAGCAGTCATTACAATAATTTTGTATCCTGCTCATAGTGTCGTTTTATTTTCCTAGCTGTCACCCAACAGGTGGTGCGCTGGACACTCCCACCCCCTCCTCCCCGGTTCCGTGTCACGTCCTGTAAAACCGTGACCCCCCAGCTAATAACATGTCATTGTGTTTCCCTGTCCCATATAAACCTTTTCCCATGGAATGCAATGTAATGCTATATTCATAGGATAATTTATCCCAGTCAAGAGCATTTTTAAAGTTTGGAACCTCAAGTACTTTTGTTGCACGTTTTGAAAAAAACCTCCCCTGACAGCTGCGCTGAAGAATGTTACGACTCAACAGTTTGTTGTTGGGTACAGCTGTTGTTTTCAGTCTGCCACCTTAACCGAGAGACTGGCTCGTCTCTCCACCCTCACCTTGTTAAAATAAATTTGGTGGTGAACAGAAATCATCGGTTTAAAGTATCGGCTAGGGGAAAAAAGCATGTTAAGTGAAGTCACCAAACATTACAGGTCGCTATAGAAACCAGACGTACAGAGATGTCCTGGCTCTGATGTGCTGTCTAGTGTAATGTAATAAGATACGCAAGCAATTATGCAAACAATGCCGGGGACCACCCGATACGATGATATCACGACATTTCGGTTCCGATCTGATCTGGATTGCGATCCTATAAGCATCATGGTTTTCTAATATATCTCTAAAATTTTCTCATACCAACACAGGATGGTGTGCTGTCTGCCAATATACGTGAAGAGTTTAAAGCACACCGCCAACAGGATTATAGAGGAACGGCAACATTTTACCCCTTCAAATGCAATATTAATTCGTCTTTTATATCGCTTATCCTGTACAAGGTCGTGGGGGCCTGGAGCCTGTCCCAGGAGACTTTGGGAGCGAGGTGTGGTACATGGATTGCTGGACAGGACGGCAATCCATCGCAGGGCACACACATATACACACTACAGGCAATTTAGGAATGCCAATTAACCCAATCTGCAGGTTTTTAGTGTGGGAGGAAACAAGAGTACCCAGAGGAAACCCACCAAGCACGGGGAGAACATGTAAAAATCCACAGGCACAGATCCGAGCCAGGAATCGAACCTTCAACCCTGGAGTGTGCTCACTATTACGTCACCGTGCAGACCCAATGCGAACATGTTGACATGTTAAAAAAAAAAAAAAGGTTTTGCAGTCAGTGTGGCTTCAAATTTTGTGTCCAGTATTTATGGCCCAGTCATTAACCAGTTATTATGACCATATATTTATTGGCTTCCTTTAATCTGCATTAATGCATTTAATTTTTATAATTTGCCCACCCTTGCATCGTTCTTATTTCTGTTGTCTTAAGTGTGCAACTGCTTACGCCAAAACTATTTGTTTCCCAGCATAAAAGGGTTAAAAAAAAATCTGAGCGAACTGAGCTGTTCGAGTCTCTAAACGCACCAGATTGATTTCCAGGATTGAAATAAACACCTTGACTGAGTGAAACAGAGCATAAAAACACTAGAAACGCTAGAAAAGCCCTGTTCATATTTTCACACATATTTTAAGTAAAAACCAAACAGCATGTCAATTGACAAGTGCTTTCATCTCTTGGGACATGATAAATATTAACAGATGCTTTTGTTGTTTTTGTCATTGGCCTCTTCATCACGTTTTTGAAATACTGTGAATCTTTTACGCTTTTCTTGCCCATTTCCCTGCATCTATCCTCTACCCCTCTACAGCACTTTCGTATTCGCCTGCGACACCAGGATCCTACTTTCCCTAGCCCCTCCTTTTTTCCACACAAAGACTGGCACTGAAATCTAATTAGCCTTGGCTGTGCAGTAGCAGAAAGCTTTGTATTCCAGCAGCCACCTCATTTAAAAAAAAAAAAAAAAAAAATGGGAATGTGACTCATTCCATGTTTATGGTTAAATACAAATCATGCCAAGTCAGACCATTTGTATCAAGGGGTTTTGCCTTGTGTTTTTGTTGCGATGTCTTTCGCATAGCAACCAGCTTTGCGGTGCGGTGTTGTATGAAAGCGTAGGATTACAGCCATGTAACGGTGGCCTTTGAAGAGTATTTCAGTAAACCAGAATGGTTGTTTTTAGAACTGATTTAATTCACACACAGCCTTTTAGTCTTGCTTGTCTTGAAATGGCAAGGGAAGAGGAAAATAACTTGCAGTGTGCATGTGAGCCTGCCAGCTTATTTGCTCCATTATTCTTTGTGTCCACAAGAGTGCACTGCTGAGAGTTTACAGATTAAAACAGGCGTGTTCACTGGCTGCGCTTTCTTTTAAATAGTTCTATAGTTAAAACCCTATCCCTCCTTTTTTTTTAAAATTTTTTTTAAACTTATTCCCCCCGCCCGTACCATTGTGAGCTACTTGGGATGATGTAAGATTTTAATGGCATCTAATCTCCTAGTCTTTGTCCTTTTGATATGTAAGGTGTGTTAATTCTGCACTAGTTAATAGGTTACGTGCACTTGGTTCAGCTTTCCATCCCGCTGCAACCAGGGTATGTGTTTTGCGTGTCCTTTTTCACTCATGCTTTCTTTTCCCATACTTCCTCGACTTTAAGCTCACTTCGCAACTTGGAAGAAAGGATGACATTCTTCCCTTGAGGAATTTAATAATTTAATGTAATTTAATATTTTACTATCATATTCGAGTCCTAAATTTAGCAGCAAAAGTATTACTAATTTAATATTTTAACGGAATATAAATGTCGCTACTTCTTCAGCGCTTCACAGCCTTCTTGATGAATTTTTCAGTAACGGATTTAAGGACGTTTTATTTACCTTTATATTGCTTTATAAAGTATTATTTGATACGGAAAAATGCACTTACACAGAATGATGTGTAGTTCACTCTGAGAGCATGTTATGTTCATCTCTTTTTTTGTAACTTCATATTGAGTGAATATTTAACATAAATTTTTTTAGATCCGGTTCCTTTAAAACATTCACTCGGCTGATGGCAAAAGGTTCCGCCTTCCGAAATTTTCCGGTGAAAAGCCTTCGCTCCGCCAATTCCCCCTGTGCCTTCGCAGTCTCCATTTCACCCTCATATCTCAAAGACATGCCATAGTCTACTCCTTCAAAACTATGAATCTTATCTTTTCAGCTGTCTTCACACCATAACAATGAAGCCCTGTATTTTTTTTCCCCCTGCAGCTCCCCCACACGTGCATTCTAACAATAGACCCCTTTCTTCATCTTTGACTGCTGAGTTTTCATTTCTTTCCTTTTAATTCTTTTATGTCAGGGCAACTGGAGTATTTTCTTCCTCCGCCTTCACTTAGAGTTGTCTCAGGAGATCACAGACTTGTCGTTAACGTGTGTATGCATTACCTCCTTCGTCAACACAGCACCTTTAAGTCCCTGGTGCTAAAACACAAAAATGTGATAGTATAGGGGAACCCGTATGTTTATGCCTTGCTTATGACATGTTTCTCTCCTCTCTTTTTTTTTTTTTTTTCTTCCCCCATTCTTTTGATTCAAGAATACTCGCTTTTGGCAGTGACTTCTTGCGGCTTGCATGAATCATCAGTTTGGAAACTGTGGTAGCCTAAATGTTAGTGGGTTTGTGGTTTTGGCTCTGGTTTTGTTGCCAACATTTTGGATTTAAGAGATACAGTGCGTCAATTTCAAACCTTTTTATACCTGAAAATATGTTGAACTTGCAATGTTTCATACTCTTGAAAGTGATCTCAGTATCCTTAATCTTTTCCAAACCAAATATCACTGACTTAGCGCAAATTCTGACAATTACTATTTTAATACTTTGTAAACCACCATGAGCAAAAGAGAAGGGGTAATCTATTTAGTTAGCAATTCATACATCACACTGTCTCCACAATAAAACTTTTAAAATTGTAAATTCATATATGCTTACATTTGAAGTGGTAAAGCGTTGCCATTTCTCTATTATACTACAGGTGGTGTGCTTTAAACTATTAAAGCAGCACACCATCCTGTGTGGTACAAGGAATTTATGTAATAAGTTTGTTTAGAATTGTAACACAATCAACCAAAAAATTTAATCGGGACATTTATAAAATTTCGATACTGCCAGAATCGCAATACCTAGGTATTGTGATGATATTGTATCAGGAGGTCCCTGATGATTCCCATCTCTAAGAAGCAACAACACTTTTTGTAATCCTCCCATATTAAATACTGAAAGTACATAATGACCAGGCATGCTGTTGTAGGAAAATAACCAATGAAAAGGTGGCCAGATGTGATCTTATGCACAATAAAGCTACCACCCCACTCTGAAGTTTTCTACTTTACAGTAACCTTATTCCATGTAGTGTTTTAGTCCTCTTAGACGACAGAGGTTTGCCACAGATGTTTTTTTTTTTTTTTATAAGGAGAAAAAAGACCCTGGTGAGGGAGGAATGTTTGTAGCCCTCCACCCTGAAATGTTTTTTGTTCAGATCTTACAGCTTTACCTATAACTGTTACCATGCACAGACACTGGAGACTTTCACAAATGTTAGAGGTAGTTATTCAAGTTTTGTCATCATTCATTTTTATAACTTCAGCCATTTATGTCCCACAAATATGGCCTGTGATTTGCAACTGTGAAACTGATCTCAGCGCCATACTATTATAGAAAACTTATGATCAGCTGAAATTATTTCTTCTACATACAGCATGCTATGTGCCACAATGTTTTGTACTTGACAGCAGCCTTTTTGAATGCAGCAGGGTTGATGTTTTAAACTCACAATCAATAAAATGGTGTTATAGATTAACTGTAATTAGCAGAGCTGTGCGATTTAATCTGTTATGGAATTGAATAAAATTTTGTTAGTTTAGATTTACGCTTTTTACATAAACTTGCACAGGTTAAATGCTCTAAAATTGACAAAACCCTTAAAAATATAACATACACTTTGTAGAAAATATGAACTGCTGTGCGTTTTGCAAGATCGCTTGTTTTCTTTTTTGGAGTTTATGAGCAGTTGGTGCTTTGCCGTCACCTATTGAACTGGAGTCGGTAGTTGACGTTTTGTCAGAAAAAAGATAATTGCTTTGTATCAAACACGACATTTAAACCAAAACAAGGTACACAGCATTTAAATGCTTATTTGATACTGTACCATTAGTAAATTTTAGCAATTCAAAACTTGTATCGTATCAAGTCTACCTGCTCCAGTAATTAGAAAAGGTATGGCAAAGGACCATTTGCAGCTACAAAAGCATTGAGATGGAAACAAAAAAAAAAACAAGCTGTTGGACCCATAGCTTCCTGGTAACCAGAGTTTACTGGTTAGAGCACTAATGAGCCGTCTCAGGGGCACTGTTTTTACATTATTTATCAGTTTATGTTTATAAACCATCGGTTTATGAGGTTGAATGCAAATCATTTAAACAAACATTTAAACAAACAAACAATTTTTGTTTGCTTTTTGTTTGTTTAAATGTCAAATTATTTCACCTTTCTGCCGCAGTAAACAATTGTAGTCCACTAACATGTTATGTGTTGGTTATGCCTTACTGCAGCCTAATCATAGTCAGTGGTTTTGTGGCTAAATTTTTTAGGGTTTCAAGCCATATGCTTTGTATATTTCATTGTTTTTTTCTGTTGTCTTTCAGATACATTATTTCACAAAATAGAAATGTGAAATAAAAAGTTTTGTGCTCTATTTTATGGACTTATAAATTCATGCCCTAACATCACACATTTAATTTCTGCATCATCTAGCTTTTTCCATTGTTTATGTATTTATGTATGATCAGATTTGTGATTTCAGTGTACCTTCAGGAGTAATGACTAAGTTTTTTAATAATTTGTTGTTGTTGTTTTTTTCAGATTACAGAGGCAGGCAAAGATAAACTGCCATCATGGTTGCACTGGGATCCATTGAGCAGCACCCTTCGAGGCCTTCCTTTGGAGATAGACAAGGGTGTCCACTACATATCTGTCTCTAATCCCAATGAAAGCAACATGTCCCAGAATCCTGAAGTATTTTCCATTGAGGTTCACCCGGAGGAACATGCTGACACAGATCCTGTGCAGTTGGCAATCCAGTTAACAGACAATGATTCTCAGCATTTTGTCTGTAGCAACGAAGATCCAGTTACTGTGCTAACAGTAATTTTGGATGCAGATCTCACTAAGATGAGCTCCAAACAGAGAGTAGAGCTTTTGTCCAGTATGAAGAAATTCTCAGGAGTAGGACTTCAGCATATGAAGGTGCTGCCTGTTGTCAACAATCGCTTGTTTGATATGTCTGCTTTTATGGCTGGGCCAGGAAATGCCAAAAAGGTTGTAGAAAATGGTGCGTTATTGTCTTGGAAACTTGGCTGTGCCCTGGATCAAAGTAACATTCCCAACATTAGCAGTGTTCAAGTTCCAGCAAAGGAAGGGACAATGTCAGCCCATTTGGGATATCCGGTGGTGGGATGGTACATTGCTAACAAAAAGCCACATGTACCTAAACGAGTACGGCGGCAGATTAACACCCCTACCCCTGTGCCCTCTTTGCTTCCTCCAACATCATATCCTGAGCCCTCGAGCCGCATTGTGCCCACACCAACGTCCCGAGTCATTGGACCAACATCAGACAGTTCCTCGCAACCTGTACGGGGCCCTGTACCTCTGCCTGTGAAACCGACTATTCGCACAAGAGATCCAATTGCTCATACTCCCACAATAGGACCCCCTCAGCCCACAAAAATTATGGACACTACCAGCACTATTACAATACAGCCCACCATGACGAGACCAGTGTATGTTGGGCCTTCTGTAACACCCCCGACACCAACCACCAAGAAACCAACGAAAAGGCCCAAGAAACCCAAGACGACCCCAGTCCCGAAGGAACCCAAGACAACCACTACCAAGCCACCCAGACGGACCACGCCCTCGGTTGTTTTACCTGATGGCAATACGAAACCAGAGCTACGCAACCCAATTGACCAAGTCAAGTCATTCATCGGCACATACTTTGAGGTGAAAATCCCATCTGACACATTCTTTGATCGAGAAGATGGTACAACAGACAAGTTAAGACTAACTTTGAGAAAGGATAACGACATTGTAGGAGAAGACTCCTGGATTCAGTTCAATAGCACTAGCCAGTTGCTTTATGGATTACCAGACTGGCAGCACGAGGGCAAGCATGAATACTTTATGCAGGCAACTGACAAAGGTGGCCTCTACACGACAGATGCCTTTGAGGTTCGTGTCAGTCGCTTTGGAAACAACGTTAAGCATCCAGTCCTGTTTGCTGCTCGATTCCATGGGGACCCTCGTTCCGTTACAAACGATATCCATAAGAAAATCCTTCTGGTTAAGAAATTGGCATATTCCTTCGGTGATCGCAATTCGAGTTCAATCACCCTGAAAAACATTACTAAGGGATCCATTGTAATTGAGTGGACCAACAGTAGCCTCCAACAACATCCATGTCCCAAGGAGCAAATTCAGGCCATGAGTCGAAGGATCTCTGATGCTGAAGGCAAACCTTCACCATTATTCAACAACGCCATGGAACCCGAGTTCAGACCCATAAATATCACAGTCAAAGGGTCCGCCAGCTGCCGCAACTACATGTTTGTACCACCAGGTGAGATCCCAGACCCCATTCCTCCTGCTGTTACACCAGCTGTGGGAGCAGGACGACAGAGCAACGATGATGTGTATCTTCACACAGTCATACCAGCTGTAGTGGTTGCAGCAATCCTGTTGATTGCAGGTATCATTGCTATGATTTGCTACCGCAAGAAACGCAAGGGCAAGCTTACCATCGAAGACCAGGCGACCTTCATTAAAAAAGGAGTCCCGATCATTTTTGCTGATGAACTTGACGACTCTAAGCCGCCTCCGTCGTCTAGCATGCCCCTTATCCTTCAAGAGGAAAAACCTCCTCTTCCACCCCCTGAGTATCCCAACATGGCCAGTCCAGAGACGACACCTCTGAACCAAGACATTTTGGGAGAGTATTCAGGCCTACAAGATGAGGACCCTAACGCGCCTCCTTACCAACCTCCACCCCCGTTTTCCGTTCCGATGGAGGGTAAAGGGTCCCGCCCCAAGAACATGACCCCCTACAGATCACCACCCCCATACGTTCCACCCTAATGTTTATAGATCCCTCCGGTGTGGAGGACAGGGAACCTGTGTAGTTCCAACACCAGTGTTGTCTCTTTGCATTTTTTGGAAAAACGGAGGGGCATTACAATTCAAGACATTGGATTGGTAGGGTTGGGTGAATTTTGGTAAAACTGGACTTTTTGTTTGT
Organism: Clarias pachynema; assembly: GCA_030014365.1. Taxonomy (NCBI): domain Eukaryota; kingdom Metazoa; phylum Chordata; class Actinopteri; order Siluriformes; family Clariidae; genus Clarias; species Clarias pachynema. The sequence continues at coordinate 8,081,142 of JAQMYL010000016.1, read as the reverse complement.
TTATTTTGTTTTGGAGTGGTGATGGCAGGGGTGTAATTATATAATCCTCAAAGACAGCAACAACAACCTCAGCCTCTGGCTGTCTGGCTGCAGATGAGTTGGAAGATGCACCATCGATCCTAGCGCTTTTGTGTCTAGATGGGCTGTTTTGTTGTATTTTTTTTGTTCATCATTTATATTTCTTTTTGACTTATTTCAAAATCAAACTACTTGCCTAACAGCACTCTTTTTATCTTCTGAACTCTTTGAATAATACAGTACATAAAGACAATAAGTAAAGTGACTACAGGTGCAAATGTTTCATAGTGACATTCTACAAATAAGAAAGAAGAAAAACATGATTCTAGAGGTACAGTTGTGCAAACAATTATGGGCTTGTTTAATTCAATAAGGTTTGCCTTTTAACATTAATTGTAATGTTTTTACCCTTATTCACATGTCTAGTAAAGATGAGCATAAGAGGTAGCCAAAAACCTTGAGAGGGATAGAACTTTTTGGTTTGATTGTTTGTTTGGTTTTTTGTTTAATCCACTGTATATTTGAGGGTTGATAGAGTTCTTTTTCTTTCTCTTGTTTTCCTTTTTATTCGGTGGACGTCAAAGAAAAACCGAACAACTTTTTGTATCCCTACATAATGGAAATGAGTTAAAAGGCTATGGATATGTTCTTGAGATACGTTCAAGGAAGAGTGTTTCAGTATCTATAGAGATTCATGCCAGACCTAGACATGGAGGTATTATTGTGTCATACTGATTTTGATCTTTTTTATGCTCAAAATTGACATTATTCAGTTTTTATGTCCGTCATGGTTTATAGTAAGGATATACGGCATGATGTAGCTGCTGCCCTTTCAAGGACACATAAATGGCCAAAATCATAATGCCTACATCTCACAGAAGGCATCCGCTACTCGTTTCCCCTTTCAAAGGTTTAAAAGTCACCGTCATGATTTTGATTAAATGATTTGAAAGACTCACAGCATAGTATTTTTTTTCAAATGATTTTATCATGTTTTATGGTTTGTGGTCTTTTTTTTTTTTTTTTTTTTTTTTACTTTTCAATAATGATTATCGAGTGTATGCCTTGATTCAAAATAACTGAAAATAAAGACTGAATATTTTAATAAAGAATCATTCTCTAAACAATGGCATCATTTATTAAATGTAACTATGACAATGTATTTGCAGCTGAATGTCAGGTTTTATTTTGTATATTATTTTTTATATTTTTTAAATACAGTATATATTATATATTTTGCCTTGGCAGTAAGGCAGCAGGCGTCTTTTGTAAATAATCCTCTGCCTTCGGATATAACTGTATTCATAGTCCAGAGGTGTGTACATCAGGTATGGCAGGTGCAAGGGAAAAAAACGCTTGTTCAATTCATTGTAGAAAAAGGGTAAGTATATCATCAAATTACCAAATAAACATTTCTGTAGTGATTTTGTTCACAATTCAGGAAAAGTACTTTTTTTTTAATCATCTTTAAAATGATCATATCTGATCATATATCTGTTCGGATGTTTGGAGGATCAGGTACCACAGTATTGATTTCTCGTAAAACTCCTTGTATTCCTACATACGCTTGGTTTTATTTTGATTGTTTATTTTTATTTTAGTTTTTTGTTGTAATCATATATTTGATTTGTGTTTGCATTACCTGTTTAGCGAGTTCTTTATGCGTAGACTTACCAGCACGTCCTGCTGAAGTATGGGATTTCTTAGATTTTTTGCATGTTTACTTTGATCATGATGCCGAATTGTGATTCTTATTCAGATTTTGCACATTTAAGACAACATATTTATGATTTACAATTTACACACATATTAAGCAACAATGGAAGATGCTAATTAAATTAACCCCAATAACTTGTAAGCATTTAAGATTAAGCTGTGTGAAGGTTTGTTTGTTTTTAAGGTGGAGGAAATTTAAAATTGTAGTAATTATTAACGATTTATTGTTTAGTCTTGTGTTTTAGCCTTTCTGGTTTTCCATTCACATAAAACGTAACCTCACTGGTCAAAATTCTTCAAAACCAAAGAAGCAAATGTTTAAGCATATTGTCAGTCCTAATTATGCCTAATTATGACATTCATTTTCATTGTATTTATCAGCATTTTTGATTGTTTTTCTGTACCAAGTCCAAGCTCCTAAATACATATGAAATTGTCTTGTTCATTTTTATTTTGTTTTTACCTTAGCAATATTGTCCTGCATTAGAAAAACCTTGCGCTTGCTGATTAGCGGTCTCTAAATCAACAACTTTTAACTCGTATCCTTAGACGAAGTGCATCCAGTGGAAAAGTCTAGCTGTATATTTATTTCTCCCTCCTGCTTTTTATACTTTTCCTTTGTCCTGGGTGTGTTGCATAAGCCGCAGTTTTCTGCTGTGATATTCGTTTTTTAGCCTGCCCTAATAAGCGTGATTTAATTTCACTCAGTTTTTCTTTCAAAATTTTTGGAACACATGAGACTTGCGTGTATGCGTGTGTGAGAGAGCCTTGAATCAAGGCTTGAATAGCCAAGAGTAAGTTAAGCAGAATCAAAAAGATTGCTCACACTTTCTGAAACCTAATTTACTAAATTCTCTAATCGAGACAAAGGGGTGTAATAAATGCCTGAGTGCAGAGACGATTTGTTTCTTTCTGTGTTTAATGGCGTTGATTTAATTTGTCACTAGACACTGTATGCTGGACTCATGTATTAAAAATTGTTCTCACCAAAAGTTGTGTCCTCATTCCTGCTTAAAACATTGACTTTGCAAGACATGGGTGAATTTAATCCCCGCTTGGATAAGGGCCTAATGTTGGGTCTTGAGCCTTCTTGTCTCTTATACAGATTCTTAACCAATGGATAATTGTCTTCGTGTGATTACATATTTCTAGGGGTGTAGGGGTAGTGCCAGCATACCAGTTCGTTTTTTTTTTTTTTCTCCTTGTCCTGGTTACCGTATTCAATTCAGTTCAATTTTATTTGTATAGCACTTTTAACAATTGTCATTGTCGCAAAGCAGCTTTGCACAGAGAAAAAAATGAAGTTTGTATAAAATGGGAATGTATATGAATCATTATCATAAGATTGTCCCTGATGAGCAAGCCAAGGGTGACAGTGGCAAAGAAAAGCTCTGTATATGTGGTGTTTCCTCCTACCACCCAAAAACATCATATGCCCAAAGGTTTTTGGTCACCTGACCATGGCACTCATGCTTTTTGACCTCCACTCTTCTGGAAAGGTTTTAGACTAGATTCTGGGGATTTGTGATCATTCAGCCATGAAACCATTAGTGAGATCAGGCATAGATGATTTGATCCGGAGGCCTGGGGTGAAGTCAGTCTTCAAGTTAAAGCACAAAAGTCTTGGGTGGGGTTGAGATCAAGGCTTCCCAAGGAAACTTGAGGTTTTCACTCCAATCATTTCAAGCCATCTTTTCATTTTGTGCACACGACTATTTTTAGTTTATTCAGGTCCAGGTTGTGTTCAATTTTCATCCCCAATGACAAACTTTGTAGATCTGTTGATTTGTACATTCTATTCCAAAGTAAATTAAATGTTACCTTTTTATTTATTTTTTTAAATTGGAAATTCTATCTTTAGTTTAATTCTAATGAAATATTCTTCTTTTATTATAGTGAAATGTTTCTGTCTTTATATTCTATCCTACTGGACAGTCATATAAGCATTTCACTGCATATCATACTGTGTATGGTTGTGTAGATGATTAATAAAAATGGAAATTAAAAAAAAAAGAAAAAGTCAACTACATACCCAATGTAACCACAATCATGCTTACTAACGGAATGATTATTTTAATATATATTTATTATTATTCAGATTAATGTGTGTGTTTGGCCATCCTCATGAATATACAGCTTCCCAGGCATCCAAATCTCGCTTCTCTCCTCTCACTGTCCACTTCGCACCATTCTCACAGAACATCCTTTTTTTTTGTCAGTGGTTCCGGCTTCCACTTTGCGATGCTTAGTCGGGCATAGGGTTTCAGCTATATGAACTGGCAACCAGTGGCAACTTGTTGATGAGTCACCACTCCAGGTACTCAATTGGGTTTGTTTATTCTGTTCATAAGAAATACACGTAGTGATTGTAACATCTACCATAATTGATGAAATGTTTGTATAGGAGTTTGAAAAATGGTGTATTCACAGCAAAACTTCTTTTTTCTTGTCTCCAGTTATTGACCAATCTTGCTCCTTAGGTGAGTAAATATTTGGGGTATTTGACACTACTTGAAAATGCATAAGTAATTTAAAATGGTTTGACGAGGTGATGAACTAAACTTGTGTGATTTCTCTTAGTTTATTCATGTTATCAATCTCCAAAATGTACACTAAATAACTCTGTCCTTTTAATATTGATGTGTTAGGGGTGTAATAGAAATGCAACTGTTCCTCTGTAATGCACCTGTACAGTATATGTTTTAACCCCTAAGTGGTTGTGGCCTAAATTAGAAAGTTTTGTTTTTTCCCCTCGGGGAGAATATGAACACTGGGGGGAAAAATCCTTAAAGGTAAAATGGTGGTACCCTCACCATGCTATGTGACTTCAACCTCTGACAGTTCATCAACTTCAGCTACATTACTCAAACTAATAGTGTGCAAGACTTTTAAAAAGTTTTTTGTTTGTTTTTATAATTTACTAGAAAATCATGTAGCGTAGTTTAAAATCAATGCTGCTTAACAGGTAGTTGCTAATAATGAATAAATGAATGCTGTTAATCCATCATGTGGTGATGCAAGTTCACATTTATTTTCACTTTTGATTGCCTCAGACAATTTTGTCCTGCTGAAACTCCAATCCCAGTGCACTCCTCTAGTATTAACAACCTGAACCTTTCTGTCAAGTATTTTATGTTTTTTGTTTTTCTCCTATATGTGTTTAGAACACATGATTTCAATAATGCATTCATGTGCTGTTCAGCTACAGCCCTATACTTCATCAGCACCAAACAATGTTCCTATATAGATTAAACCTACATAATGTGAGCTTTAAATGTGTGCTGCATAGCGCTCTTGTGTGCCCAGCTGTCAACATCAAAACAGAAGCATCTTTGGTTCCATACAGCGATGGAGACAGGATTTCATCACTGTTCCAGAGAGTCACGGTCTGGGCTCTGACCTCATTTCCCTTACTTTCGCTGACATTGTGCATGTGATATTGGATGAGACACGTCTCCACATGTGCTGCAGCTCCTACAGTAGGAGAAGTAGGATCTGTAGGCCATCTGTGCTGCCCTCCGTTCCATGGAATTTATTATGAATACGTGGCTGCAATGTGCAAATAACTGTGATAACGTTTCCAATACGCAGAACTTAAGACTATCCAGTCCTAATTTTAGTTGCAATAATCATACTGCTCATACGAATGTTGTCACATATAGTATACACTCTCTCTGTGCTTTTTAACAGGAAAAGAAAGAATGTATAAATTGATATGATGTGGTTGTGTTACTGATATATTTAGATAATATTCAGATGATGCTGTAGTTCTAGTTCATAATGAACTTTTTTTTTATATACACCGATCAGCTGTAACATTTAAAGCCACCTACTTACAGTAATATTGTATTTTATCCAGGTTCCCCTTTTGCCATCAAAACAACTCCCATCAAGGTATGGACTCCACTAGAATTGTTTGTCCAGCACAAGTGGATCAAAATCTGGACAATCCAGAGGCCAAGTTAGCACAATGTAATAATTGTGCAGGAATGATTTGAGGAACATGAGAGTGTGACAGGGTCTTTATTCTACTGATAGAGGCCATTGCTATTAAGGAATACTGTTAACATGAAACAACAATGTTTATGTATATAGTACAAGTCAAAGTAACAAATGCCAGCTTGCATACTTCCCATAGATCATCATAGAGGCATCTCTTCCCCAGGTAAGTAACACCTAGCTATTCACATGATGTATAAAAAAATTTTCATTAGACAAGGACTTCTTCCACTGCTCCAGGTATAAAGCTCCTTTGCCCACTGTAGGGGCTTTTTGCAGTAGACAGGGCTCAGCATGGAACCTATGATGGCTGTGCAGTCCCATATGCAGCAGGCTCTGATGCACTGTGTGTTGTGACACCTTTCGATCATCTCACTCACTCACACATACTACTTAGCTTGTACTGGGTTATGGTAGGCCTGGAGCCTATCCCAGGGGACTCGGCCCATGGTTAATAAGCCCATTAACCTAATCTGCATGTCTTTGGACTGTGGAGGGAAACCGGAGTACACAGAGGAAACTCACTAAGAACAGGCAAACACAATGCACACAGGCCTAATAGCATGGCCCTCGATCCTGGAGAACCCTTGCACACTCGATCCTGGAGGTGTGAGGCCACAGTGCCAAAATAATTGAGGTTAAGGATCTGTCCATTTGCCATCAGACAAAGTAGGTGACAATTTTTTTTAGGTTTCTTAAAGGGATACTTTGCTATCTTGACACCTGATTGTATCTGAAAAGTTGAGGCTCACCTTGCTCAAGGGCCTACAATAACAGTGGCAGTGCAGTAGTACTGGGGCTGGAACCAGGAAACTCCTGATCCGAAGTCCAACACTTTAACCAGCAAGCTCCCTGCCCCCTTTTTTTTTTTTTAACATAACCAGCATTAGCCTTTTCACAAATTTGTGCTACAGTAATTCTTTTGTGGGTTTGGACCAGATGGGCTAGTCATTGCTCCCAAGTGCATCAATTACTCATGATTCTGTCACCAGGTTACCATATGAACTTCTTCGACCACTTTTAGTGGATAATAACCACTGCATATTGGGAAGACACCATAAGACCTGTCATTTTAGAGATGCTCTGACCCAATCTCCAGCTATAACAATTTGGCCTGTGTCAAAATCACTCAGATCCAGATCCTTCCAACATATCAACGTAGAACTGAATCTTCACATGCTGCCTAATATATATTTGACCCTTTTCCAGCTGCCATTGTGATAAGATAATTGTATTCACTTCACCTGTCACCTGATTGTTTATGGCCAGGGGGAAGTATTTAAAGGAAACTCACAAAGGGAGAACCACATACACACAGACCACAGGCAAGATTCAAACCCTCAGCCCTGGAGTGAAGGTGTGAGGCAACAATGCTAAAAACAAAATAAAATAAAAAGATAATAATGAAAAAATAATGTAGATTTTTTTTTTAAGGAATGCAAATCCAATCTACTGTAGCATGCTGCTGGTTGATTTAAGAGCACACTCTCGTGAAGGCCCTTAACGTATAAAGAGGAAAGTAATGCACTGATTTAAAAACAAATTAAGTTTTGCTCTCCTGTTGTCAGCTTTCCTCTGTTTCCTTTTGATAATGTGGATTCAAACTGAGTATGGCTTTTTTTTAATGGCCATGAATTGCTTTCAGCTCTCCCTTCAAATTGCAGCTGCTTGTGAAAGAGTACTTGGCCTTGATTTTTTTTCTTCCTCAGAAGATGAATAAAGAAGACCTGCGTTTTCCCGCCCTGGGGTTTGACATTTTGAAGAAAGCCAAACCTGTCCATCTTCTGTCTGAGATAACCACATCCTGAGACAACAAGCCTGTTTTTAGGCCTACAGTTCTGAGTTGAAAGACATAAGAACAGGGAATACATTCTTCTAGTCTTGCTGGTTTTGATGTCAATGACATCTCTTTGAGACAAACGTCATACACAACCAGAAGAGACTGCATAGTTTCTATACTAACTCGACAGATGGCAGGATGTGCTTTTTTTTTTTTTTTTTTAAGTTCAAGTAAAGCATGTTTTATTATGATTAAGGATTTTTTTTGTAATATGTAAAGCATAAAATACTGCGTACAGATCATGGGCATTGTCTGACCCAGTTTAGACCCATTTGTTCAAGGTGAACATTCATTAGCTACATATTTGTAGAGATGTATGTTCACTTAGCATAGAGCAGTTTTCTATGAAAGGTACTGTAAAATAAATAGAAACTATAGAAAACAATTTGAGTTTGCATTCAATTTAACTTGTTAAAAGCGAAACATAAAAGGAAAATGCTTACTTTTGGCTACATTTCATAATAATAATGCTGTTATGATTTACATCAAGGGGTTCAACATTTCTAGCCGCAAGATAGCTTGCCCCAAGACAGGCTTACAGCCTATACCAGGGAACCTACACTAGAGCACAAGGCAGGACACAACCCGGTCAGGGTGCCAAGCCGTTGTCTCACACCTCTAGGGTTATATGTTCTAATCACACCTCTGATCTGTATGGATGGATTTTGCATATTCTCCCATATTCTTGGTGAATTTCCTCTGTGGACATGGTAGGAATTTTCTTCTACAGTCTAACGACAGGTAATGTGGGCTTATTGATATTTCCAATTTACCCATAATGCTTGATTGTGTTTGTGGACTTGTGTGGCATATGCTGTTTTGGCACCCTATCCAGGGTTTATCCTTGTCTTGTGCCCTGGGATAGACTGCAAGCCCCTGTGACCCTACACAGAATAAATGGTATGTGTAATGGATAGAGGCTGGATGGATGGGTGGATGGATGGATGGAAATCAATGATCTGGCAGTGGCTCAAAGTAGAGCTGGTGATCCTTTAAAGAAGTCAATTGAGAAGGTTTGGACATCTTACAAGGACGCCCTCTGGTCGGCTCCTCCTAAAAGCTGTTTTAGGTATGTCTGACTGGGAAGTACCCTCAGTACCCACTAGTATACGTTACAGGTAGCTTGGTAATGTCCAGGAAGAGCTGAATTCTGTAGGAATATGTCAGAAAAGCAGAAAGAAAATCAAAGAATGGATGGAAGAAAAAGTAGGGGTTACAACATGGCACAATGGAAAAGGATTTGCCCTGTCAATTGTAGATTATGAGTTTGATGTTCTGTCTGATGATATTGATGATGATGATGATGACAACGAAAATGATGATGACAGCCATTCGTGGCTAGGAGTCCAAGACCCCTGGCCTTTCTTTGCCTTTCTCTCTCTGTTCTTCCCCAGTCAATCACAAAGACACTAGCCATCAGCAACTAGCCATTGCTGAAGAGGGCAGATAGCAGCATGTCTGTTACCATTCTCCGTGATGTAGAATGAGCAGGTGTTCAGAAAGCTGCAGCTGACTGGGTGGAAAGTGGAGATCCAGTCAGAAAAGAGAGTGTATGTTTATTCAAGATTGTTCTGCTTCGCTTGATCAACCGAATGTCACACTAGATTGTGCAGGTTTGTTGGACCTTCTATAAATGAATGTAGGATAAAAAATCATCACTAACCTGCTGGCTAAAGATTTCCTTTTGGTAATTCAACCACTAAAATGGCTGCACCTGATGCACCTTACACATGTTAATGACACATGACTGCGTCAATGTCCAATGTCTCTTTGTATTGGAGGAAAGAATAGAGGAGCTACAGTTTGTAACTTTGTATGTACAAAGTGCACAGGCCAACAGTTTAGCCACTGATCCAAATGACAAAAAAATAATAATTTTTTTATTCTGTTTTTTTGTCTTCAACGATTGCTTGCTTTGTTTCTGTGTTTCTTGCTTTATCTCTTTCTCTCTGCTTCTTGCTTTGTCTGTCTCTCTGCTTCTTGCTTTGTCTGTCTCTCTGCTGCTTTATTTGTCTCATTCACACTTTGTCTCTGCTTCTCATTTACCTGTCTTGCTCTATTTCTTGCTTTGTCTGTTTCTCTGTGCTCCCTTTGTGTCATTGTTGCTGTCTCTCAATTTCTTGCTTTTTCTTTCATTTCATTGTCTCCCCGTCATTCTGCTGCTTGCTTTGTCCCTCTCTGTTTTTGCTTCCTTTTTTATTCATCTCTTTCCCTTTTTTTTTTTTTTTTTTGGTGCTGGTGCTTTGGGGCAGTGGTGGCTCAGGCAGTTGAGGGGCTCAAGGTTGCTAATTGGATGGTCAGGGGTTCAAGCCCCAACACCGCTGGGTTGCCACTGTTTGGCTCTTGGGCAAGGCCCTTAAGTCTATGCCCATACAAAAATTGCTCTGTCACTGCTGGTCCTAAAGCCCAGATGCGAAAGTACTGTAGGAGGGTTGGGCATCTGGGTAGCAACCCAGTCTTGTAAAAAACTGCCATTGCTATAGAAACGATGGAACCTGTTGCCTGATATGATCAACAGCACAGGAGAAAAAAAAAATCTTGATTTGTCAAAATCTCTCTCTCTTCTTCTTGCGTTGCCTGTCTCCCTGCTTTTCTTATGCGTCTTGCTCCATCTCTCTCTCTCTCTCTCTCTCTCTTTCTGTTTCTTGCTTCTCCGTCTTGCTCCCTGCTGCCTTAGTCTCAGTCCTTTGCATTCTCTTTCTCTCTGTTGATCACCTTCCTCTGTCTCTTTCTGTCTGTCTCTTGCTTTGTCTTCATCTGCCTCTGTCTTTCCACATCGTTGCATCTTTCATTGCATTTCATTTCTTTGTCTCTGCCACAATCTTTCTTTCTCTCTGTTTGGTATGTGACTCTGTCTCTCTTTCGTGTCACCAGCTAGCTGGATCTCATTATTATTATACTTGTTGAGTGCATGCTGTTATTTCCAGCCCATTGCTTAAGTATAAGGGATTGTTCTGTGACCATCAATTTGCCTTTCGCTGTAGTTTTGCCGGTAGTACAGTCCAGTCGATTCTTCTCCCATTGGAAATGAGAAGACAAGTTTAAGAACTGGCTACCATCAACATCTTAAAAATTTATGAGGCAAAAAAAAAATAAAAAAATCACAAAATACTGTGTCCTCTCCAAACTGATCTAAACCATGAAGAGCTAGCTAATTCCACTTCATCCAAATGTTTCAACTCAGTAAAAGAACCAGACACTGCTCTTGTGGATGAGTATAAATCTCATCGGCCATGTGGGGAATTAATGCAGTGTCGATAACCCCATAATGGCCCTTCAGTGCGATCATGGCTATTAGAAGCAGCTTTTCGTCGGGCTGCTTAACTCATACTGTGTTATTGGCTCATCGCGGACTGGATGACACTCATGCTATCTTTTTCATTACCCGGCCTCATAAATCCTTGCACGCTCTTGACAGACGCTCACAAAAGCCCTCCAAATGTTATTCTCTTCTAATGAAGCCTTTTATGTAAATACTTGGACAGTTTGTTTGGTTTGGGCCAACTGCAGTGTGGTGATTGAAGGGAAAATTCAAACTCTGGGGAAAAGCCTCCTAAATCATAAGCGGGTCCGCCTGAATGGAAAGTGTATCAGTCATGGTAACAGATTTGCTATGTCACAGGGCTTAATGTTTCTAATTATCTAAACAAATTGTTGAATGCAGGCTGTCGCCCGAATCATTAAACAATTCAATATTAATGCTAACTAACCAGCCTTCCTCTGTGTACCTGTTTCAATCATCTTTCAAAATGTCAGAAAGTTATTCCACCATTTCATTCATTTTGAAAGACTTTAAACACTACATTTCAGAGCATTACTGAGATCAGTCACTGATGTTGAGTAAGGAGGTCTTGAGTTCACTGTCTTTAATATCAGGATGTGAGCTCTTCAGCACTGGCAAACTAAGTCTTCATGGAGTTTACTTTCTATACAGGGATGTTGTCATGCTTAAACATGTTTGAGTAGTTGAACGGAAGGGATACAATATACATCCTATACAATAGAGTATTTGTAGCTTTGTGGCAACATACATATGGATGTGATGTTCAGCTGCCATATATACTATAAACTAAAAACTTACAGTATAGTATACAGTATTTCTCATTGGTGTGAAGCAAATCTTTGCTGTTGCACATCCAACTTTTAAAAAAAAACCTCTTACCCCACCTGCTGCAATCCACACATTAACTAAATAAAAAGTGTTTATAATCTACAGTGATGAAAGATTTTTTTTCTTATTTAGAATTTTTGAGTGTTCATGTGACATGCACAATCTATCCATTTGTCTATCTTGAAATAACCTTGTACTGTACAGAAAATTGCTAGATGCTAGTGAGGCAAGAACATTCATAGCTCTTAGCCAAAATACAGTAAATCCAAAGAATTTTTTCCAAGGTTGGCAAACATTGCCTCATCAGAAGGACCATCATCAAGATGGGATAAAGACTGATCTTACATGTATCCTCTTATAATGTTGTCTATATTCATGCACATAATTACTGTAACGTATTTTACATATATCTTAAGCACAGTCTAGCTAATTAAGCCTCTGTACTAATGCTCGTCCTGTGCGCTAGTTAATGAAGTTATTATTTGTCCACCATTAAATAGAGGTGGCCAGAAATATTGACACAAAAATTAAATGTATTGTTTTAATGACAATTTCAGATATTTGTTTTCAATTGCTATATAACCATCAATATTTAGTATGATGTCCGTTATTCTTCAAAACCTGCTGGATCCGGCTGGGCATAGAATCAAATAGACATCTGGTGTCCATGCCTGCTTGATTGCTTCTTGAAGATCATGTACAAAAGACTTTTTCCTATTGGGTTCAGGTCTGGAGATCACCCTGGTTATGGCTCCAGAAACTAAATACCATTGTCACATAGCCATTTTTTTTACTAGTTTTTCAGTTAATTATCACAAATAGGCTAGAACTACTGTAATTAGTGAAATCACCTGTTTTGTCCACAGGGAGAACAATAATACATGTTGTCTTACTACTTCTGGCCTCCATTGTACACATACATACATATTAAAAGCAGTGTGCCCAAAATATGTTCCTATTCCACCTATGACCGCTATGGAGTATCATGCATCATCCTCACGGCCGACATTAAGGAGACACACATGTCAGAGCTTGATGCGGCGCGCAACACTTCAGAAAGGCAAGCTTCTTCGACACTGTCATATATGCCTTCCACTTTCCATCTCCCTGTCTGACACCTCTCTCACTGTCAGTATTTCACCTTGGAATTTATGAAGGACAAGCATGTGGCTCCTCAGTCAGTCATCATTCTGCCTCTTTCTCTCTCGAGCAGGTAATTTGGAGGGAGGATTTCACTACCAGGTCTATCCAGGCAAGGAAATATGAGCTCCATGCTTCTCCCTCTTCTTTAGCATTTGGTCAGTGGGAAATTAGAAAGGCTGAGAGCGAATGAAAATGCCTGCCTGTTTCTTTCTTTCTTTTTTTCCCCCTGCAGCTTTGGTTAGGCGACGTTGCTGTGTCTTGATGTGTATCATGTGGCTGCCATCTGCATCAACACTCAGCTGTTATATTTTGACATATTCTTGTATTACATTACAGATGACTGATTCTACAGCTCTGCCAAGACGACCGCTCAGATTATATATGAATAATGAAAAATGATTGTGTTTTTGATAATTTGACACTGTCTCTCTATTATAGATTTGTGATGCTAGACTATTCTGATGATTATATGATTTATATTACTGCATTTCTGTAAAATAAGATATGGTTCTGATTGTTTAAATGTGGTTTTGCAGTTTGATACAGCAACCCAAGTGGTATTTCTGATAACATTTGCTATCAATAGGACTACTATTTGTCACACTATGTAAGATGGACTGAATAAACTCTGTGTGACAATGTGTTCCCTATTTCGGATAATCCGATGAAGATCCTTTATTGATAGACCTGTGACTAAAGAAAAATTTCACATAATACCTTCATCATTAATCTGGGCTCATGCAGGAAATAGAGGTGTTCTGCAAAATCAGCTTGAGGTAATAAGTTTTTTTTTTTTGTCCATTAGTATGTTTTTTGTTACAGTAAGTTTCATAAATGTCCATGAGCTTGTTCCTACTATAGCTTCAGAAACCTGCTCTTGAGGCTTGACATGCTTTTCTGCTCACCACAGTTGTAAAGCCTGATTCCTCTATGGAAGACTGACTTTTTTGTTGGTTCCACATGATTGGCTGTTTGGTACATTAAAGTGCACTAGCACGGTTGTGACTGATATGTCAAAAGAAGGGTTTTGAGATGCATTTACACTTTTATTTCCCTAAAAACACTAACAACAAAAGATTGCTATCTCTGGCTAGATGCCCCACTACTACACTGGGAATTTTCTGGGATTTGATTGACCAATGGGGAACCCTGTGGGGGAAGCACAAGTCAGTACCCACTCAGTGCTGGCCCCATGCCCAGATAAAATGGGGAGGGCTAAGTCTGGAAGGGCATCCTCCTTGAAAAATAAAAAAATCTGTAGTATAAATATATTTCATACAAGATATAATTTTTCCACGATTCACACTATAGGGAAAAAGCACACCAGGTTATGTACTGTACAATTTGAAATACTGTATTTTCATTGCAATATACCTGCGTCCCTGTAATCCTGCACCACCTGGAACTATTCGCAGCCCACAGCTGGCTGGTTTATGTGTAATAAACACTTCTCCTCACACTCTTGTGAGCACTCTTTATTTTTATGCTAGCGTGCACTCAAGAAGGCACAATTAGGCATTTTGCTATGTTTATGAGGCACATCTGGGGTGGTAATCAGGAGAGACACAGCAGTGTAATATTGCTCCTGGGCTTCCTTCTCACAGAGATGATATGTTTAACGGAAAATTCTACTTTAAACAGTCTGGTATACATTTATCATGGTGATTTAAAATGAAAAAGTATTTGTTGGTGTTTTTTTTGTGCGGAATTCTTGCTTCGAAAGTCCATAATTTTGCACAGGGCACTAAATGAGATAGCAAATATAATGACTTTTAAAGGCTAATATACCTCCAAGGCAGCACCACAATATTGTTCAAGCTCAATGCAATATTTTTTTCTACCTTATGGTAAGAACTAATAAAGAAGTGATCACCCAGCCTGTTCCTGGAGAGCTCAATTCGAGCCCGAGTCCTGCAGAGCTGATCCGCCTAATCAAGCAGACTGATGATGTGGAGTAAGTTCGATTAGGGTCAAGGCTAAATTTGTCAGGTCTATCTTAAGGACGAGTGCTGGTGATCAGTGTGATAAAGGACAGAACACATGTTATTACGTTATCAGAACTTCAGTGAAAAGCCAGGGATTATATTTCACCGCAGGAGATGAGGTGTTTTTCTCTTCCTGTGGCTGTACAAGATTGTTTAAAGGCTGTGTCTATTCTCTCAAATTTCTCACCTAAAATAATGAGCAGTTTCGGAAGAAGAATCTTATTTGTCTTTATTTTCATCTTATATCTTGTCCTGTGTATCAAAATGCTGTTTTACACTGTAATAGAATATAATGAATACTATACAGCTACCTCAAAATTACTGTTGCCAGTCTTATTTTTGGACACACAAGTATTTTTAGCTACTGTGACAGAGCATTTATGCATCTTTACTGGCTAAAAGTCAAAATCTATCCCCAGATTACAGTTAGTTGTTATAAGAAATCGATCATAGCTGATGAACTACATTTTGGTTAAAGTGAAATTGTATGAATTGATTTTTTAAAAAGAGCATGTTATAAGAATTAAGACTAGAAAAAAAAACACGAATTTTCCTTTCAATTTTCACGTTCCTACAGTATGTTAAAATGATTTTAGATTTAAATTCTGATTAACTGTGCATCGTCTTCATATGTTCAACTTTATTAAATCAGCCGAAGCTGATGATGAACCAATTTTACTCTTGAAAAAGACAGAATTTATAATGCATCCAAATTTTACAAGAGGCAGCCGTGCGAAAACTCACGACATCTAATTTCAGTCTGTAACGTCCTAACAAAACTAAATTGTTCAGAAAGAAAGCAGAGCCTGTTCTTGATTGAGACAGCGGTGTACTTACAGATTACATTTGACTCAGCTGCTCTTTCACTTTGATCATTGTTTTTCTTTCTGATTCAATCCCTCTCTCTCTGCATCCACGGCTTTGCCGCAGCATCAAAGACTGATTGAGTGAAAACTCTTCTGCACATGTCTGCCTTGATTAGTATTTTAAGCTGATATTACATGACGTGTTGGAAATATCACATGGTCTTCATTTGTGTGTTGATAAAATGTTGGATTGTGGTACCTGGACATATTTGTAAATGCTGTCCTTTTGGCACTTACAAACGGAACAGAGCAATTTCAACTTGAATTTGTTTGTGCCTGGCTGGGGCTGGCCTCGGGGGATTTGCTTGTTTGTTCACACCTTAGCATAAGACTTTAATACACAGCTTTTTTCTGAGTCTTCTGTTTGTATCTCTCCCTACATCAGTATTACCATACATTTGATATTTTATAAGTAGTTTTATTTTTATATATGGGATTTTATTTTCTTTATTTCGTTTTAGAAGACAACAATGATGAAAAAATATGTCCTGCTAAAGTTTAACGAAACAGTTCTCATTCCATATCTATGCTTAAGTATGCTCTGTCAGTCTTTTCCCAAATCATGAAACTGCAGGAAAAAAAGAACGTTTTTTAACTTACCTAAAGTTAGATGCAAGGCTTAGGCCCCCTTTTGTAGCATATTAAACAGCCACTTCATGACCTTATTTATAAAGCTGGATATACAGCACAGTATATACATTAATGGGTACCTTAAATTTGGTATTCATGAAAATCCTGAAACTTTAGGGGAAAAAAGTTTGTGTCCTACTCATGCTCCTGAATGTGTGTAAATGTATGCATCAGGCTAACAAGTACTGTAAGAAACCTTACCTTACAAACCTTTTTTAATTAAGTTAAGAAACCGATTAATTATCTCCTAAATCTTACAAATTGTGATGAGTTACCCCAGCAGGAACATTAGATGACCTTTATAATTTGGCTATGTTGTGATGACGTCCATAGTCAGGTGAATGTTGTTTGAAAATTGGAATGACTTTCAAATGGTAAGATGACTTTGAGATAATATTGAACGCTTTGTGGAGGAAACTGTTGTGTCCATCCCGATCTTCGATCAGAATTCTAAACCCAGGTAAAAACTGGAACCATGGATGTGGTCGAATATTGTGCAAATGTGAAACTGGATGTTAATTGGAGTAACTTTACAACAGCATGTTCTCTTGAGATTTGATTTGAACTTATCTGCTTCCACCTCAGCAACTGGAGTCCTACAAGGCCTATGTTTTGGTATTAATTTGGACTTTTTAAAAGTCATTTTGTGTTAGGAGCATTTGTTATCCCATTGTCATTTAGCTTTCATTATTCCGACAACATTTCATCAAAGTAATTCTAACTTAACAGCCTAGCAACCTAATACAAGCATTTTCCCAATGTCCATAACATTGCCAAATTAATGACACCACAACATTCTGACAACCAAAAATAGAGTATGCAGAAAATGTAGTCAAGATTACATAACTTGTATTTTTTGTTACACCCCCAAACTTAATGAAACATTTTTCAGATGAAGCCATTTTATATTAGTGACAATAACTAAGAAAATATAAAAAATACAAATGAATGAAACTAAAATGTACAAATAGATTATGACAAATAAGACCATGAATGGTATTGTATGAAAGGGGGAAAGGTTCAAGAGGGTATTAAGTCTGTTCCATTTGCTCATCAAAACTTCATTAGAGGCAGCACAGTGACTGATAAGTGTATGATCTGGTATGTCTCAAGGCTGCAGTGTGTTGTATTCTACCTGCATCTGCCCTGCAGACTCTTTGCTTTGTGTGGATGCACCCTTCTGCTTTTCTAACATGACATTTAAGAGAGGGTAGTGGAGAATCTGAGGGATATTAAGATTTTTCTTTGTGATGTCCGCGATCATCTGAATGAAGTAGATAATTATTCATTCATGTTGAAGTGTAATATAATATAATATAATGTAATATAATATAATATAATATAATATAATATAATATAATATAATATAATGTAATATTAAAATACAGTACCTAATTCATTTTTCATGTACTTTGACTCCAGATTTTGGCCTTTCAGGTATTGTTACATACAGTACACACACCTGATTATTTACAGGTGAATGGAATTCATCAATATATTACATGAATATATATACAAAAATGTTATTTGCACTTTATATATGCACTTTACCAAAGTGCTATGATAAAAAAGAAGTACATACCATAATATACTATTATCAAGGTACAGACACCACCATGGCAGGCACCACAGAACATTTACTGTTTCCATCTTTAATTTATGGCCACACAGTGGCTTAGTGGTTAGCACTCTCGCCTTGCACCGCCTTGTACCACCTCCTCGGGAATGGATAATTATTTTACATTACAATATGTTTATTATGTAGAATAATAACAATTATTTCTCAAAATGAACATATTGTAATGGATTGTTTCATGATGTTTCTGAAGTTGTTGCTGATTCACACTGATAATAGAGTTGTCTTGTTTTAATTTTTTAAACTTCAGTGTTTCTTAATGCCACATCACAGATATATGACATGGCATGAAAAATCTCTTTGATCAAGGTTGTTATTTAGTATGCCTTGTTTATATTTGCAAGGTCAACTGGGACAGTGTGACACTTTGTTAGGGCAAAGCACACTCTTGTCAGTATAATATTAAGCAATAATAAAATAGAGTTTCAGAGATGCACTAATAAATGTATGCATTCCCTTTACAATGCGGAGAAACAGTTTACGCAGTTCTTCAATTAATTTCATCCTGATTGTCAGTCTGGATAAAGAACGTCAGGATAATTGCTACCTTTAACATGTCAGTTCTGAACTAATTAGTGCTGATGAGTTTCGCAGGCAAGCATCATGGTGCTATGAGTTGAGCTGTGAAGAGGAACTAAAAATGTGAGCAAATGAGGAAAAAAAACACAATGACTGCTGTGTTAAATTGGACCCCATTAAGATTGCTAGGTTAAAATTCTGTGGATTTAATACCTTGGCGGCCAACTGTATGTGAATTATAATACACAATTCTGCTGGAATTACGGCAACTACAGTGAAGATATACACCATAATAGAGTTACATGGAAGTTCTGTGGCAGTGTGATTAGTTTATGAGCTTTGAAAGAAGCAGAGAAGCGTTAGGGTTTTGCATTAAAAATCTGATCTGATGTTGCTGGCAGCTTGTTCAGGCTTTTTATCCACAAGGGAAATGAGAAATGAATCAAGCACATATATCATAAAAAGTAGTATTATCGCTTGATTGCTCTGGAGCAGAACAGGCTATTACTGTTCAAACTACATGCCATGCCCAAAGCCAATTTGTCCATAACAAAAGTCTTTGAGCCACGCCAAAACCAATGAATCTGTCAGAACTGTGGTCAACGGCCATTGAGGACAATTGAGGACAAGTTATTTAGAGGAAGATGATACTTTATAGCAAGTGAGGTTAGAAATGCATTCGCTGCACTCTTGCTGGCGTTTTCAATCGTCAGATTTGAAAGATTTTTGAATACCAATGGTATAATATATTTTTTATATGGTTTTCTAAAATATCCTGTCAAATTAGCTTATATTAGTCAAGTTGCTAGCATTAGTCATAAAGGCGATAAACATTTTATGACTTAAACATTCTTTTTACAACGCCTGTCACATAAGCTCTGTGAAAGATCAACTACTGTATAGTTCAGCTACCATTAGCAGTCAAAATGATGAATTGATGCGAATATTACAAAAAGTCATGTCAGGTTACTTAATTTTAGCTACTCAGCTTGCTTTAGCAGTGAAGTATATGAAAGGTTATGGAAATATGCCATAATTCTGTCAGATTAGTTCAGAATTCAGGTCAGCTTAGCAGATGGCAGTTAGATGACTGATTGGCCATTCTCCTTGATTTGATGTCAACTTTGTTTATGAGGATATTTTGTGCAATAGTGGACTTACATAAACTAGCTACTGTGGTAACTTTGCTTACTGGTCTTTTTACATGCGTAATGAACAGAGGTGCCTAAATATACTAGGACTATGTACTATGTACTAGTCACTACTGCTACATGGAAGACTTTGAAGTCTTTTGTCTAGGCTTCACACTGGGCCCCCTCATGCTCCTGACAGCACCTAACAGGGCGTTTTGCATTTTCATGTGGACAAAGATATTTTTAACATGTAGGTTGTGTGGACAGAATTATATATATATTTTTAAAAAGTAGCAAAAATCTCCATTTTTAAAAATACCCGGCTACATGTCGACATGGCCTCACTCTAAAACACTTTCAGAAATCCTGTCAGGTTCAAGCATTAAAGTTAACAGGGTACACTTTGCAGTGAGGATTATTAACTGTTCCAAATATTACTAAATCCTTTGGCTTGAGCAGTGAAGATTAGAATTTTTTAAAAAATTTTAATATGACTCAAAAATCCTCACAAAAACCAAGTCAGGTTAGGAGTGAGGATTATGAACTATTGTGAAAGTAACAAAAAATACTTCTCAGGAAAATGTATTTGTGCAGAAATATATAACTTAAGTTTTCTCATGAAAAAAGGATTCCATCAGATTTTTTGTTGTTGTATATTTATCACATTTTCAGATCATCTATTACTGTTCAAATTACATGCCAGTAAAACACTTACAGTTACTTTACTTATCGTAAAACACTTACAGTATTTTAATATTACACAAAGGTAATCCAAGTAAAAAAATCAAGAAATCCTTTAATAGAACCCGTCTGACGAAGTGAAGCATGCTAAAAGGTCTAAAAAAGCAACCTGATCTGAAGAAATTTAAGAACAGATAAGGTAATTGACATGTATCAGTTGGGAAACAGTGAGAGCTATTATCCACAAATGGAGAAAACTTAGAACAGTGGTGAACCTTCACAGGAGTGCTGGCCTGTCAAAATTACTTGAAGAACACAATGATGACTCATCCAGGTGCTCATAAAAGAACCCAGAAAAAACATTTAAAGAACTGTAAGTCTCACATGCCTCAGTTAAGGTCTGTGTTCATGGTTGAACAATAAGAAAGAGGCTGGGCAAAAATGGAATCCATGCAAGAGTTCCAAGGCTAAAGCCACTGTAGATCAAAAAGTACACAAAGGCTTGTCTCACATTTTCTAAAAAAATATCTTGTTTATCCCCAAGACTTCTGGGCAAATATTTTGTGGACTGTTGAGTCAAAAGTTTACTTTTTTGGAAGGCGTTACATCTGGCATAAAAATCGTAAAACACAGCATTACATAAAAAGAACATCATATCAATGGTCATACATTGTGGTGGTAGAGTGATGGTTTGGGGCTACTTTGATCATTCAGGATCTGGATGACTTGCCATGATTGATGGAACAGTAAATTCTGCACTGTGCCAGAAAATCAAGGAGAATGTTTGGCCCTCAGTTTGTGACCTCAAGCTCAAGCGCACTTGAGTTATGCAGCAGAACAATGATCCAAAATACACCATACTGCTTGGATTTACATAAAATAAAAAAAAAACAGAAGAAGGTGCAACAGTCAAAGTCATCAGAAAAACTGTGGGTGGTAGGGCAGGGTGCTCAGTAAAACATATTAGTTAATTTCCTTATAAAACTGCACAAACTGGATCTGAGACTAAAGGGTCCTCAAAGCATTGCCACACCAAATACTGACTTTGTTGCATTAATTAATGTTTACTGGCTATAGTTTTTTTTTCTTCTTCTTTTGATAGTATCCTTGCCTCACAGCAATTATTTGCATGTGCACAGTACTTTTGCACAATACTGTATATGAAGCAAATAAAGACTTAGATAAAAGATCAATATGAGGTTTAACTGAAAAGCATTCACAAACGTATGATTAGCTACACTACAGTTCATCAAGGCTGAAAAACATAAAGCTTTAATAGTAACTGTAGTTATAGCAAAATTCAAGACACCTATGACCAATAAACAAAGAATTAAAATATGAAACTATGAAACCCAATAGTGTCAAAATAAAAATCCATGTCTGCATGCCACACAGGGAAAAACGGTAACAATGGTGAGTAGCTTTAGTGTGCATTAGTAATTATTGTGGATGTAGTGAACATTATGTGTAATAATCAAAGTTTCCAGAAAAACAGGATGTTTGGGTTAAAAAGCCCTGTTTTCAGCATTGCGATCAAACTAATACTGAGCCTCCTACATTATTTGAAAAAATCTGGAGAATACAGCCACTGTTTTAGAACAAACTAGAGTTGATATATGGCATCACATAAACCTCTAAACTACAGGGACACTCATTTACAAGCATTAGCCCAATTAAGCCATTAGATATTGTTGTTTTTTCCATTTGGGTGAAGTTTAATTTGTCATCTTTTCTCGGAGAGAAGACCAGAGCAATTTAAAAGCACAGATTCACAGTTAAGGGCATTGTGATGCTTGCCTAGTGGAATACGTCTCTGGACAGTTGAGGGAAGTCTATCAATAGCTGAAAGATCCAATCTGCCCCGCTTGCTTAAGGATGGTTGGGCATTTTAACATTCAATTGGTCACTGTCACTGGTTGGAGGAAAGTGGTGGCAGGCCATAGCATGAAGTAGAAAAGACATTGATTTATCTGAATCCTATTTGTTTCTGTCTGCCAGAGGAGTGATGCTTGAGACACATAGGCCTATTGATGGGTGCCTTCAGTGTGCCTTTCTATTGTCTTTGCCTGCGAAACTTTTATAAGTATAGGCAGCACTACACAAGTACACATACACGCACATGCATACACGGAAACACACAGCAGCCATACGATTTAATCAAAAACCTGTGAGTTACCCGTGGGTAATTGGTGTTCCCAAATTGTCCGTAGTGTGTGTATGTGTGTGCCCTGAGAAGAATTGCCACCCTGTCCGAGGTGTACCCTGCCTCGTGCTCTAAGTCTCCTGGGATCCAGGACCAACAGGATAAGTATACAGGATAAATGGTATAAAAGATGAATGAATGAATGAATGAATGAATGATGTTTCTGACTTCTGAAAAATTAAAAATGTGGACAATGAGTTTAATATTATTATTATTTCTATAATTTTTTTATGGAAGCCTATGAAAAAAAACCTAGAGAAAAACATCACAAATTACCAATTTCAGATTTTTCGTCGTATAACCAACTGCTGGGTTTTGTTTATCTAGCTCAATGTTGGATTATCTTGATATAGCCCAATGCTGTATTTCTTTGTTACATCCCAGTGCTAGATTTCGTTCATATAACTTAATGTTGGATTTCTTTGATTTTCACACTGGCATATGAAGACTGTCTATTAGTAAAGCATTACTGATTTACTTTCTAGGCTTGCATACATATTATGTAAATTAGCCAATAATCTTTGGAATGTTCCAAAGTGATAAGCTGTGACCTACCCCAAAAAGAGAACTCTAAAGATAAGAGAGAAAGCAGGTGTACAGCTTTAGAATACACAAGCTCGTGATTCGATCTAATCTCTAAATGTTTCTATAGTTAATTTTCATTACCAGACAGGTTTCTCTCAGGTCAGCCAGTTACTGTACAGTTATGGCTAAATGTTATTCCTGCCTTTAACTTTAGAGGCAACATTTCAGAGACAGAGTTTGTAGCATAATGACTTCCTAACCTCAAGTGAACTAGTCTCAAGGGCACAGAGAGATGTTCTGTCTAAACACAAAAACAAATAAAACAAGGATGAACACAAATGAAAGCATGCAAGCAAAAGCGACATGAAAGGTAACTTTACGGAGGGCAGATTCTCAGCTTTTCAAAGGATGATAGAACCATAAAAGCCTTTTCAGCATCATTGTCAGACTGTTCCTGTGCCAGAAAGAATGCCAGAAATACTTTTAAGTGATGAATGATGAATGAAATGGTGGGATATAGGGTAATAGAATTAAATCACTAAATCTTTAGTTTTCACTGACAACTTTTCTATAAGCAATGTAAAGGCAAGACAATAAGGGTATTTCAATTAGAAATTGGTTTCAAATTGGAAACTGATTTCCTGGGATTTTCACACACAAAGGGGGGGATAATCACTCTTTAGAAACATTATAAGCAGAAAAGCATCAACCTTGAAACTATTTGACCACAACAGCATGGTCACATCTATCAGTTCACTGCAGGAGCACAATATTCCTGTCAGCCTAGACTATGAATTTACAGTGGGACACCAATAAACAGAATATACAGTTGACAAACAAATTAAGATAATTTCAAAATCCCCAAATTATATACAAAAACATTCATTACAAATCTGTATTGCTTAGAAAATAGCAGCTCATCAAACCC
>JAQMYL010000016.1:7967942-7986544 GCA_030014365.1 Clarias pachynema | reverse complement strand
TTAAACCCACCGCCAACCGAAGTCTCAGCACCAAAGTAGTATGGATTTATGGGCGTGGAAACAGAATGCAAACTTGTGGGACTGCGCATGCGCAGATCCGGTAGTTCGCAAATCTCGATGGGTAGCATTTTTCGATTGAACACCCCGGGATAAACTTCTGTGCTGGCCCTTTAAGAAAACGCGTTTCCATGGTTGCAAAGCCCGGAAGTAGCCTGTAGCCCAGAAAGATGCTCTTGCAAACCATGCTAGTTATCCGTTTAGCAAACGTGTTTTGTAAATGAAACTGTAATTGTACTGAATGTCATGCCCGCTATGAAAGTAGTTTTGCTATACAAGACGACAGCTGCAACTGTTTTTAAATATTAAGCAGCTACCTTTAACACAAGATATTCCAACATCGGTAAGTAAGCTAGCAGTTTATATAGCTAATACATTCAAGGGTAATTCTAGCGCAATTTAGCTAAATTTTATGGACGTCTTGTTTGACACCTATTTTGACTGTGTTTACTCTTTGTACTTTCCGTTTTTATTAAGTGGTTTGCTCTTTAAAAGGTTGAAGTGTTTTAGCCACTGTGTTTATTGAATGGTTTGTTTCTAACGGCTTTTTTTTTGTTCACTAGCGGCCTCTAGTGGTTGAAAAGGTACTACTTAAAAAAAAAATTTGTTTGCTCGCACACACATACATATATACAGTATATACCTATGTATACTGTGTAGGTATATACAGGGTGTCCCCAAAGTCTCCATATATAGAGATGTCTTCCAAAATCTTTCATACTTTATGTTGCTATTTATTTTTTTCAGATAGTGTTAAAGTATGCATTAAAAATATTTTTTGGCTGGATCAGTAGGCTGTTACAAGGTTGTGATGCGTTATGAAACATGGCCACAAAACTGTTGCCAGACTTGTTAGCAGGTTCAAGAAGACGGAAGGAAGTGTTGGACACCGAGAGAGAAGTGGGCGTCCATGAACATCCACTTATAAAGTTACAACTGACATGGTGCTAGAAAAGTTTATTTTCTGCTGAAAGTGCTGGTAGCAGACATGGAATTCCATCCATCATAAAAATAGCTAAATGGCATCCATATAAAATACTAATGTTCTACCATGTTGATGACCCAAATAGGAGGTTAGAATTTTGCGAATGTGCGCTAAACAAATTTGGACAGCGATACCGATTTTACTCCTGCCAATTTTTGCAATTTTGAATGAGTCCCTCAAAAATGCAAGGTGCTGGAAAAGTCATGCAAAATATCACGGCACCCCCTCCTACTCCTGTATATGTGTGCACAATATAGTTCAATTCAACAGGTTCTGTGTTCTTGGATTGGTCAGGCTGACCCCATGGAGTGGCTTTCAATATCCGCAGATTTAAGCTTGCTTGATTTTTACCTGTGGGGACATGTGAAGGCCAGGGTGTATGAAGAAAAGAGACAACACAACGATTATTTAAAGAAACATGTTTGAAATGCAATTACAGGAATACTACATAAGACTAGGTGTACTAATAGGAGTTCATCATGATTGGGAGAGATGGCTTCATGTTTGTTTGCCGTTTCATTTGAATAATTTAGGGGCTGTTTTGTAAATGAAGTTGTATTTTTTTATTAATTTATTTTCAACAAAATGCATTTCCCCTGTATCTATGGAGACTTTTGGGACTCACGTACAGTACACTACCAGCCAAATGTTTGGACACACCTTCTAATATAATAGTCTTTCCCGATTTGTATTACTTTCTACATTGTAAAGCAATTCTGAATTCATCCATATATGCAATAATAATCTTGTTGTGATGTTGTCGTTGAGATGTACAGTGCTATTTTACTTCTGCTCTGTAAAGCCTTCACAATGGCTCTAATCTGAGGTGCTGTTAATTTGTAATTTCTGAGGCTGGTAATTCTAAATGAACTTCTCCTCTGCAGCAGAGGTAAGATTTGGTCTGCTTTCCTGGATTGTCTTCATGAGTTATGGTGCTTGATTTTGCAAATACACTTTACAAATGTATTTTAATCACCTTTTAGAAGAGATAAATACATAATTTCTCAAAATAATCTCTTTGCTTTTCAATACACTTGGTTCTTCTGTCAACAAGCTTTTGTATTCCATCATTAAAAAATACATACATGCACTCCCGAATGTGTACTGTCTTACTGGTCGATAGGACATAAAGTAAAAAGAGTACATGAGCAATTTTCTCTTGCTTAGACATGCAAACGCATATAGATGTTACGTTGGCAAGATTCAAACACACAACATCTTAATGATATGGTATATAATCCTGAGGTTATCCATTCATTCTTTAAATGAGGTGTCAGGTCATCGTTAATGATTTCATTTCAGGACAAATTGTGGTTCACCTAAATGTGGCCTGCCTTCTCCGCATGCATTCCAAGCTCCAAAGCTTCAGGATAGCCTTAGTAGTACAATACATTCATTACCCTGAAAAACCTTGTATAACCCTTAGCATACAACCTGTTGTGCACATGACCTTGATTTTGTTAAGTAAAGGGTGAGGAATAGGACAAGTCCCCCACAAAAAAGCCCAAACTACTATCAGTGCAAAATATTAACATTTTAATTACATAACAGGAAGATAACATTTTAAATATTAACATTCCATTAGGGCACATTCAGTTTTCATTAGAAAATGTGAGGTCATTGGCTTAACAGGAGCTTATTTGTGAAAAAGTGATCTGATTAGTTAGTGGATCCATGTTTTATTACTTTTATTACTTTCATCACTTCATTTATTTATTTATAGCGGTGGCAAACAAACCCATCTTTATTAAATAGCCTATTGTGTTTATTTCTTAATGGTCACTAAAACGTAATAGTTTAATCCAAGCGTCAGTAAAACAATGGTCTTTGGTCTTTAATTAATTCAAATTTTTATCAAATTTGCTCTGTTTTATAGTTATAGCTCAGGAACAGAAAGCATTATGGGTGCAATAAATCTGGTTCATAAAATAAGTATTTTATAGTTAAAAAGGTCCTTGGCTGCAAAATGTTCAAGAACCCCTGCCATATAAATTGTGTGTGTGTGTGTGCATATATCAAAATGGCTGTTGATGTCATTGGTGTAAGTGATATTTTGAGACATTAAATGAATTTAATTCGTGCTGTAAGTTCTTATAGACATTTTTGATGGGTATAACATTTTTTGAAATGGGCAAGAAGTAAAGGAAAACATTTAAATTCTAAACATAAAATAGCTAATTACTTATGCCTTTAATAAAGAAGCTAAACATGATTTAGGATGCAGTGAAGATATTAAACTACACCTGTTATGTTAGATTATATCAATCAGCCATAACATTAAAAGCACAGATGAAATGAATGCCATTGATTATCTCCTTATATTGGGATATATGGGGGGGGATGATTTTATAAACATCCTGATTCAATATTACGATTTCCTATTTTGTTACAGTATTTTGTTAAAGTTGTCATTAGCTTAATTTAACAGCTTCACAACTGAATTAAACATAAGTAGTAAAATGTATCCTGTTCATTATAATCGTAGTTCCAAGGGCATTTAAGCAATACAAACTAACTTCAAATACAAGAGTTTAATATTTAACTTTAAACTTAAATTAAATAAAATTCACCATTTACTGATCAACACATATCTCTGTCATATACCAAAATTATTATTTGTAAACAACCTTAGCAAATAATTCACCCCTACCGTACCACTCGGGATGTCAATGTAGGAATAGTTTGGAGAGAACCACCTGTGGATTATTTAAAAAAGGGTGACGTTTTTATGTTGATTTGCAGATTTTGGAGAACACTGCAGATATGAGGCTTTTTAACATGCGCCCTTTTTAATAATGTAACACCATAATAATGTGTTTCTGTTGCACTATTCAGAAGCTTGTGCACTCTGCACAGAATCGGTTATGTCCAACATGATTGGGGATGGCTGATCAAACTAAACAACAGCCAATTTCAAACGACCGGTGCATATCTATTATAAAAAAATAAAAATAAAAAGAATAAAATTAATTTTGGACTTAATCGGCACACAAAATTGTCACTATTCATAACTTCCATTCTTCTCCATTTCTAGTTGCTAATATGCACTGGTTAGTACCTATCAAAGAATAGTGTAAAGAAGGACACCCGGTGAACTGATGATAGTCATGGTGAGGAAGGCTCATTGATCTGCATTGGGAAGCAAAGGCTAGCCTGTTTGGGCCAATTGCACAGAAGAGCTACTGTAGTACAACATGCTGGCTATGAAAGGAAGGTGCTAGAACCCACAATGCACGACAGCTTGCTGTGGTTGGGGGCTGCATGGTCACAGACAGATCAGAATGGCCATGCTGACCCCTGTCTGTCTGATTGAGCTTCTGTTGGATGTGCTGAACTAACAATTTTAATCCATGGAGGACCCACACCCTGCAACTTACAGGATTTAAAGGATCTACAGCTAATACCCTGGTGCCAGATACCATAGCATACCTTAAGAGGTCTTGTGAAGTCATGTGTTCAGGGGTTAGAGTTGTTTTAGTGGTACCAGGGGAACCTACACAATATTAGATAGGTGATTTGTTTTATGTGTTAGCCGTCTTCTTGTGTATGCAGCTTCGCTTTTAAGCTCACATAGTGACAGACACACATATTTACTGTTCTAATCAAGATTCAAGAATTGAATTTTTGCAAGGAAATTTTGCTTGAAAATCATGAGGAACCTTTTTGCTTTTGTACAGTTTCAAATCCAGCACTATGCGCGGTGATCCAGTGGACTGCGTAGTGAAATCCCCAGTGGCTCTACAGCTGGGTGATGTCGTGTCTGATTCAGCTCGTCCCGGTGTCTATATTACAGACATTGTACTTTCAACGCCAGTGAATGTAAGTATTTAAAAAATATCTTCTGTGGATGATGAGCAGCTAAACATCTAAGTAAGTATAGTACTCAGTTAATGATATAAAGTAAAATAGATGTATAAGAAATAATACATTTAAGAGTGAGTGGTAGGAAAGTAATCAATAATGTTGTGTTGTGATGTGACCCAATGAAGTTGAGGTGTTTGGTGACAATTACAAATATGATTATTCCTTTTGTTATATAAATGTTAGTGGTAAATCCTTTAGGCTTTTTAAGTTGCAAGATGGGGCCTCCATGGATTGGACTTGTTTGTCCCATGGATGCTCAGTCGGACTGAGATCTGGAGAATTTGGAGGAATGATCAACAACCTTGAACTCATTACCTGCTAAGCCCCATACACAGCATGCTGTAATCCACTGGGTGGTCTGACACCTATCTATTGTGGCCAGCACTGGCTTTTTCTTTCTTTTTTTTTTTTTAAGCAATTTCTGCTGCATTAATGTTTCTGTGGGATTAAACCAGACGGCTTGCCTTTACTCCCAACAGGGACAAATGAACCTTGGGTGGCTGTTATCCTGTAACCAGTTTACTGATATAAAGCCTAATTGATGATCATTGTTATTCAGTTCACCTGGCAGTGGTGTTAATGGTATGGCCGATTAGTGAATATTGTTTCTAGAATAATACAAGTAAATGTGTTGCATAACTCACCTAAGCTTCAGGGTTTTGAAGTAAGACGTGCATTTATTAGTTTAACTTGGCAGTGCGTCACCGTTTAGTGAAATATATACAGTATAATCTACATTTTCATTTCTTTGCATTCTA
This sequence comes from Clarias pachynema, assembly GCA_030014365.1. Classification (NCBI taxonomy): domain Eukaryota; kingdom Metazoa; phylum Chordata; class Actinopteri; order Siluriformes; family Clariidae; genus Clarias; species Clarias pachynema. Next base: position 7,980,880 of record JAQMYL010000016.1, on the reverse strand, counting down.
ACAGGTTTTGCTGCTTTATAACTTTAACTGATTTCCCAATGCTTCAATAAGTAGTTACAGTCTGGTCTCTGAATGCTGCCCCACTTAAACGTTTTCCAATTCAGAGCCTCCTGTGCGTTTGCATTAGGGCTCGAGTGATATATCGTTAAAATTGGCCGATGTTAAGGTTCTAGTGATTTGTTCTAGGAACTGTCTGTTAATGAATATAGCGCTCTCTCAAATAAACATGCTTTAGGGTGAACTAATTAAGCTCAATCTATTCTGTGAACGGTTTACTCACAATGTAATTATAAGTGTTCAGATGGCAGTGGTGTCACTAGGATGTGAAAGGATTAAAAGTTTAAATGTGCCTTAACTCCTGACTTTTAAGGCCACTTTACTGTATATGTTTACTGCGTAAGTGGCTGAAAATAAGTTTTTTTTTTTTTTTGCATTTGAGAATATCATTTAACGTCTGAAAGCCAGCATTCAGTTATAAATATGTTTGTCTTTAAATTAATATCAGTGACAAGCATGCTTTTATTAAAAATATATTTTGGTCCTATAGATTCAAGAAATTTCGTTCAAGAATTACTACACAGCCTACCTGACAGTGCGAGTGTTAAAGAATGAGGAAGGGAACGACGAAAGTCCGGCTATGTGGTTCACCTGTATGAAAAACTACTGCCTTATGTCCAGTCCACACACTGAAGGCGGATCACAGGAATACTTTTCTATCTACAGACAGCAGGTTAGCCTAAATTACATCTCTATGTTGAACATTTAGTTTGATCATACAAAATTGACCTGAACTAAAATTCTTGACTGTTCTTGTCACTGGACTTTGTGAGGTCACATGCCTTAAATTATCTACGAATAAGCTACACATTACCTATGAAACAACGGTACTTCCAGTTAATAATCTGGGGCTCCTTTAAAAACCGTTCTGAACCATTACACACTGTATACAGACTTACACATTTTACTTTAGAGAGTTGTCTCTTTCAGTCAGACATGAAGAAAAACATTTAAGGAAAAAAAAGAAAGACAGAAAATGGCAGCGGATGCTTGGAACTGTTAACTTTCTGGCAGTTATTCATCACTCAGTCATCTACATCTCTTTGGACCCTGTTTGCCTAGACCTTGATCTCCAGAGTTTTTTTATTTTATAGTAATTATCTTCTTAATTAAATGAGATCAGCCTCTCTGTTTTAAAGGTTGGGTAATTCCATGCTAATATGTCAGTGTGTTCTCATTATCAGTGTGCTAAATGAGAAGAGATGATTCACAGCTTTAATTTTACCAGCATTAAAACCCAGCAGAGCACCTAACCCCTTTAACAGCAACCAGTAAATGATAAAGAGGACCTTTTGGAATGGATCTGTAGATGAAGCGGCTTGGACATGACAAAGTTTATCCCAGAAAGCATTAAATATCCAGCAGTCTAGAGCCAGAATTCACGGTCCTCTTGATTAAAAGGGTTATGGAAAAAAAATTGTTATGGATAGTAGAGCTGTATGATTTAATCAGTTATGCAATTTAATCAAGCTTTTGTTGGTCGATTCAATTGATTTAAAATATAATCTGTTTGAGACTTAAACTGTTTTTGCAAAAAATAGAAACCATTTTCATCTTCCACAAATACTGCCATGTATCGCTTCTTTTTCTTTCATGAGTTCATGGCCAGTTGGTGCAATACCACCACCTACTTACCGGACTGGAGTGTGGAGCACACAGAAAGAAAAAAGAAAAAAAAGGAAAAGATCATCACTTTGTATGAGTGTGAGATTTGAACAATTAACAACACGAGTTGCATGACCTTTGAAATGCTTATTAGATTTGAGTATATATATAATTTTTTTTCAAAACTTGTACGAAGATATAGCTTCTTAAACTAACTTTAGTGCTATTGAATCTTAAATCAAAATGTCTAAAAATCAAATCTTATGATTCACAGCTCTAATAGCCAGCTTAATCTCTGTCTGAAAATGTGAGAGGAATCTTGCCTTTACTTGGTGTTAAATGTACCATAAAAATGATTAACACTCCTTGATAAACTTACTAACTCTTTAATGTTCTATAAGGAAAAAAACTAATATACTGTATACTGTCTGTACAGTATATACACCATGTGTATGTATATGTCTATACTACTGTGCAAAAGTTTGGGCCAGGTGTGAAAGAATGCTTTTAAAAATGGAAGTGTTAAACATTTATTTTCATAAATGAACAAAATGCAGTGATTGAACAAAAGATAAATCTAAATCAAAAATATTTGGTGTGACCACCCTTTGCCTTCAAAACAGCCGCAATTCTTCTAGGGACACTTGCACACGGTTTTTGAAGGAACTCGGCTGGAAGGTTGTTCCAAACATCCTGGAGAACTAACCACAGATCTTCTGTGGATGTAGGCTTTCTCACATCCTTCTGTCTCTTCATGTAATCCCAGACACACTCGATGATGTTGAGATCAGGGCTCTGTCCAGTCCAGAGCACCTGCTGCCATTTTTCTGCACCCCAGTTCACCCCAGTTTTCATGCATACTTGAGTCGCTTGGCCTTGTTCCCACATCAGAGGTATGGCTTTTTGGCTGCAACTCTTCCACGAAGACCACTTCTGGCTTCTCCGGACAGTAGATGGGTGTACCTGGGTCTCACTGGTTTCTGCCAGTTCTGAGCTGATGGCACTGCTGGACATCTTCCGATTTCGAAGGGTAATAAGCTTGATGTGTCTTTCATCTGCTGCACTAAATTTCCTTGGCTGACCACTGCGTCTACGATCTTCAACGTTGCCCGTTTCTTTGTGCTTCTTCAAAAGAGCTTGAACAGCACATCTTGAAACCCCAGTCTTACTGTATAAGAGTCCACTGGACTCTAGAGCAGAGTGGAGCGTGAATGATGAATCACGCTTCTCTGTCTGGTAATTTCGACCCCTTACTTCCAGTGAAAAGGTACTAAGACATTTTGGACAATTTCATGCTCCCAACTTTGTGGGAACAGTTAGAAGAACCCCTTCTTGTTTAAACATGACTTAGCATCAGTGCACAAAGCAAGGTCCATGAAGACATGGATGAACAAGTTTGGTGTCCAAGTACTTGACTGGTCCTGACCTTAACTTGATAGAATATCTTTGGGATGAAATGGAGCGGAGACTATGAGCCAGACCTTCCCGTCCGCCATCAGTGTCTGACCTTACAAATGCGCTTCTGGAAGCATTGTCAAAAATTCCCATAAACACACTCCTAAACCTTGTGGAAAGCTTTCCTAGAAGAGTTGAAGCTGTTATAGCTGCAAAGGGTGGGCCAACATCATATTAAACCCTATGGATTAGGAATTGGATGTTACTCGACGTTATATGCATGTGAAGGCAGGTGAGTGAATACTATATAATCTGTTAACAAATCTGTTCTTGACATCTCACATCTATATATATAATAAAACTGTAAAGTTGGCATGTTTGCACATTGAAGATAATTTCGAAAAAATTATTTTGGGGGATGTAAGATGAGTAATAGAACACATCAAGATGATTTTGGGGAAATTTTGTCTGTCTGTTTGTGCATGCATCACGTAAACAATACTGAACAAATTTTAATAGGGTTTTCACAGGTGTATTTGGTTGAGCTTGAGGTAATATAGGCTTTGTTTCTTTGCAATCGATCCACTAGAAGAGATTTTATTATGCTAATTTGAAATTTTAATGGAAAACGCCCTTATATTATTAAAAAACTTCAACAGATCGCACTTTACATTTTTAAAATCACGCTTATGAGTGTGTAATTAAATTCCATGGGAATGATGTCGCAGGCACATCTATTTCTTATTAATTCTTTACTTTTTTATTTTAATTGACTGTTTAGGAGTTTGTAAATGATCAACAACTACTACTTCATATTTCACAATATGATGTGCCAGAGACATCAAATCATTTTAGTCATTTTTCAGTGTGGAGAAGCCCAGAGAGAATAGTGTTGCTCACTTCAACAATTGGGCATATTCTAATTACCATATCACAATGTGCTGTGCTTATCATTCGCAATACAATTATTTAATATTTATTGATATATTTTTTGTAACCCCTTGAAACTCCCAGGATCTGTTGGTTAAACAGATGGTTAAATTAATAATAAGCTCGAAGTTTGTGGTTTTTAATGGCCTTTCTCTTATAAGCCCATTTTTTTTGCCATTGCAGTCAAAAGCAAAGCAGACACTGACGGTTAAACCTGCAGAGATTTTGAGAGAGAAAATGACCAGGAATAATGTTATTTAAATAAATAAGCAAATACACTCCTGTCTGAGATACTATATTGCCAAGCGAGTTAAGAAACCTCAGACTTCCACATCCACGGGCTGAAAATATCAATTCCGTTTTGCTTTAGATGAATCACATTCCGAAGCTAATAACACCTCAAATTGAACTGTTTCTCGTTTCCCTCCGGTGATTTAATTTCCAATTCTCAACGGTATATAGTTTACTTATTTGTCTGATGTAATGTTGTACACATTTCTTTTTCCGCATCACACTTGCAGCATGCTGGAGGTTTGAAAAGACCAGGCTTGCCCTTGAAAGTCTCAAACCTGTCACATTAATTCTGCACCATTGTATTTACCGTAGCCTTTTCTTCTGTTTTGCTGGCTGACAGATGCTGACGGAACCAGATAACGTTATTACCGTGAGGCTCATACTGAGACAGCCTTCTTCAGTCTGGCTGAATTTCAACATAGAGGAAGTCAAAATATACCCATTGGCAGATGAAGTAAGTCTCAAGATGAAGTTCATCATCAGTTAGAAATCATGGCAAATATACAATAACATGCTCCCCTGTTTTTTCCTTGCCATAATATTATAGTAACTGCATAACTATTTTACATTTCCTCATCATACCTCTAGATCTCCATTTATTATTATTTTTTTCTTTTCACAGGAATCAGAAAGAGATGTCCCTTCCTGGTTATCTACAATCACACCAGCTGAAGAGCCTCTTGATTTGAATGTTAGTATTCATCTTTCCAGGAAGAGCTGCATTTAATGCTCGATAATTACATTTATGACTGTCTTGCATTGCATGAGGATCACTGGACACTCCAAGGAGATTGTCTTTCATGTCTAGCTTACACTTTACGTCCAACATAAAGGACTGTTCTTTAGTCCGCATGGTAATGAGTTTCTATTAAGGTTGCCCCTCTTCTTTATTGTGATTAATGTTCGAAGTAGCATTGCCCTCTACTGCCATTTATCTCCCTGAGATGTTAATAGAACCACTGAAAGACACAGTGTTGCTCACATAGTACTTATTCAGTGTGTGTTTTCTTCGAGATTTATTGTTCTGGGTCATGGAGTTACAGACTCATTAAACAGACAAATCTTTGTTGTGTCAGGGGCTTCCTGATCCAGACACAGTGTCATCGAGTATTCAGCACATGTGGGCTCTGACCGAAATCATGCAGTCAAGCCAGACCTCCGCCTCCATCGGCCGATTTGACGTGAGTGCTAACACTTCTTTTGCAGTGAATGATGAGTGTGAAACAGTCCAATGAAATCCAGAGACTCACTACGCATAGCAAATATTAGGGATCATAAGTGATAATTGAAATTTTAATAGGATAATTTTTATAGTCCAAGTGATAGTCTCATGGACATGTATGGCAGATGCCACACAATATATAAGGCTAATATATAAGGCTAATTAAATGTGGACACAACCCTCACAACCATTCACGCACCAGGTGTCTACAAATGTGTGGTCATTTAGTTTGTTCCTGTTGCCACAAAGTCAGAAGCACACAATTGTCAAGAATGTCTTTGTATGCAGTAACATTTAAGACTTTTACTGGAACTACAAGACCTAAACATGTTCCTGTGCACAAAACAAGGTCACAAGACATAGTTTGTCAAGGCTCAATTGGAAGAACTCGAGTGACCTGCACAGAGCCCTGACCTCACCCTCACTGAACACTTCTGGGAAGAACTGGAATGCTGATAACATCAGGAACCTCAGGCCTCCTCATCCAACATCAGGGTCAGACCTTTCTAATATTCTTGTGGAGGAATGAGCGCAGATCCCCACAGCCATGCTCCAAAATCTAGTAGAAGTCCTCTCCAGACGAGTGAAGGATATTATAACATCAAAGGGTAGAAGGATGTTCAGAAAGTACATGAGTGTTATGGTTAGGTGTCTACAAATGTGTGGTCATGTAGTGTATTTGCATATGAATACTAATCCCGATTATAATAATTTTCATATTCTTCCTACAAAACAGGACTTACTCCTTTCTCATTTCTTTTCACCATTTTCAGGTGGATGGCTGCTACGACGTCAACCTTCTTTCATACAAATAAAAGGAAGCGACCATGAATTCAACAAGAATGCTGTAGAGCTTATAACAAACTGGTATTCAGGCACAGCTGTATCTCAAATGCACTTTTAACTACACATTATGCACTTCATTGTGTTGTACTTCATTATTAACATCTCAAATCAAATGCTACTACCATTTAGTGTTACATAAATTATATGTTAGCATGCTGTATTTCATGTCATTGGAGCAAGTGTGTGCTCACTGTAGCATTATGTTCTTGGCTGACGGGAATGGAACAGGAAAGGGTTTTTGTGTTACTACAGGCTTTTTTTTTTCTTTTACACACTACCTTTGTAATCAGTAGTCCCTCAAACCAAACAATACCATTTAGCAGTAAATGTAAACTAAGTTACTATGTGTTACTTCACGTCATTGAACTCCCTTAGAATGGCCTTCGCAACAGCAATTTTAAATTGTAACTTGCATTACATATGGTCAATATCTTAGTGTATGAAATACAGTATTTTAAACGGAGCTAAAGTAAGTACATTACCAATGAAAATTTTATTTTTATTGACTGACATTGGTGTTCAATGCATCCAGAAACATAAAGGTGAGTTTTTTTTGTCTTTTCAGATGTAGAATTAGCCTTTTCACCCTATATTTTGGATAATATAACAATAAAACTGCACTACACATCCCTCAAAGCCATAAAAATATGGTACGACCTTCTTTTATATATAAATCTGTATTGAACACTGTACACAACATACGCCCCCGCCCCAATTTTTAAAAAATGGTTGAATAATGGTTGATAATTTTTATGGTCCAGTTTGCACCGCATGCAGTGATTTCTGTTTTTACTTATTTAACTGATTCATAATTGATTCATAATTTATTTTCCTCCCATATCCTAAAGACAGGCAGATAGACTAATTGGGATTCCCAGATTGCCCATAACTTTTGATGGGTGCTTGATTGCGTGCCCTGCAGTGGATAGGCTTCAGGCTTCCCAAGACCATATACAGGATTAGCAGTATACAACATAACTAAACAATTTATTTATTTTGTACATCATTAAAAACACCAACCAGTTTTATTAAATTATAAAATTTTCTAGTTTGCATCAGTTAATCTTTTCCCCTTCATCGTAGACAAGAAGAGTGTTAACATTTTCATCAGTCTGTTAATCTCTGCTTCATTTAATCCTACTCTAAGGTGCTCTACACAGCATACATAATATGATAATAATAAAACCTCAAAGGAAGACAATTAATTCTATATCGCAGTCCCAATATCTCCTGAGATCTCTGTCTATTTTAAAACATTATTGAAATGCAATTATTAAAACTCAGCCGGTTCACTGGAAATCAGGTCTCGGCACCCAAGTGGACCTCCATCTGCTTCTCTTTTTCATTATTAGCGATGTCATCTGATATGCAACATGAGTAACCAAACGTGAATGCATCCACTCTGAAATCTCCCAGCAGTCAGTGAGAGGACGACCATCTTAGTGTGTCCTCACTGGCACCTTGTTAATATTTATGAGCGTGAAAATCCTAGCATGCAAATCCATCTATGGGCCTGCATTTGCATGATTATGCAATAGGAATTATTCAAGTGGTGAAATACAAACATACTTTTGACTTTTGATACTTTTAGCCCTCAGTGGTTTTATGAAAATAGAACAACTTTTCTGTTTGTGATTTCATGCTCTTTGAATTTTATGACTGTATGATGCATTTGAATTGAATTTGTTTAATACAAAGCAGAAGAAAATGCATGTCATTGAATTAAATATCTGCTGAAAATATTCATTCTTATATTCTTCTCATTTGCACCAAGGAATTCCACAAGATGGCAGTAGATGTATGCTTATAGGGGCAAAAAGCATGAATGTTATGAAACATTGACAGGATAAGTGGTGCACATGTGTAATGTAAATATGAATTACATTCAAAATACTGAAATCATGATATTTTATCTTATATGCTGCTAAATTTGCATGATATTTTCTTGTGATAATCCAGTAAATTAAAACATTAAGACGAAGGTTAAAAAGCAGGGATGCATGATAATATTGTAGTGAATTGTGTAAGGAATAAAACATTTAGGAATGTTATAGCAAATTAATAAACAGTGGGCTGGCGTTATGTGGCTGAACATGAAGAGTTGCTGTTATCACACCAAAGTGGATTTTTTTTCCTTTCCTTTTTTTTTTTTTTTTTCATACCAGGACATAAAGTGCTTCATTCTATTTATATACAGCAACTTCCCAACACATACTATTTTATGTATTAAATAATGACACATCACATTTTTATCTATTCATATTAAGTTTAATGTTTTGGAACATCAATGAATCACTTGACTTATAGCAGCTATAAATATAGTCATTCCCTTACCAGCCTTTTTCCCTCTTGCTTGAAGTTAATAAGGCAAAAAGAAATCTATGATTCCCTTGCTCCTGAAGACTTTGCTGTGTGGAAAGTTACAGCTTTACCTTGGACTGTTAAAAAAAAAAAAAAAGTGCTGAGAGTAGAGACTCTCACCAAACATCTTGTGGAGGAGGGGAATGAATCGCTTTTCATGTCAGTAATTGTAAAAGTTGTATGAATAGAAACAATGACAGAACGAGAACATCTATATAAATAAAAGAAAGGTTTTGTCTGTACATTGGTCAGAACTCGCTCTTTCAATTATATCTTTGTCTGTGAAGATTCTCAGCTATCCAGGTACGTTTACCTGGAAGTTGAGTCATGTCAACTGGACTTCTTTATGTCTCATACTGTATATTGAAGGACCTGAAACCAGCCTCAGAAGAAAAAAAAACAGTAATTGTTATAGATTTTTTTCCCTTCAAAATAAAAATAAATAAAAACCTCCAAACATCTGGCCCCATGTAAAAAGGTAATTGCCCCTTTACTTTGCTCAAACAAACAATTAACCAAAATGGATGAAATATTCAAATACAGCTATAAGATTAACACCTAAAACATTAATCCCAATATTTTGTGGTGTTCCCTTTGTGCCATTGGGGCAGCACTGTCCCCTTGGGGAATGACCTCTTTCTGTGTGCTGTGGTGTCTGGTGATGGATCCTGTGGGTGCAATGGGTTGCAGGGTGGGACATTCATGGATCAGACTTGTTTGTCTATCACATCATGTGGTTGCTCAGGGAAACCACATGATGTGATACATTGAAATCTGGGGAATTTGGAGGGTGGATCAACAATCTTGAACTATTTGCCTACAGAGCCCAAACACATACCACTGAGTGTTACCTTTCAATTGTGGCAAACATTGACTTCTTTTTTTCAGCAATTTATGCTAAATTGGCTTTTTTGTAGCATCGACCCATAGATATGAGAGAGCCTTGGGAACCCATGATCCTGTCGCCAGTTTACTGGTATATAAATGATAATCAATATTATTCAGTTCACCTGGTGGTGGTGTTGTGGCTGATCAGTGTTTTTACTGGAAAAGATTGCATAGCCATTTTTAAGGCTATGAAATTCTGTCGAATTGAGAGTCATTATATCCGTGGTGGACAAACTTTAGTGCATCATCCCAGAAGTTGCTGGCCTACTAAAATTCTTCCCGAGCACATCACTGATTCATCTGAGAAGTCGCACAGGCATCCACAAAACAGCTAAGGAGCTGCAGGCCTCACTCACCTCAGATAATATTAGCGTTTATGATTCAAAAAGACTGAGCCCCAAGCCTTATGGCATTCGGTAAGCCATGTTTTGTGGACTGTTGGCAGAACATTTTGCAAGACCAATAGATCTGACATAAAACCAACACAGCAGTTAACATAATACCAGTTTTCAAAAATACTGTGATGGTAGTGAGATGGCATAAAGATAATTTGCTGCTCCACGGCCTGGACAACTTGCCACAATTGATGGATGAATGAAATGTGCTTTATTTCAGAAAATAGTAAAGGAGAATGCTTGGTCATCAGTCTGTGATCTGGAGCTCGAATGAAGTTGATGAATTGGCTATGATTCTTCCAAGGTGATGAGTTTGATCTCCTTTTATTATTAGGAGTGTTAAAGTCAAACCAGGACTTTTGATTGTGCAGAATAACAGTAAACAATTTTGAAATTAAAAACTTTATTTCTCTATATAATCAAATGCACGTATCCCAGTGTTTCTCTAGTGCTTGGATACCATTAATGTAGAAAGTTTTCACTGTTCACCAAAGCCACAAACTGATTCCCTGCTTCACATCTGAAACACTGGCCTCCCAGAAACTCCTTTAATGGCCCAAGCATGTAAAAATGGCTTGAAATGAGGTCAGGACTGTACATGGATATGGCAATAACTCCCAGCTGTAGTGTGCAAGTGGTGTCCGTGAATAAATTATTTTCTGTAAAGTTCTCACAGACATGTATCTTCTGCGATCCTAAATTGGGGATCGGATGCAATAAATATAGCTTTGTGGTTCCTTATCACAACTTATCAAGATGGTGAAAAAAGATTCTCTGTTCAGAAGACATTGCAATTGAATTTGAAAGAGAGAGATGCTTTTGATGATGATGATGTAGAAGCCATCAGCAGCCAGCTCCAGAAACAGAAGCCCGTAAGCAGCTTCTAATAATAAGCAAAAATTATTCTGGATTTCAATAATTTAGGAGGAAGGTGTATTTTTGGAACACCCATTTTTTTTTTTGCTCACTTTGGGGCTCTTAATAGGGGGCCCCTATATACATCCCTGGGCCTATTATTCTAGGTTGTGGCTAGCAACCACAACAAAAAGTGCGTTGAATTTTGTGGACCCAAGATTGACAGAGAAGCACTATGTACAGTACATGCATCAAGAAGTACATACCTACCACATACAGTACACAGTAAAACTCCGCGCCTCATGTGTTGTATAGAAAAGGCAATGTGTTCAGTGGTGCTGATGTGTTGGCTAGACTGACATGGTTCAGCTTGTGTTGTGTAAAGTGACGTGAAAGGGTTAAACTTATAATTAAGTTCATATGAATCAAAATCAATAGTTGCTTAATTTGTAAGTCTGTTGATTTTTTTTTCACTTATATTGATAATTGATCTTTTTTATAACTTTTTATAATGAGTAGCACTTTAATTCATAAATGTGATTTAACAGAGATAAAGGCCAAATATTAACCATATAGCCTGTGTATATTGCTTGTAATCAGGATGACGTAAACATCTGTTGAGTATTTTAACATAAAATTGATTGTGTTGAATTAACAGGTCCACCAGAAACACTGGCTGAGTAACAAAAATATGAACACCACACAAGGGTTAAAACCTTTGCACCATATGTTTTACTACACCGAAGAATCTCATCACCGTGATTGAAGCCTTGTCTAAATGTCAATCGCTTTTACGCCTTCATTCTCCAGAAATTTTATCCCACGTCATGGTTTGCCTTGAATGACCCTTGTAGAAGTGTTTATGTTGTTATGATGGTACTGCTAAAGGTGGCACAAACGGGCTTTAAGTTTAGGAAGGGAATTGCTTTTTCACATGGATGATCTTAAAAAGGTCTTTTACTGCAGCTTGACTTTACAGTTATTATTTTAGCAGATGCTCATAACTGAAGTGAGGCCAAAAATAGACCTAACATCAGGCTGTGCAAAAATTTAATAGAAGTGCTACAGAACTAAAACAACCAGACCACCAGGCAACTGCAAGTAAGTTTTAGTTTTAGGAAGAAGCAAAGGAGCAACACCTGAACAACATTTGGAGTAAGTAAAAAAGAAAGTAAAAACAATAGTCTGTTGAACTCAAAATGATAGTCTTGGTAAATATTTACAAGCACAAGCTTATATGAGTGACTGTGAGAAACGGTGCCTTTAATTTAAAAGTTTATTACATAATTTAATTTTACATGATGGAAAAAGGAAGACAATGTAGAATGGATCAATATAAAAGTAGCCCATGTCAATAAGAAAACCCCTCCACAACAGGCTAAGATGTGCTGCTAGCAAAAGATAAAAAGAAACTTGAAAATATATATTTTACAGCATGACTATGAATAAAAATCTAAAAAAAAAAAGAAAAAAAAGTAATAATCATTACTGGTTTCTAGTAATTTCTTTACCGCCTTCTTTATACAACGTTTTAGGGCTGCACTGATGTGCCAGTGTAAATGTGTCAGCTTTTGTCCCCAACTTTGCCAAAGCATGATGGAGACTTTACCCCCAAAAATCCGAACCTGATCGGCCAACGTGTGGTAATTCTTTAAAGAAACACCTAATAAAATAAAACAGTTTGTTTAGGTGGGAATAGACCTTTAAAACTAAGTTGCATAGAGTTAAGGTTTGAAATAGCTGCTTCCTATTTGGATTTTGTTCTAAAATAAGTGATAAATGGATGAGCCCTTCTGAGAACAATGCAGTTCATATTATTCATGGTTTATATAGTAAAATGTCACAGATTTTATTTTATGTTTTTTTTTTTGTTTGTTTCATAAAGTCTTTGGGTCTCATGCTGTAAGCAAGTAAATTTTTTTTTTTTTTATATATATATATATAAAACATTCTAAATAAAATGTTACTGTATGCATGTCCCACATGGCTGCTGGACTTAATTCTTGCCTTTTTTTTATGTTGGAATTTTGTTACTTAATAATAATAATATATTATATGTATAACTTTATAATAATAAATGATTTTGGGTC
>JAQMYL010000016.1:7957623-7967842 GCA_030014365.1 Clarias pachynema | reverse complement strand
CCCATATCATGATGCTTGTGCCTCCATGCTTCACTGTCTTCACAGTGTACTGTGGCTTGAATTCAATGTTTGGGGGTCGTCTGACAAACTGTCTGCAGCCTCTAAACCCAAAAAGAACAATCTTGCTTTCATCAGTCCACAAAATATTGCACCATTTCTCATTAGACCAGTCAATGTGTTCTTTGGCAAACTGTAACCTCTTCAGCACCTCTTCAGCACAACAATGGGACTTTGCGGAGGCTTCTTGCTGATAGCTTGACTTCACATACCCGTTTTCTAATAGTAACAGTACTAACAGGTAACTTTAGATGTTCTTTGAGTCAATTTTGTTATTCTTCGATCCATTTGTATGGTAGTTTTCCGTTTTCTTCCACGTATTTCTGGTTTTGAAGCTTTTTTTTAAAGCTTAAAAATTATTTGGTATCATTTTAGCAGAGCAGCCTATCATTTTCTGCACTTCTCTGTATGTTTTCCCATCTCTAATCAACTTTTGAATCAAAGTACACTGTTATTCTGAACAATGTCTGGACAACCCATTTTACTCTATAGGTGCAAGTTGTACAGTGTTGTTTAATGCTGTTTGTTTTGACTAGCACTGGTTACAAACACTGTGTAAAGAAAGAAAAAAAACCTCAACGTACAAAGTAACAAGTTGCACAGGTTTAAGTTTACTCATCTTTTAATATTTGCTGGCCTACAAAATATTTCATATTGCTCTTTATTTGGCACAACGTGTACCCAGTTCAAAACCTTAAGATGACTCAGCTTGTAATTCAAATATTTAAGTCAGCTCAAGTAGTATTGGTTGTGGGCTCAATTAATTATATTTCTGTAGGGTTGACTTATCCCAACTTTTATCTTCTCTTTTCCTTGTAGTGATTGTTTTTCTATTAAAACAAATCACTACAAGGAAACAATTAAACCACAAACATTACATTAAAAAAAACTTTATTCTTCCAAAGTTAAAACAGCAATCTGCATAAAACAGGAGAATAGAGGTTCTATTTTGTATAAAGGTCAATAAAACCCCTGGATAACACCAGATGTGTATCAGTCTCTTACTGATTCTTTTATATTACAATATCATTAACATTTTTAACTGTCAAAGATGAACAGCTTTTTTCCCCAATGTGTCAGACACAAAAAAGAGTCTAGATAAGAGTTTGCTTCTCAACATGTGAATCTGATGGGAGCATGTCTCTCCAAGTCCAATAGAAATTTTTTGGATAGCTTCATAGGTGTACGTCTAGTCTTTCTGGAATTCGATGTTCAGGGCACAGACCTGACCAAACACTACTCCTACAGCTGCCACATAGTCACCCAGGCCATCAAGGACTACTACAACTTCAACAGCTTGTTCATGCTCCTCCTGTAGCTCCAAAAGGCCATCCATCACCCCTCTGACAGTGGAGCTTCACAGTGGAGGGTTTAAAAGCCTGTTTCTGGAATTCTAATATTTGGTTAAAGCTATGTATTATTTCAATCTTTAAAAGGTTTGATATTTTCAGGGGATGTAGATGAGCATTAGAGAGTTTTGTTTACATCCCCCAGAATCCAGGAGCCTCTAAACACTGCTGAATAAAGTACCAATACAAATTAAGAATCTGATTTTACTAGACAGTTACTATTCTGTCACAGTTCACAAATATTTTTTTTTGTAGGAATCTTTCAGTTTAAATAAATGTTTAACCCTCTGTTTTTTCCAGCACACATTTAGTTCTTAGATATTCTTGGACAGTCTTGTTTAAGATCCACTTACATATTTTCAATGATGTTCAGATGTGAGGGCCATATCAAAAGCATGACAACATCTTGTCTTTCTTGAGGCAGTTTATGGTGGATGTAAAATGTATGTTTTGGATCATTATCCTATTGTAAAAGACAGCCTCGTTTCAGATTCAATTTGCATGTGTTACATCTACCTCTGAGGTTTATTGATTTTTATATGAAATCTATACATCTATACTATACATTATATATTATCTGTGCAGCGTTTATTGTGCTGTTGGCTTTCACACAACACAATAAAGTATAATAGCTCCGTCATCTTGCCATGCTTAGTTGGCAAGGTATTATTTTTAATTAAATGCTTCTCTTAACCTTTTGTCATTATGGCCAAAGAATTCTATTTTTACTTACATAGCCCCTCTTTCCAAAATGCATTATTCAGAAGTTGTTTTACATACATTAGATGTTGACTATTGTGATGAGGTTCCTTCTGATGACACTTCCATGTAGATCATGTATGTACAAGCAAGTACTTGCCGTAATTTAAGGATTCTAATCAGAATTTCTGTTCAGATCCTTTCTCCTGCTTCCCATATTTGGTGACCATTAGCACAAATTTTAAACTCATTTTATTACTCTCCAGTATTGTTATTCCTAATGACAGTTCTTGACCTACCTAACAAGTCGTAACAAGGCAATCAATGCCTAATGAACGAATTAATTAGATTCTGAGTCTAGAAGGGTGTCTGAACCTTTGCATTTTATTTCCATTTATAAGCTCATCAATTTTAACTTTTTTTTTTCCAAAAAAAAAAAAAAAAACATCACCAAATGTGTATGCTATGAGGGAGCAGCATGCGATGTTAAGCACTGGGAAGTGCATGTGTGTTTTATATGAGCCCAGGGCAGGCTTAGTGATTAGCAGTGTGGCAATAGACTGCGGGAGTGATTGTGCACAATTTTCCCCGTTCAGAAACAATGCTGTCTCATGCACACCCATTCATGGGCTTATTGAACGGGCCATTTCAGATTTCGTCTTCTTCTGGAAGAATACCCTTTACTCCACTGGGGAGGTTTTCCCCTGGAAATTGGGGCATGGCTAGGGGGATTTGTCTTCATTCACTATCACGAGTATTTTGTAAGGTCAGGCACTGGTATCGGGTGAAAAGGTACAGTTAATCCCAAAAGTGTTCACTGTGGTTGAGAGAAAGAAACAGTTACAGTAGGCATGATAGTCATTCATTCAGTTCCCAAACTTTTGGTCATATAGTGTGCACATACTGTACTAGAAAATGTCAAAGCTTGACGACGTGAACAGTTTTACCAAGCTGCCCACACAAATTGTGAGTGTAGTTATTTGTGAATGAAAACAAGTTCCACCATGCAATACGTCTATTTTAATCTCCTTTCAAAAGAACACGGGTGATTAAATTAGTCAGTGTAATCAGTTTCTACATTAAAAAAAATCTACTTCCTCTTAAAATTAAGTAATTATTTGGAGGCAAACCCCATTAGGCTGTTTAATCACTGGAAAGGTCAGCCAGGCTGTTCGGTCAGCCAGATTGTCTGCGCTTGATGACTTTTTCAGTGTGTATATCTTAAAATCAGTGCTGTCTAATATGCAACACAACACTCATTGAAAGTGGCTGAAGTTTTTCATTCTAATAGCCTGAACTTTGAATGTCTGGCTGTCAGGATAATATTGTTAGCTACATTTTTTCCATTTCAAACTGACAGACCAAATGGTAAAAGGTGAACACTTAAATAAATCAGGGTTATGATCAACACAGAGTAGCAATTTTCAGACTGTCCATATTACCTGCTTTGCCCTCATTCTTATCGAATGTTTTGTCAGAGTTTGCAGTCAGCTGACCTTAATATTTTCCCTTTCCTTTTACACGGCCATTACAGTAAAAAAAAAAAAAAAAAGAAATCTGTCTCATGGACATGAATGTGTCTTGGAGTTGTGTAATGGCACAAGTAGTGACTCAGTTTAGTCAGAGAAATGAACTCTGTGTTTAATATTGAGAAGGTTGATCTACAAGTCCTGTCGGTATTTTAATTACATCCGTTCGAGCATAACACTCTGATGCACATGGTAACTTTTTGAAATGGAAATATTCTACCATTCTGACAGCAAAGTGAAAAGTAAAGTGAGGACAAATGATCCAACTCAGGGTGAAATTAACTTCCTCTTGTGGCAGATGGGCTCAAGGACTCGTTTGACTTAGCATCGCTAGGGAATCCCACATATTAGGTCTTAATTGTAGTTTTAGCCATGGCTTATAGACACCATCTTTCCTTGAGAATCATAAAATCGGCAGAATATAATTTTAATTGGTGCATGGATATAGACTAAGATTTAAGGTTTAATTTTATTTTAATACTAGTAATAGCCTTGTGAATGTGCTATGACACATGGCAATGGAAGTGAAACAGGCATTTTTCTTTTCTGATGTTCTTCAATCAGATTTTTTGAAGAAAGAAAAAAACTTAGTATAAGTTTCCCAAAGTTGCGCAAAATTGTCTTATTAATGATACGTTGATTTCTTTGATAACAGAAGTCTTGAGCTTAAGGCATCATCAATCTGCATTCGGTATTTTAATATCTTTTGGTGCGTGACATTCCTCAACATTTTCATCATCGATATTATGGAAAGCTATGACAAATTACCCAACTCAGGGTGAAATTAACCTCCACTTTGAGCAGATGTGCTGAAGGACTCATTTGGCTTGGCATCGCTGGGACGTCCTTCATAATAGAACTTAATTGTCATGTCGGCCATGGCCTAAGCTAGCCCAAGCAGACCATTTTTCCTTGAGAAGCAGAAAATTGGTCCGAGTCGGATTTTAATTGGAGCAGGAATACAGACAGACTCGTTCAACAACCGAGTGAGTGGATAGCGCAAAGTCCCCTTGACAAGCAGTATTTGAATTCAATATCGTCATGACATGCGCTATTAAGTTCCCTGGGATGGAGGATTAGCTGTGAAGAAACAATTCGTTTCTGAATTAAACAACAGTACACCCTTCCAAGATTAAGTAATGATGTGGAGGCAAAGCCATTAGGTTTTTTAATCACTGTAAAGGTCCACCAGTCTGTTTGACCACCCGTATGCACTTGAAAGCAATTTCAGTATTTCTTCAATCAGTGCTGTTTGATATTTACTCTTGACGCACTTTAGAGTGTCAACTTACACTATGTTACATACTGTAAGGGTTTACCCTTTTTGAATACTTCTACAGTGTGTAGAGGTACAACTTAGTGGATAATGGATTTATGATTTTGTGATGACTCGACACAAATATAAGTTTGTGTGCAAGTGTGTAAGGGATAGAATAAACACACACGGCGCCCAAAGGAAGTCGCCATTTCAGAAGGACTAAGCTTAAAGACATTATCAAAACTTGGAAAGATTGTGAAGTTGCATGGTAAAAATTCCGTAATAAAAAGCAGAGATATATTTAATAGTGAGAGCATTTTCATACACATACAAAGTGGTTTGGGATTAAACAGCTGTGTGCAAACCACTTGTTAGTGAGTCTAATTAAAGAAAGGCTTGAATTTGCTAGGAAGCATTAAGATAGTACTTTTTAGCAATGGAAAGTAATGGTCTGATGGTGGGCACTCATGTGGCTGCTAAAAATTATAGCTGTGTTTCAATATGAAAGTAAAAGAATTTCTACACTCACAATGCAATGAGAACTCATGGAATTTGGATGAAACAGATGTATGACAAGAGCTGTTAGCTGACTACCTGGATGAAGGACCAGGTTATTTTATCAGTGGAGTTTTTCTTCCCTGATGGCACAGCGATATTCCAGCACTCAAATTGTGAAAGATTGTTTCTGGGAGCATGCGAAATCAATTTCACACATGAACTAGCCACAGCATTATGTGTTGTAATCAAAGCTAAAGGTGACTAAATGAAATTTTAGAGTGGGCATTTCAGAAGTCACATAATTAGTCCATGTTTACCAAAGGCATTGGACAAAATATGGACAGCTGATTGAGACTGTGACTGCAGCTGAAGCTGTGTCTAACAAGTACTCATGCTGGAGAGTGAATATTACTATATAACTATATATTTCATTTTATATAAACAACAACAAAACAAAATGTGTGTGTGTATATATATATGGAGGACTAAACATGTCCTAATTATAAATAAATACATGTGTGAATAAATAAGTAAATATATAAATAAATTAATACATAAATACAATAAGCCCTGGAAAATCGCTAAATATATTCCTACTTTTGTTTATTAACATATTTCAAGATTTATTTATTTTTGTGTTGTCACATTTATTTATTTATCTATTTTAGATTTGACACATTTTTACATATATTTATTTCTGCATTTCCACATTTATACTTTTATTTATTTGTCGCTGTATGCTGATATGGTAGGCGGTCCCAGCCTTAGTCGAAACCGTGATTGGGCCGCAGGGCATCTCAGACAGAATATATATCATTTTTACAGGAGTTAGTATAGTGTAGGGCCTCCTTTTTCGGCCAATACAGCATCAGTTGGTCTTGAGAATGACAGATACAAGTTCTGCACAGCGGCCAGAGGGATTTTGAGCCATTCTTCTTGCAGAATAGTGGCCAGGTCACTATGTGATGCTGGTGGAGGAAAATGTTTCCTGACTCGCTCCTCCAAAACATGCCAAAGTGGCTCAATAATAATTAGATCTGGTGACTGTGCAGGCCATCTCCCAATTTCTATGTTCATCAAACCTCTCTGTCACCAGTCTTGCTGTGTGTATTGGTGCATTATCATTCTGATACATGGCACCACCTTCAGGATACAATGTCTGAACCATTGGGTACACATGGTCCTCCAGAATGGTTCAGTAGTCCTTGGCAGTGATGCGCCGATCTAGCACAAGTATTGGGCCTAGGGAATGCCATGATATTACACCCCCCATGCTTCACTCTGGGCATGCAACAGTCTGGGTACGCTTCTTTGTGGCTTCTCCACACCGTAACTCTCCCGGATGTGGGAAAGACAGTGAAGGTGGACTCGTCAGAGAACAATACATGTTTCACATTGTCCACAGCCCAACATTTTCGCTGCTGGCACCATTGAAACCGACGTTTGGCGTTGGCACGAGTGACCAAAGGTTTGGCTATAGCAGCACGGCCATGTACATTGACCTTGTGGAGCTCCTGACAAACAGTTTTGGTGGAAACAGGAGAGTTGAGGTGCACGTTTAATTCTGCAGTGAATTGACGAGCAGTGGTTTTATGTTTTTTGGATACAATTCGGGTTAGCACCCAGACATCCCTTTCAGACAGCTTCCTCTCGCGTCCACAGTTACTCCTATTGGATGTGGTTCGTCCTTCTTGGTGGTATGCTGACCCATTACCATTACCTTGGTCACAGATGCGCCAGCGAGACGCTCACCAACAATTTGTCCCCTTTTGAACTCTGATATGTCACCCATAATATTGTGTCCCTTGCAATGTTTTAAACAAAACTGTGCTATTTCTCTGCTAATTAAACCTTCACACTCTGCTCTTACTGGTGGAATGTGCAATCAATGAAGTTTGGCCACCAGGCTGGTCTAATTTAGCCATGATAATAATAATATTGATTAATATTTCAGTTCCATAATAATAGATACGCCATGGCACTGCAAATAGCATCAACATATACATGTATTTGAGAGGAACTGCAATCCACCTTAAATATCATATCAAGAAATTTATATTTATGGCTTGACTTAAATCCACAATACAAGATAAGTGATAGGGGTGTGATGAAAATGTATGACACCACTAGATATGAGTCATTATTTTCTGTCTTTCTCAAGAGAATTAATGCCAGTTTATTTACCGCACAGTTTACAAAAACAGCATGGCTCTATATAACATTGCCCACACATGCATTTTTTCAATATTCTTTCACTTTTTCTGCTATCGCAAATAAGGAAAAAGTTATACAGAGGTCACTCAGAAATCAGAAGAAAAGTCCACAGACCTCTAGCTTAACAATAATTTTAAATGATCATCCTTTATTAGTATTATTTTATCTATTTATTTATAAACAGAGTGAAAGCATTGGGTTGGGGATGCTTTAAAAAAATGTTAAAATAACCCAGTTAACCCAGTTCTCTTATCATTGGTGTTTTATTGAATCTGCTGTCACAGACAGACAGACAGACAGGCCTGGTGAGTTATTCTACTGAGGTGGTCTTGTTCCTCGATTGCCCATATTAGCATTCACGAGCTCGTCTTCTACCAGGAATAGGCTTCTCACGCCTGCCTTAACCACAGCCATGAATTAATAACTATTCCTCATTATAGCTGGGTTTATTTCTACCACTTCAGCGAAGCTCACCAATACACCCTGTGTTAAATAACGTCAGAGCCGCACAAATCAGCCGGTGAATATAAAACCATAATAAATCATTTTGATGTACATTAAATTAGTGAGGATGAGATTTTATGTATTATCTGATTGGTTATAATGTGTTGATTAATGTTCTGCAGATTTGACCTTAGTTTCAGCTGTAATTATATTAATACACTTGTTTAAATGTGTATTAGTTTAACAAATATATTAACATACAGACACTTCACATACTTCACATTAAAAAATAATAATAAAAAATGCAATTGCTGTAACATGATAAAAGGGACTTTTCGTGTGTAATGCAAATTGTTACAAAGGCTCAGGAACAGAATCTGATGATTTACTGCTCTTTTCCTTTGTATTTAGAACACATACAGATCCAAACAGTTTATCATCAAATGAAACATTTTAAATGTATACATGTTCAGTATTATAAATTAATACTTTAATTAATTAAACATTCATTTATTCATTCATCTTCTATACCGCTTTTCCTATACAGGGTTGTGGCATTGGATCTGGATGGCAAAAGACTTTAGGCACAAGGCAGGGTACACTCTGAACAGGGTGCCAATCTACCGCAGAGGACCCACACACAGTACGGACAATTTTGGGAATGCTAGTTAGCCTAATATGCATGTCTTTGGACTGCCGGAGCACGTGGAGGAAACTGGTCTTGGGAGAACATGCTAACTGCCATGCTCACAGACATAATCAAACCCTCGACCCTGGAGGTGCAAGTTCACAGTGCTATGTAAATCAGCAAATCAGCATGCAAAAAGAAAATGTAATTTCTCTCTCTCTGAATTAAATAATGTTCTTTAAGAGTGTTAATTTTTTTTAAAATTTGTACTTAAATGACGGCTATAACCTTAGTTGATCTGTTTTTAATAAATATTATATTCACTGCCTAAACTGAACTGCCTAAAACAGGAAATATTTAATTGGATAATTACTGCAGTGATACAGCTAGCAAAGGTTATTTTAACCAAGTGTAACAATGAGTATCTTTTCTTAAAAAGATAAAAATGAATATCTCATTTCTTAAACAACCAAGTTGTAAGATACGGAAGCGTATTGCATTCACACACCAAAAAAAAAAAAAAAAAAAAAAAACTTAATATTTTAATGACTTAATATCTCATAATGTGATCCTGATCTCATAATTGTGACGTACTATCTCATAGTATTATGATATTATCTCATGATTATGACTTAGTATATCATAATTATGACTTACTAACTCATAATTATGAGATAAGGGGGAGCAATTTGTGGCAGGTGCCATTTTAGCACATGACATCCGAAACAAAAGTTACAGCATCCTTTAACTCGGAAGCGCCTCTTTGACACCCATGGAGATGTAGCACATATCCTATCATTTAGCTTGATGATTGTACACTAGGTGAATTAACTACTGGTCATTTCTGAAAACCCATAAATTGCGCGATTAATACATATTAACATGGTTTGAGTTTATCAATTTAATGATTTTGTATCCATGATGCATTCCATATTGGTTTAGCTACTTCTGAAGGAAGAGACCCACTTTGAGAAAGTCAGAATGTGCTTTCCTCCTGAACAGTCCTAAGCACTTTAGTTACCTGCGCAGTGGTGACATATTAATGATATCTCCCAGTATCAGGATCTCATAATTATGACATGTTATGTCATAATTATGAGATAACTCATAATTACAAGATAGTAAGTCATAATTACGAGTTAGTAAGTCATAATTTGTCGCTTCCGTAGTAAGACTTGTCCTGGGATGATTTAAAAAGAAGTTACTGTTTTTCAGAAGGGTCAAATTATTGGCCTGCATCAAGAAAAGGAAATGACTAAGAAGGTGAAATTACTAGAACTGGGTTAAGGACAATCCAACATAGTAATCCAACATCCAAAATAGTACTGAATCTCCACCTTCACAGAAGAAATATGGAAGGAAAACAAATGGTCCTGAAGATCATGATTGGAGATCACTTAAACTCACAGCTACAGTATGTTTTAATATGAATAGTTAATATAATATAAAATAGTTCAGTTTGGATACGGAAGTTTTCGGGAACACAAGCTTTTGACCGTAAGCTAACCGTAACGAGAAACAACAAAGAAGTTGTTAAACCGTA
>JAQMYL010000016.1:7908430-7924617 GCA_030014365.1 Clarias pachynema | reverse complement strand
GCATGGAAAAAAGGTCAGTTTGATATGCGGAATTGAGGAGACACAAGCTTTTGACCGTAATCTAACGTAAGCTAACCTTGAGTAACTTGATACAACAAATATATCGTTGTAAATGTAACCCGACATTGTGACCTACTGATACAGCGACTGGATTGTTCTAATTGAATATATTGAATATTTGATGCTGGAAAAATAAATACAAGAGACAAAGATCACTGGATTTCTGTGTGTCGTAAGTAACAAAAATACGCGTCAAAACTAGTGGAATAATATGACCACATACACAGTCAGTTTATGTTAAATAAATAAACATTTCTGAAAATCCCTTATTTACGCAGGTAGCGAGAGTTTCTGACTCTGAATCATTAAAAACTTTTTGCAAAGATCATGATCACATCATGAATCATTCCCATGCTGTGTACCACACTGCTGCAGGTTGAACAGTGACCAGTCCAGGTAATTAGGGCAGAATCGAGTACTGCATGCTTTGTGCTCACCTAATTAAGAGACTGCAATTTAATTGATTTAGTTTCAGAATGGTGCATGGGGGCATTTAGAGGAAAATGGGGAAAATTCCCTTGGACCTGATGGAGGAACTATTAAGAGTTGAAAATGAACTTCAAACCAAGCTTGTATATAAAACTTTAAATGACTTTCCTTAAATTGATGGAATTATTTCATACCACTTGCAGAATGCTCTACCAGGTTTTAACTGCAGGCACATTTTTCTACAATATATATATATATAGTGTACCAATCGTGACATGCTTATTGTTTATTAACTTATTTGTCTTCAGTAAGCACTTTATCCTGGTCAGGATCTATCAAGATCAGTCAAACCACTGTTTGCTGAGTAACACTTGTGTATGATTCAAGCCCATTCTTACTCTGATCTGAATTTTATATATATATATATATATATATGTGTGTGTGTGTGTGTGTGTGTGTGTGTGTGTGTGTGTGTTGCTATGAGCTGTAAGTACTTTAAGACATACTTTAAGACACAACTCTTTTATCATGCAATATTTCACATAGAGCTGACTTTATTTGCTCCAGATATCTCTCTCTCTCTCTATCTCTCTGTCTCTCTCCATATAAAGTATATGGTTAATTACAATTATTTTGTAATTAACCATCTTGCATAGCCTTAAATATGTTACTTAATGTAAGATAATGTAACTGTGCCATGGTCTGCTTATTGATTATTTTTTTATGCCTTTATGACAGATAGTTTAACTGAAGTGGCATTAGCAATTGGCCTGGAAACCTTTTTTCATGCACAAGAGTTTGTGAGCTTGTGCTTCAGGGAGGAGGTAATGTGAATTGATCGCACTTCATTGATTTTGTAATTGATGTCGGTGCATTGGCTACTTTTTTAATTGTAACAACACACAAGGCTTGTCATTTATATTGAGTGGTAAGGAGGTCTTCAATTTCTGACTGAGGAAGGATGTCCAAGGATGATTTTAATGTCTAAAAGCACTTGCTCAAAGGCCAGATCACATTACAAATACCGGAAATATCATGGTAATAATATCTTAAACTGTGCCTAGATGAATGGTAGTATTTTTTTTTCCTTTTTTTTTTTATTATCTTCCCTTCATTCCGTCTTTTAGAAGCTACTCATTTACAAACACACAATTATGCAAATATGGTAAGTTTGCCAAAAGGGCATGTACAATACATTACAAAGTAATGAGCATGGAGCTGCATGGAGAGCACACACATAACACAATGATAATAATACAAACACATGCCCAAATGTACACAAAAACACACATATGTATGCCTGTAGGACTGAGACAAGGACCTCATTCATTCTACCCTTTCCAGGATGAATACTATTGACTAATGGACCATTTGATGCTTGTCGCTTCTCTCAGATAGATAATGGGTCCAGGGACCACCACAGTCTGCACATCATACTAAACAGACTGATAAAGATGTTCTGGTGGTTTGGGGTTAGTAAAATTCTGTAGTAATTGTGTAGAAACCATAAGAGCAGAACTCTGTGATCTTGCCTGGGACTTTGAAATATGCTGAGTAACAGAACACAGATACAGTATTAGAGTAAAACTATCTTTCTTACTCTATATAATTCCCTGCTATACTAATGTACTTATTCCAGCATTTCAATAGTGCTTGGATACCATCAAAGTGAAGGTTTGCTGAATACTTCTCGCATCATGGCTGAAATTCTGACCTCCCAGAAACTCCTTTTTACTTTTGCATCTTTACTTAAAAAGATAAATGAATAAATCAATGGATTTTGTTTGATATTGTGTTGAAATGTTACTGTAAATGCCATTCAAATACCTTAATTTAAACGAAACATATTTGTGCAACTTTGGTCTTTTTTTACCCAGGGATGCTACATTGCACCTACTACTGCTAGTTTCTTTATAAAGTTAAGTGATGGTGATTCAGCAGAAGGTAAGAAAATTAACATAGACTGAATTTATAAGTGCTGAAGTTTGAATGTCGACAGAAGGATGTACATAGGTTGGTCAGGGCTTGTGTTTACAGAAAATTTATAATAATCATTTTTACAGATTTCCATTTTCTTCCCATGTCTGTGAGGTTGTATAACAATAGTTACTAGGGTTAGGGTTAGTAACAATAGTAACAATAGTTACTGAAGATAATGAACTAATCATCACATAGTGACACGACAGCATTGACATCATAAGTTTATACATCTGATAGAAGTCTATAAACATGACCTATATATGATTTATTAAGTCTGAATAACATATATGAATGACATATATCCTTCTCGAAAATCTTCTGCTGTAAGATTCTACATAAACAGTGAAACAAAAAAGTGAGAACTCCATTTTTGCTGTTCTGAGAAAAAAAAGTTTTTTGTTTATTTGTTTGCTTTTTAAAAAAGAAATGAAGTAATAAGTATCGACAGTGATACTTTGAAGTATTTTCTTTGAAGAGTGCGAAATAGCGCAGATGCCAAACTATTATTTGAGTTATTTTCGATTGTATTACTCTGTGATTTTGCAAAATGCTATAAATACACCCGCTACAGTTTTATCACAATGGATAAATCAGCTTTCAGTTGTGTTTGTGGTAAATTGAGTATGCAATTTAGTGTGAAACATACAGTATGCAGGATGAGGACAAATAAATATAAAAAAAAAAAAATCATACTTTGATTGTATTCTTGTATACTGCAATGGCAGTAAAAAATGTAAGAAAAAGTAACAAAAACTTTTTAAAGTAATAAACATCCTTATTGACCATTTGGGTAATAAAACTTATGTCAAGTTTGGCAGCTGCTACACCACATTATCCATGAGGCCATGACGCCATGTTTAGTTACAACAACTACTTTCTTAATATAGCTTTGCTATTAGTATATTATTGCTTAATATAACTATTGCTATAGGTATTTTTTCAGACAGTTGCCAACGAATATAAAAAAAACAATGGTTTTGTCACGTACCGTGGGTGTGTGGTTCGGCATAAATGCAGAGGAAACAGAGGTGAAGGTCATCTTTTATTGAAGATCATACATAAACAAACATAAAGTAGCTCTACTCAAAATGTCCTTAACTTAACTAGAGAGTCTTTCTGTAACAACGAAAACCCACGTCACTTACGCACCACGACCTTTAATACTCGACGCCTGACTTACTTCCAGCCAGGCTATTTATAATTGTCACTATAATTAGTTTGCCTCGTCCCAGGTGTACTCTCTTCACCTGGCCGAGGCGCCTTGTGGGAACTGAAGTTTTAACTTAACTCTCTAACTGAGAACACAAACCAACAGGGCGTTTTAGCGCCCTCTAGGGGTGAACCCTCACAGGTTTGGCCTTCTTATTTACTTGAAGGAGAGTCATTTACATTACTGCAGCTTTGTAACAAGGGACTGGATTTGAAATATTCAATAGAGCATTGATTGCAAGCCAGTGAAGCATATCAGGCAAATAACCAGGAGCGATGTTCTTCTCTTTGGGTCTATAGTCTTCTACAATTGAATTCGGTACATAACCTTACTTTAATGTCTACTTAAAGGCACCGTAGAAATCAATTTCACCCTGCAACTTTCATATATATTTTTATCCAAAGTTTGAATTACACTCCTTAATAATTACAAGTCCTTAAAAATGAGCTAGACATGCTGCCAGGGTTTGGAGAATATGAGTCATGTCTTTTGAAACTGTATGTCCTGTCCAAAATAGTGTTCTGACCTTGAGCATGATATTCCAGGGACCCACTCAGGTTTTAAACCTGACGATTATTCTCAAATTCCAATTCAAAATGTGATATGATAATGAGAGCACACCCTCAATTATGCATATTAAGTGGTATTAATCCACTGAATTAGCCTTTTTATTATCACAAATGTCTTTCCAATAATAGTTTAGTCCTATGAAAAATACATTTCCCATCTTGCAATCATTACGGCAACCGGTAGCACCTGGGACTTCACTGTTTTAGTGCATGGAGAAAACTCTCAGACACTGATTCTTCTGTGTAGACAAGGTCAGGTAACCCTGTATTTCCTGTTTGTGTAATTGCAGAGGTCTTTGTGAAGAGAAATACAACAACAACAAAAATATATATTTGGTGGATTGAGTACTTGGCTATCTCGCACTCACACTTTCTCCCTCTCGATTTAATTTTGCTTTCTGTGGCTTATTGTTACCACGCCTTTGCTTTCATCTTCTTATTGATTTTTGTACAATTCTGTGTGCCAGCTGTTGTCCTACCCCCATAGCTCATGAAGCAGAGTGTATGACTCTGCCTGTAAGGATCTTTGTTTAATTCCTGCTAGCCAGTACACTCTAATTTGCTTTATTCTATCAGTTCTCCTATCTGCCTGGTTCTCTTGCACTGGTGCCACATCATCTGTTAACAATGCCCGGTTAACTCCCCTTTGCAAGTGGAAGAACTAGGTTCAATCCTAAATAAACAAAAATGTCACTTCACTCATTTGACTGGCCAGAGTCTGCTATTGGGTCTGTTCTTTGGGGGCCTCTGAGTGTTTTAGTTGTTGAGATGTTCTTTATATTTACAGTAGTTCTGATAACTGGCTTTGTCATAACCATTAATTCTAATCAGTATATAAGTAAATTTGAAATCCATAATTTATATTCATGTAAATTATTTTTGATTATTTTCAAAGAAGAAAGAAAATGGGATGATCAGGGTTCAAACCTGAACCATGTATACATACTGCAGCTAGATTGCTGAAATATGGCCAGGCCAGGCTGGCCTTTGATTATGAGTTTAAATGCAGGAAGTGATGCATAATTTAACACCCCTTCTCTGCATCAGGCTGTTGCTGTGATACAGGACTGGGGGTGATTTATAATTCTTAAAGGCAATCAAGCAGCACACGTAAATAAAGAACTTTAAAAGAATACCATCACAGCATGCCTACCAAATGTTGTTTCAGGCTTCCTACTGTGATAAAAGAGCTGCTTTTAGAATTTGCTCTAACAAGATCTTGGCCATGGCAACAAAAGAAATAAATTAAGAAGATGCTGTTTGGGACAGTGTACATAGATTGCGTATCACAAACAGGAGTTACTGGAAAAGACCTTTCCAGAATCCTTTCTGGAACTGCTATCTGGATGTATTTCCAATCAGAATTAATTTATTTCTTCTGTGAATCCTAAATTTAGAATATATTAAAATCTATGTTCATTTACATGTTACGTGGAGAGGTGGTTGTTGTACAGTAAGTGTGCTAACATGGCTCAAACTCTCTGTCTGGGGCTGATCCTTTTCTAGGCCAGACAGTAGATTCATACAGCCTATCTGTGACAGTTACTGTATGTCAGGTGATTGCCATGATTATAGGAAACCACCCCTGAGTGGCATTTGGGCTGAAAATTTTAAAGTTAAAAGCTAGTTGTCAAACCCCTGGCCATCTATTTAAAAAAAAAAAAAAAAAAAAAAAAAACATCTTTCACATATTAGGGTGAATTTCTATGAGTGCTTAATCTGATGAAGGCATGGAATATAGACACTTATCAGCCAAAATATTAACATAATAATACTGATCATCAATTATATACCTGTAAAATGGTGACAGGATCATGTTCCCCATCCAAAGGCCCATCCTTCAGGTGCAGTCCAACAGAAAAGCCAATGCAGCATAAATTGCTGAAACATGCCAACACTGGTGATGATAGGAAGGCACCAGAACACTCAATGCACTACATCCTGGGCCCATCAGGCAAAGAGCCCAATCCATCCTCCAAACTCCCCAGATTGAGTACCCATGGGATGCACCAGACGAACAAGTCCGATCCACTGAGGCCCCACCCTGAAACCCACATCACCCAATAGATGTGCCACTAAGATCCCAATGCCATATACCACAGCACATCCTTTAAGTTGTTGTGGAGTCAAGACCCGAGGGGCCAGAGCTGCCCCTCGAGTCTTGACTCCACCAGGTGGCACAAGGGGAAGATGAGCAATATTGGGCATAATGTTTTTGTCTGTAGTGTTATGCCTGATCGGTGTAAAGCCTACCATGTGCATGTGACAGCTGAACATTATTTGATAAATACATAAGCTAACAGATGTTTGTGATGGTTAATGTGGCTGTTATTCAGAGATGAGTTTTCCCATGCGCTTACTATTGGTTTGCAATTTATAGATATTGGTAGTTGTGGCCCACAGTCATGTGCCTCTTAATGAACTACCACTTGTCCTATTGCATTATCCTGTTGTTTTCACTTGGTGTTGTTTTCTGTGGTGTATGGAGTTTTTTTTATGTTATCCTGTGTATGTGCCCAAGTTTTGTATCTTCTCCTGTTGTAGGCGCCCAAGTGGATTTTCACACATCTTCCAATAGCATGCTAGTAGATGGACTGAAGACTCTAAATTGTCCCTAGTGAAAATATATACAGTACATTCATGTATATGTTTAGTCCACAGTGTGTTTCTGTGAAGAAGAAAAAATGTGTTTGCAAAAAAAGAAAATTCCACATCTTTGGAGTCCAAGGAGAAGAAAAGCAGGCACCTGAGAACAGCTCTTAAGGCTTGTGGATATCCTAAGAGGGCATTTGCCAAATCACTGACCAATTCTAGCAGAGGAATGATGAACAGAGCTGAGACCCAGAGTCAATGAAAGAACCGTGTAAGTTCTTACATTGTGTATATCTGACAAGCTCTAGGGGATCTTTGGAAAACAATGGATACCTGTTTATTTTAAACCCACTAACAAAGTGAAGCAGAGACTGGTTTACCCAAAGTACTGGCAACCAAAACACAAGTAAAGCAAAATAGTGTATGTAGTCCAGTACATCGAAAAGTATTCAGAGCTCAACCCTATAGAAATCTTCTTCTTCTTTGTCTTTCGGCTGTTCCAACCATACAGCCTTTAAATCGCATTCAGTAATGTACTTGCATTTAAAAGAAGAATAAAACACATCTGAGGACAACAATGTGCATATTTTGAACAGAGGGTAGATGGCATGATATACAGGAGAATCTCAATAAATTTGAATATCATTGAAAAGTTGATTTATTTCAGTAAATCAATTCAGAAAGATTTATTAGACACAGACTGATTCATTTCAAGTGTCTTTTAATTTGGATGATTATGGCAACCCAAAATTCAGTATGTCAGAAATTTGAATATTACTTAAAATCAATTTAAAAAAAATTTTTTAACACAGAAATGTTGTACTACTGAAAATTATGAACATGTACTGCACTCAGTAGTTGGTGGGGGACCCCTTTGCATCCATTACTGCAGCAATGCGGTGTGGCATTGAGGCGATCAGTCTGTGGCACTGCCAAGGTGTTATGGTTGCTCCTGCATTGTTGCATCTGGTGTTTCACATCTTACTCTTCACAACATCCCACTGATTCTCTGTGGGGTTTAGGTTGAGCAAGTTTGCTGACCAATCAAGCACAGGGATACCATGGCCCTTAAACCAGGTATTAGTACTTTAGGCAGCGTGGGCAGGTGTGCTGCTGGAAAATGAAATCAGCTTCTCCATAAAGCAGGTCAGCAGAGAGAAGCATGAAGTGCTCTAAAACTTCCTGGTAGATACCTGCGCTGATCTTGGACCTGATAAAACACAGTGGACCAACACCAGCAGATGATATGGCTCCCCAAACCACCACTCACCACTGTGCAAACTTTACACTGGACCTCAGCAACGTGGATTCTGTGCCTCTTCTCTCTTCCTCCAGACTTTGGGACCCTAATTTCCAAATGAAATTTACTTTCATCTGAAACATGGACTTTGGTGAACCGAGCAACAACCCAGTCCTTTTTGTCCTTAGCCCAGGAAGACACCTCTGATGGTGTCTCTGGTTAAAGAGTGGCTTTAGTGGCACGAGGAATGCGACAGTTGTAGCCCGTGTCATGAATTCATCTGTGCGTGGTGGCTCTTAAAGCACTGACTCCAGCTGCAGGCTACGCTTTGTGAATCTCCCCAAAATTCTTGAATGGGCTTTGTTTCACAATCCTCTCAAGGCTGCGGCTAACCCTGTTGCTTGTGCATCATTTTCTGCCACATTTTTCCCTCCATTCAATATTCCATATATCCAATATTTCATAAATGTGCTTGGATACAGCACTCTGTAAAATAAATCAACTTTTCGATGATGTTCTAATTTACTGAAATGCACCTGTATTGGATAAAGGATATATTGTATAATGGATACCCGAAATATATCCTCCAAGCTATGATAGTCCAATGTTATCTGTACCATGGTATATAGTACCATGTTTCTGTAAACAGTATCAAGGTACTTATTCGCAAATATAGTACATGTACCACACTATGTACTTTAGTATAGAACTATGGAACACCCACCAAGATCCTATCAAAAATATGTTAATACATATGAATGTTACATAATGGTGTTTATATAGTATGGTACAATAGTATCTATGTAACATTTATTAAATTACATAGTGTATGTTGAAACTCTTAAAATTATATCCAACAAAATGGTACTGCCTGTACTATGCTACACCAGAAGTATGTACTAACATCTAATATGGTACAATATGTATGAACATACCATATTAGATACCTGCTAAACGTTGTTAGCCAATAAACATCAAGGTATTATCTCACAGTACTTACATGGTGATATGTGACAGTAACTACCACGGTATTCAACAAAGTACAGTGGGACATACCATAGCACTACCACAGTACCCACTGAAGTGCCATTATGGGATGTACTATAGTTTACCAATACAATGGAAAGTTGTATCTTTAAATTATTGTGTATAATTTCTTAAGTACTAATCTACATACAAAACATTTTATTTATGAAAAGGTTCGAACCATTTGCACAAATATAAGAATCACTCTGCAGATCATTTTATATGGGACTAAGGACACTTCATTTCAAGTGAGACATGGATGTCTTTTAGCACTGGGCCTGTAATTTAATACCTGAAGCAAAAAATTGGTTCAAAATCCCTTTAACAACAGTTTAGCTCTTAAAACATTTACTTGATGCAGGTGAAAGCAACCCACCAGGGGGCACTGTGAGAGTAATTTTGATCAAAAAGCCTCCTGCTTACCTTTTACCCTGTACTGATTTAGGAGAATGACCAGCACTGTTTACTGAAGGTTGCAATTTCTTTCATTCTTCGTTATTTCCTGTGGTACCTGCCCCCCCCCCCACACACACACACCCTTTTTTTTATTTAGGTACTCTAGGTAAATATCAGCTTTACAGGTTCTGCATCACATTCGACCTGATCATCCTAACAGAACTCTGAGAAATCTTGGCTTCTTATTAACGATACATTAAGCAGGGTTCCTATCAGAGTTGTTTACTTGATATTTATTCTTTCATAGTTATTAAGTAATGCTGTTGAGAATTAGTGACAGAATCAATTTGTGATTCATTTCTGTAATATGAAATATATTCTGAAATATGACAATTTAAAAGTTTTTTTAGGAGTTAAGACAAGTATATATGGGTTTAAAGAACATTGGGTAGTTTAGCTCATATTTTGAAGATAACTAGACAATCTGAAATAGAACTATCACCTCTGTACCTCCTGCAATTCAAATACAATATAACGATTTCCATTATATCATAAGGTCCATTTACCACCTCTGATTTTCAAAGGATACATTACTATGTAATGTTACTATTTAACTATTTAACTCCCAGTTTTCAATGCTAGGACTAGAAGATTTAATATTGACTGAATATTTTAAGTAATTACTATATATATATATATATATATATGGAACTAGGGTGGGGGCTGACCAATGCATTATTAAGACTTACTGTAGAAGTATAATGGTTGATTATCAACTTCATGGAAGAAATGTGGCCAGAAAAAATAAATATGCATGATCCACGATCACTTAAACACCTGGCGTTTGGAATGTTTTTGTTAATTTTTAATATAAACAAATAAAGACTGAAATATTAAGTATTCATAGATATCACTCACAACTTGGTTAAACTACCTTGGCAGCAATGACAGCCTCAAGTCTGCTTGTGATTGATGGTACAAGCTTGGCACACACCTTTCTTTTTGAAGTTTCTTTCATTCTTCTTGGCAGAATCAAATCAAGCGCCACCAGTTTGGATGGACAGCATTGGCGTTTTGTCAGTGGTATGCTTCAGGTCGTTGATTCGTTGTAAACTGTTGCCCAAGCCTGAGATCCTGAGCACTCTGGATAAAGTGTTTACTCAGGATACCTCTGTATATTTCTGCATTAATTTTCCCCCTCTATTCTGTCTTCCAGTCCCAGTTGCAGACAAACATCCCTTCAGCATGAGGTTGTTTGACTGTAGGGATGGTTTTATTAAGGTGATTGCGTAGTGCCGGATTCCTCCATGAATTGTGATAGGAATTCTATTAAATAGTTAAAGGATTTTTCTTCTTATGGTCTTGAGAATCCTTCAGGTGCTTTTTGGCAAACTCCCAGAAGGCTGTCATGTGCCTTTTAGTGAGGAATCTGGCCATTCTACCATAGAGGTCTGATTGGTGGAGTGCTGCAGTGATGATTGTCCTTCTGCAAGACTCTCCCATCTCCACAAGGGAGCTCATTTATAGTGACCCATGGGTTCTTGGTTACCTATGTCTCTGATTACTCAGTGTGGCTGGGCAGTCAGATCTGGGAAGACTGTTGGTTGTTCCAAATCTCTCCCATCAGAGAATGATGGAAGCTATCATTCTGCTGGGCGCTTTCAATGCTACATATAGTTTCTCCTATCCTTCCCTAGATCTTGTGTCTTGACGCAATCCTGTCTTGCACAGATAATTCTCTTGATCCCTTGGCTTTGTTTTCACTCTGACATGCACCATCTACCATGAGACCTTGTAGTATAGCTATCAATAATGCATTAATTCATTGTAAACTATGTCCAGTCTAGTCTTATTTCATGTCAGCTCTTCATTAGTACAGTAATGTATTGCAGGTTTACATCACATGGTATCATATGCAGGTGTGAGTGCATTGTTTGTGTATGAATAAATGAGCACTTTATCGTACGGATACCTGATACAAATTCGGGACAGAACATTAGTACAGTGAATTGTCTTAAGACTTAGCATTCTAACATATCTTTAAAATCTCTTCTGCAGCAATAGCAGTACATACAGTATGTGGGAACAGTAGGCAGAATGAGTTATATGGTTTGGGAAATAACGGCCACTGTTGCCTGAAGGGCTTATTAAAATGGATTTTATTGAATTATTCTGCACAAGTAATATCCTATAACTGCGCTCAATCAAGAACATGAACATTTGAGAACTAATTTTCAGTAGCCAAGCATTTTTCTTTTAGAAAAAAAAGCATGAATAAAATAAATCCATTGACTCTTGTACCAAGACTCCACTGTAATCTTCTTGCTCAAACATTTGTGTAACTAATGAAATATATTTATTCACTGTTTAAAAGTATTCTTAAAATGAACTCGCTTTATGCTTTCTGTTGAGAAATAATAATCCTGTGACTTATTTGGAGGCTAAAGAGGAGAAGCCTCCTAATTCATTCAGTAACAACAGGCATAATTTTGGTGATTTTGTCATTTTCCAGAAGATTTTATATTTGATTGCTGGAGAGACTTAAGAGACTTACTTCCTTTTGTTTTCCATTTGGATGTGTGGTTTATTTTTGCACTACCTTTATTTATAAAATGAGTTCTTAATGATTAAGTAATTTCCCCAATTGAGTTGAGTCACATGCCAAGTCAGTTTTCTTCAAGTTCAGAAAGCAAAATTACTTTAGCTTTTTACACAAACTTCAAATGGATCATAATTGCAGATGATTGTCCTACTTTACAAAATGACTGGGACATAACACACAAATAATAAACCTTTTTATGTGCACTTGTTAACTACAACACTTTCTGGTGATTACTGGGACTCATTCTTCAAAACAATGTGAAAATCAATATAGTGCTAAGAGTTTTCTGTACATCTCATGGTCAAATGGCTCCATAAAAAAAAATCAGAAGTTATTTGTTGGTAAATCAGTAATTTATGTCTGAAGGTGATCTTTTATTTAGTGAAATTCAGTCCTGGCACAACCCAAAACTGAACTTGTTTGGAATTTTTTTAACAAAAATGGCAAGTTTATTACCTTATAACCTGAAAAAAAAAAAAAAAAAAGTGTCATATGAACAAATGGGTTGGAGTGTAAAGTTACGATAATAAACACAGCACAAAAATTACAACATTTCAGCTAGACCTCCTCCTTCCCAGTGGCCTGCTTTTCACTGGTGAAGGATGTGGACAGATACAACACCTCTCCTGCTGCTAAATATTGATTGTCAAAGAAATACAAGTCACATAAATATTGATTACTCTTTTACAGCATTCTGGACTCACACCAATTATTAAAGAAGACTAATGGCTCTAGTAAAAAATATTATAGTCAGTAAGTTATAGCATAGAGAGGTTGATCTGAAACCCTTCCCAGTAACAAGTCTTCTATTGTGTATAGAAGGAAAAAAAATGTACAACAGCATCTGTTTCACTGGGGAGCTCATTAGTTTTAGTTTCATCATGCAAATAGTAATCATCAACTTTTATTGTAATTTTTATGGGATGTACAAAATGTAGCTAAAAATGATTCTGGTTGTTGTTACTGACCTTGTTTCAAACTACAGAAACTTTCAAATGCAAAGCGTTTAGAAAGTTTGACAAGAAAATTGCAGCATAAAAGCTTTGACTGATATTACACTCACAACACTAAAGTACTTCAGAGCTCAGAAATAAAATAGACATTTTTAAACTGTTAACATCTCTTGGGTGACTGTCTGCTATTACATAGTGTTGGTCATTTTTTAACCCGTATACATAACTTTTCTACTGAAAACAGTATTTTCGCAGTATTTCTGTGAAACTCATTCATGGTGCCTCAGAGTGCTTGCAGTCAAGTGATCGGCAATCAAAAAAATCATGCCTGCCATTGATGATACCACCAAGGTCCTGCAGCTGCTTTCGCCGAGGGGTCGTCACAGTGGAACATCCGATTCGCACACAACTTGGCACATGTTGTACGGTTTTATGCAGTTCCTGATGCAACCTTCCAATTATATCCGGGCTTGGGACCAGCACTGCATCCAGTGACTTCCACATGTCAGACAAGAAACCTACCACTGAGCCACAAAACTCTGGCAGATTTATGCTAAGGTGATATTTGCAGTTCTCATCAGTCATGAATTAATGTTACACTATCATTCAGTAAAACCGAAACATTGTTAAGCAGGATAGAGGATAGAGTAGTTTGCATTGTGTTATTAAACACGTGAGTTTCTGATCTATTTTTCTCTCTCCCTTACTGTTCACAGCAGTGCATTTAGCCATTTAATGTGATTGACAATGTATTTTATTATTAAAAAATTAGATCTACTTGATTTAGGATTTAAGGAAACAAACAATGATTTAACATTAAAAAGATACAAGATACAAGATAATGCTGACTGAATACTATAAAAAGCTTAGCAGCACTAATTAAAACATAATGACAGGACCATCTCATTTAAACCCTCCATGTACCCTAAATTAACAAACATAACATAATAATCTAAAAACAAAAAAAAGTTTGGTCGTGTTAAAATTACTGAACTTCTATTTCATTATTATGTACCTGAGATAAAACTGTCACGACATAAGCACGAGTGATCACAGACAGGGGCTCATCTTTGACCATGTTTAGTCTTGTGTCCATGGTGAATGGTTAATAATGACAAATCTCTTTTTCACGCCTGCAGAAAGATCACCAGTCAAAATAGTGAATGGTTTGTTTTTACATCAGTTCTGATGAAGAGGGTGTCAATTTGATTAAAAAAAACAAAATAAAAAAAAACGTATGTTAATGTTGGACTGAATTCTGGTTAACAAATCAAAAGTATTTGTGCTGACTAACATACTTTCCCACTTCACCAAACAATGTGCTAGTAGCTTTATTTACTTTTTACTCTTGTAATCTATCATCCTGCAAAGATTATATTGGGTATGAGTCAGTTTAACAAACAAAGCAGAATAGTCAGTCTAAAACTATGCTTGCTTAGTGTAATTTCCTCAGGAAGTAAATTTCACACTTTGATCGAGTTGTTAGATAGCTGTGGCTATGTGCTGCCTCAAAATAGGAAAAGAGCCTAACCAATTCTGTTAACAATTAGATAACAGCAGTCAAATTGTCTGATGCTCCTTTGTGTTAGCCAGAACTAAATCTTTGAATGTAATTTTCTTTCTTTTTCCCTACTTTTGAGAATAATTTTAAAATCGCTTCTGGTAATTTCTGCAATGTCTCTAGGTTCTATATCTATATACAAAATCTCACCATGTGCAAGGGTTTTCTGTGCCACACGTACTGTTTGAGCTCAGTCTATAGGCTTACAAATATATATATATATATATAGTACACAGGGTTCTCATTCCTTTTCTTGCTTCATGTAGTCATGGCAACTGGAGATGAATTTGTCATATACTCTAATACAGTGGAAGCTAGAAAGACTACTTAGGAATTCATCTCAGGTCAGGAGTGAAAACATTTCCAGTCTGATGTTGTCCAAGCTGTTGCACCTCAATAACAGATGGATGTGATCAGTTCCATCTTGGCTCAGTCACACAGCGATGCCCACACGGATCGGGTGGCACAAGGCCAGTTAAGATCACGTAAGAACAAATTATGCCAGCAGAGCACACCCTTTTTTGAGGTGTCCGAATTGCCTCTGACTGGGTGGTCAATTGAACCAATCATTTAAAGCCTATGACTGCCATGCTACATGTCTTTTACATCTATTATTCAGGTTTAATAGGTGTATAATAATAAATCTGTTTATTATATTACACTGTAAAGGATGCATACTTACATTGTGCGCATGTGGATGAGCTGGCGTTTCAGCCAAAATAATTGACCCTGAAAGTGAGAGTGAGCAGCAAGGAAGCTCATGTTCATTAAAAACTCTCCATTTATATATGGAGATATATATATTTTTCCCCCACTGGCTCTATGTATTTTCAAAAGCCAATGCAGCACAACTCGCAGAAAAACAATCATTGCTGCCCTTACACAAAGAAAATAGATTTCTCTATATATTAACTGTCAATATATGAAATAATTTAGTGTTCAGATCTACTGGTAAATTGAACAGGTTTTATAATGTTAATATTCCTCGTTGCTACACTAACTGATACTAACTAATAATTAACAAAAAAAAAAGATATTCGTATTAAAAAATATATTCACAAATTAAGAGTGATATATTGTATTAATTTAATACAATATACAGAAAAATACCTATGGAATTGCTGCTTTTCATCTGCACTTAAATCCTAGGTATTAAAAATATATATTTAAATATATTCAATTGTATATCTTAATTTATGTAATTTTATATTCAACAACATACTTCTTAATATATTGAATCAAATTTGAATATATCTATTTCTTTATATATTTTTTACAGTATGCTTATAGTTCAAACAAAATTTTAGAGGCATTAATCAGAACATAACGACAAAGTAAAAGTGTGCGTTAAATTCTTAAACATGCATAAACTTTAAAATTATGTTTCAAAAGAACAATTCTAAGTACAGTGAAACCTCGGACTGCGAGTAACGCGGTTTGCGAGCGTTCCTCAAGACGAGCAAAGGTTTTTAATAAATTTTTATTACAAATTAACAAGTCTTGGTTTACGAGTACCGAGTATCATGTATCACGCATGCGCTTCTTGTTTTGACACCGAGCGTCACGTGA
>JAQMYL010000016.1:7786981-7798224 GCA_030014365.1 Clarias pachynema | reverse complement strand
CTCTCTCATCTTTTTAAGTGGGAGAACTTGCACAATTGGTGGCTGACTAAATACTTTTTTGCCCCACTGTATATCTTTCAGGTGAAATCCTGCAATCTTACATTAGCACAACACCCATAAGCCCCATAAGCCTAGAAACTGAACACTTCTCGACTGCACAAAAAATTTAATACACTCACTCACTCATCATCTACACAACTTTATCATGTATTCAGGGTCAGGGGGGCCCTGGAGCCTATCCCAGCATACTTAAGGCATGAGACATGGTACACCGTGGATGGGTGCCAATCCATCAAAGAGCACACACTCATTCGCACTCTACGGGCAATTCGGGAACGCTAATTAGACTAATCTGCATGTCTTCTACATGCAAAATCACCAAGAACGGGGAGAACAAACAAACTCCATGCACACAGACCTGAGGCGGGAATCAAACCGGGACCCTGGAGGTGCAAACCACTAAGCCACTGTGTTGTCATGAAATACACCATGCTGGTTATTACTTTTTAGGTGACAACTTTCTCCAGGATCTTAAATAGAAAAGTCATTTGACAAGCGTATGATTTTACATACTATATTTGTAAGGAAGAAAATTCATCGAGCACTTAAGAATAAGAGTAACACTATTAATAGGAATAAATTTATTTTGTTTCTTTTAATTGTTGAACTCATTCGGTATTGTCATTCTGTCTTTCTTTGGCTAGACGTGATTGTGTGAATGTGCAATTCAAATGTCTTAAAGAGAACATTTTAAAATGTATTGTCAATTAGTCTGACAGGGAGAGATTGTGAATTTATCTGAATGTCTTTATCTAAAGAGAAGGATGAAAGTGAAAGAGTGAGCGAGAAAGAGAGAGAGAGAATGTGTGGGCACTGTTTCCTCACAACAACTGACTACGTCCACTTTTATGCCTTCTACCAGACACACAAATGCACACAGTTCTTGCCAAGGAGGCTGTTTCATCTGTTTTCTCAGTATTCCACTCATCCTATACATTTATAGTCAGGTCTTTTCATTACAAAGTCCTATTATACCAGTGGAGAGCCTTGAACATACCATTTACCATTTAACAGATGTTGAATTGAAACACTGTCAAAGCAACTGAAGACTGCAACTGAAACAAACAAACAAAAAAAAACGAACAAAGCAAGCATGCAAAATGAGCACTGTTTCATTATGCAAGGTCAGGTTGCTTTAAATGCAATGCTA
This sequence comes from Clarias pachynema, assembly GCA_030014365.1. Classification (NCBI taxonomy): domain Eukaryota; kingdom Metazoa; phylum Chordata; class Actinopteri; order Siluriformes; family Clariidae; genus Clarias; species Clarias pachynema. The sequence goes on along the minus strand of JAQMYL010000016.1, from coordinate 7,797,014 downwards.
AATCCTTGTACGGATTACTTTAATGATAATGTTAGTCTGAATGTGGCTGCTAAACAATTATGGTGTCCTTAAGAAAAGGTTGCCAGATATTTATTCTGTATTAAGTAGAAATGTCTGAAATGGGGCTTTGCCTTGCGTTTAAACCCAATGGATTTTTCCCCTTGGGCTTTGTTCCTTTTATCCACACCGGATCATTGGATCTGGCATGGGTTTTACCCCAGATACCACAAGCCAAGATTTTTTTAACCAGGCATGGGGGTAGCACAGAATGATGTTGTATTGGGGGTAGGGTTAAGGGTCTTACCCAAGGACCTAACAGTGGCAGGGCTTAAACAATCTGTTCAACTGACAAAAAATGAAAAGTTTAAACGGGAATAATATAATGATAGGAGTCTCTAGTACAGTATATGTTCTAAAGAATTAAAGAATTCTAGTATATTAAAAGTCCATTGCTGCATGAATGGACTTTGTTGTCATTACCACATCAAACACTGCAAATGTGGATTAATTTAATAACACAGTTTTCGCGCATTATTCAATCAGCTTACAAAATAGCAAATAATCCAGCACAATTTATTATTCTGAATTGTTCTTCATACACAATGATCCTATTCAAATTGATTAAAGGATAATGGTCCAGAACATAATCTACACAAATCATGAATGTTTATTCTACATGACTGGGTTGATTAACTCAAAATCTGTTCATGAATTAAAAGTAAGTTAACTTTTGTATAATACAATAACTGATTAACTGAATAACTAATCAAGATACATTTTACCAACTTAAGGTCAAGAATGTTTAGAGGGTTTTTTTGTGACTATTCTCTGAACTTAGTGACCTTATCATCCGTAATGAATATAAAGTCATTAATATCACACCTTCATGAATATCCTCCATCATGGACATTGCATTTTTATTTATTACATTTTTTTGTGGACTAGGAGAAGTGATCAAATTCTCAGCTGCGATTTCATCGTGTACATCAGTAGGATTTTCTCAAGGGCAAAATGAAGGAACTTAGGCCCGTTCACCTAAAATGCATGAGCTGCTTCCTTCCAGACAGCATGGTGTTAATTGTGTTGCAGTGCTGCCAGAAAGACCTGAGAAGAAATGTCAAATACTTACTTAGCATGCAGCTGAAAGAGATCAATGCACCTTTCATAGGCTCCCCTCTATAACCTGAGCTCCTTCGCAAGTAAATGGAAAGGCCAAAACATGAACAAAAAAGTCCTGAGCAGGGTTAATAACTTGGTTCCTGTGGATAGAACAAATTGAGGTTTATTGACACCTGCTATTTCTTTTTTGATAGAGGCGAGAGACCTCATCAAATCAGCGACATAGCCATTTGTGACCAACTGTGCAATTTTTCTTATTCATTGCTTTTCATAATAGTATTGTTTCCACTGGACCTCTTTTTTTTTATTTTTTTATACCTAATGATTGTATTGGTTGGTATTGTTTCCTTCACTCTCAAACTCAGGCCTTCCAGGTAGAAAGCCAGACTCTAGCATGGTATTTGCATTTTTATCCAACAACAAATAATTAAATTATATTAGAAATATGTATTGATGGACAGTGATGATTTTGCATCCAGCATTTCGTACTCACCTTGATTGACTTTCATTCATTCATTTCCCATTCTCATTTTCCAGTGTATGGTCATGGGGGATCTGGAGCATGTGGGACACCCTGAATGGCAGGGCACAAGGGCACATCCACTCACATACTATAAATTAAAACTTTGGAAACAATGCATGTTTTTGGAAGTACCCCAAGGAAATTCACAAAGCACTAGGTAGAACAAGCAAACTTTATGCACACAGACTGAGAAGAAGACGAGATTCAAACACCCAGCCGTATTGGTGCTAAGCAACCGTGATTACCTATTAGACCGTGATTGACTTTCATTTATTCATTTTTAGAAATTTAGGCATTTGGCAGACGCCCTTATCCAGAGCAGCTTACGTTATCCCATTTTACGTCTGAGCAGATGAGGGTTAAGGGCCTTGCTCAAGAGCCTAACAGGGGCAACTTGGTGGTCATGGGATTTGAGCTTGGGACCTTCTGCACCATAGTCCAATGTCTTAACCACCGAGCTACCCCTGACCACTTTAATTAATCTGGTAGTGCACGTTTATGAATAATTGTTTACTGTGTGTACAAGGGACATTTAAGTCAAATCTGGATTTGTGATGAATTTCATGTGAATTTCAAGCACAGTACGATGATGAGACTCTTCACCTCTATAAAATATTTGAATAGTGCAAATGTTTTAAAGAAACCCATAGGTCCATGAATACCAATTTCCAGGCGAGGGGCTCGGAGCCCAATGCAGATGTTCATTCCTGTGAACATTCAGTAAGCTCTTGATTGTTGAAAATCAACAGATAATTTGTTGCCAATTTGTGTAAGAGAGGCATCTGTCTGCGGGAACTGCGCACACAATCAAATCAAACACCACTTGCATATAACAGGAACTCATTCTGGAGTTATTGCCACATCCCCTGTACAGTCCTGATCTTACTCCAAGCCTCCATTTCCACATGTTTGGGCATTTAAAGGAGTTCCTGGGAGGCCAGCGTTTTAGACATGAAGTAGGCAGTCTGATAACTATGTTCTGTTTTTCTGCACAATCAAAAGTTCTTGTTCGACTTTCGGCAAAAGTGAATCATCGGATAGACACATGTTGAGCATCCTATATTTATTTTGCTTTACAAGTTTATTCGATTATAAAACCGCAATTATATTTATGCTGGCTGGAATAATGCTATATAACTGTTTAAAATATTGTATTTTCTAACTTATATAGTTACATAATTACCGGTTTACACAGACTTTTAAATCTTCTAATTAATTCGTGTTGATTTGACACTCAAATCAGTTTATATGAATATGCTCATGTTATTACAATTTGCTTGTCCTATTATGATATAGTTACTTAAACAAGCAGTTTTATGGTGTTTCACAGCATTAAATTTAACAATACATGGATAAAACCTATGTTGTTTCGTAAGAAATTCAGTATTCAGCAAATCACTGTGGTATAAAATAAATAAAACATTTCAGAATGTGCTGTTATAAGAAAATGCTATTTTGCTAACAGGAACTCTGCTTCACAGGAAGCCTCATTACACCCATCACCCCCCCCCCCCCCCACCCCCGTTATTGATTATATTCATGTTATATCAATATTCTAAATTATTATATCAATATACACAAATTACAGTGTTAATGCCAGACACTGTAAAAAGTTATAGACACATATCTATAATCAATTATGAATGCATAATTATTTGCCAGAGATATACAGTATATATTTATACTCTGTAGCCATAGGACATAAAGCCACATGGTTGGATGGCGTCTGCAACCGAGTCAGCAGTTTTTAAGCTTCTTTTGCAAACTGTGCAGTTTTCTATGTATACTACAAAACCTTTTGAGATACTTTACTCCTTCACATGACATCCCATTGGCCTTGACAAAAAGACAAGCCTTCACTGTGTGATGCGGGAAGAAGAAGAAGAAACCTTATGCAGAGTTTTCTGCTGAGTGTGCGTGCTGTCATTTAGGCACAGGGTCATGCGTGCTAATACCTTGCCAATCAATGAAAGCTTTGATGTCCTTTATTGTAATGCAGATCACAGCTCCTGAGAAATTTGGTGGAAAATATGTTCTCCGGTACTGTCTTGAGGTATGGAAGGTGCTTTTAAAGGATTTACACTGGTATTGAGGCTGAATGAAATGTTCTGAGTTATTCAGAGACATCTTAGTGGATTCATTATATATACTAAACACAATCCTGCCTTGTAACAACGATTCAGACTGGTGGTTTAATTGTGTGAGGGATATTTTCTTGCCACACTTTGGGTCACTTAGTACCAACTGAGCACTGTTTAAATACCACAGCCTACCTGAGTATTGTTGTTGTCCATGTCCATGACTTTATGACCACAAGATAATGTTACACATGTCACAAAGCTAAAATCATCTCACACTGCCTTATTGCACATGGCAGTGAGTTCACTGTACTCCAATGGCCTCCACAGTCCCCTGATCTCAATCCATTAGAGCACCTTTGGGATGTGGAACGGGAGATTCTCATCACAGGTGTGCAGCAACAAATCTGCTGCAACTGAATGATGCTATCATTCCAATATGGACCAATAACAATCATGCAAAGACCAAAATGACCGGTCTGAGAGTGTCCATGAGGAAGTCTCTCCATTTTCAAACCAGATTGGTGGCAATTCAATTTCTGTCTTGAGGCAATTTGAATTTGCATCAACCAGACTCCAGAAAGAAATCCAAATATGCCGTGTATTTTATCAGCTTTTGTGTTTTTTCACCTTTTTTCTTCGCTGTGTTTCTAAACAAGACATCAAAAAGTTTGCCAAGTAATTTTTCAAGGCTTCATCCTTACAACCAACTTTTGGTAAAGTACAGTCTGAAAACAAATCAAACTGAATAAGAAAATAAACTGAAAAAATAATAATAATAATAATTTCTCGAGTCTCGGATTTTGACTCAGCAAATGAAAACGAGTGCGACACCATTCTTAGTAGAAGTAAGCTGTAAAAATACAAACAATAAAGCAAACAAATAACGACATAATTTTGTGAATTAAAAAATAAAAAGAACCCAACAGTTTTATTTCATGTCGATACATTCTTGGACAACACCACAGTAAAGTTGCATGAGTGGCCAAACGGAAATGTCTCCCACAATATTAGCACATAAGCAGCAAGGGCAACATGAATATACTTAGTACAAACAGTAGAAAACATACATGCTTTTTATTTTTATTTTCTTTTTTTTCATTTTTTTTAAATATATATTCATTTTCATATTTTTTTTCCACAATTTCTCCATATGCTGCGGGCCAGTTAGAAATTCCCAAACAAATTAAAGCCATATTCTGCCTTGAGTGGGTGGAAGTCTGAGAAAAAAAAAAAGAGAGAATTGGAGGAATTATAAAAAAAAAAATTATAAGAGCAAACGTTACCATTTTCTTGAGAGCAGGCCGACATTAATTGCCTTCTTGTGGTGAAATATTAAATTTACTTCAACATCGAACATATCAGGCATGCATTGACATGACAACTGCTACGTGAACACCTTTTAAAACCTGGACCACTGTCAGTCAGTTGAATCTCGATATCGTAGTCTCCAATGCGACATTTATCATCTCAAAGTCACTGGAAAACACAGTTGATGGTCAACAAACCCTCACAACATACTGTATATCAAATGTGAAGCAAACAAGGAGATAGAAACAAAGAGTACAAGGACCTCACACACAAGAACTGGGGAAAATCTCGAAGAGAAGAATATGGCTTTAATATAATGTGCATCCAAGAGGCAAAGAGAGAAAAACAAAACAAAATGAAACTTAAAATCGCAAAACAAATAAAGTCCAACATCAAAGGTAAGAGGAATGCTAAAGGACTACACAACCTTGCACGGTGGAAGTTTGCAAAAGTTGCAGTTTGGAAGTCCATTTAAAAGCCCTAGGCCTTGCCATGTTTCAGCGTGCTCTCATCGAGACATCCTCAAGAGTGCTTAGTACAGAAACTCGAACAATAAATGCCTTGAGGAAGGTTGTTCAGGTTGTTAAGGGCCAGTGTTCAGAGTTGCCTTGTACAGTACAGATCGGCTGAGTGCTGAAATTTGTGCCATTACTTGTTACACTGTTCTCTGTCCATTTAATAGGTCTCCTCTGGCAAGAAAATAAAATAATAAAATAAAATAAAAAAAACATCCAAAATAAATAAATGTTTTTTTTTTTGTAGGGGGACAAATCACCATCCTGATTCAGCTTCTCCATCCTCTCCATTCTCCTGCTCAACGAATTCAAAATGTAAAAATCATTCAGTATCTTGTGGTACGTGTGCAGTACAGTGGAGCTCGGATGTTGAGCACGTGGTACGCCAAAGAAACACAAAAATCCTTCCTCCCTCAAACCCAGGGTCTTTTTTTTGTCCCCTCAAAAATGGCAAAAGACCATGTGTTCTCGCTGATTGCTTCCCTCTGGTGATGGAGGTCCTTAGATCACAAGGTCGTTGTAGCTCACATATTTTTTCTTTGCAGCCGGACCTAAGAAGGTAGACAGATTAGGGTGGAAAAAATGAGTTTTCAATTTGATTTCTCTGCAGAACTTTTACAACCTATTTCATGTCCAAATTTCACTTCCGAATTCTCAATAACTAAAACTAACCTGTACTGTAGGTCGAGCTATAATAGGAAATGCACATATGAAATACTAAATAATATAATAATATAAAATAAAAGTACAGAAACAAGAAGCCCCCCTGGACATTCAGGCCTTGCCAAATTATCTTAGGGCTGTGTTTCCGGAATCCTGCCTTTGTCTAAGCCTGTGAGATCTTGTGATTTTATGATTATGTTTTTATGCTGACCAAGTTCATATCTTATTTTGTCATGTTTTATAAAGAAAAGTCTGCAGTAAGTGTAATCATTCATGGATTTATCTAGAGATATTTACCCTTAAGACTTCTTGGACTAAACTAAATTCAGTGGTTCTGTGTTTGAGTCCTCGCATTCTGAGTATTTACATATTTCTTTGCAAATGAATACACACTGAATGCATGACAGTACAGTATACGTATGTACATATATCTTATGTTTGTCATGCTAGCATAATGTTAGTAATATTTTCCATGAATATGGTGTCTTATGATGGACAAACATTTAATAGCAGTCTCAACAGTATGTAGCAAAAGTCATTAAAAGTCTTTGAGGATGCTGCCAAAGGTGTGACACATACCGTAAGTCATGAGACCATGCATACCTTTTTAAATGATACCCTTTGTTAGAAATTATGCATGTTATAGGTAAATTATACATATTTCTTTAACATGCAGAGCATCAACAACTGTCATAATATCTGTCATGAAACATGTGCTAAGTAGAGTACATCTGAATATCTGACATACGCTGCCATGCTGTTATCTCATCAAACATTAAAACAGCTCTTGTAACACGGTTGCTCTACCGAACATAACCTGTCATGGCAAGTCAACGTACTGTAGCATGCTATGACAGACCCTCAGCAGGGACCTTATTAGGAACACCTGGACATTCATGCAGTTAGCCAATCAGCCCATCTCAACAGCTCAAAGGATTCAGTTAATGTTTACACCAAACGGAGAGAAAATGACTGCAGCAGGACTGCAGCAGGGTTATCGGATAGGCTGGTTTAAGTAATTCAGTTAAAATAACTGCCGATCATATTGTTTTAAGCTGATATGAAGGCTACAGTAATCCCGCTAACCACTCTGAAGAACAGCAGGCCACATCAGTTTCATTCCTATTTGCCAATAATAAGAGTCTGAAGGTACAGTGGGCGCAGGCTCAACAAAGATTGAAAAAAAAAAAAATTACCAGGTCTAGTGGAGCGAGTAACAGAGCTTTTAAGTTAGAAAATATATATTTTTATCTGTCTGAAGTACTGACATATCCTGATTGCCCCCCACCCCCCAAAAAAAATCACTATTTCAGAGGGGTCAAATTAGTGGATTATATGTAGGAAAGTAAACATTGCTGAATTGCTGGAATCGGGTGAATAACTATCCAACACATTATCAAAATCTAAAATAATATCACTTAAACGATTGATGAAGTTGCATCATAAAGAATATCAACAGTAAAAATCAGAGCTATGTTTAATTGTGAAAATTAGAGCATTTTCACACACACAATGTGATGGGAATTCACAGCATTGGGACTAAGTCAGTGTGTGGCCATAATGAAACTATTTGTTAGTGAGACAGTCAATCAGAAAAAAAGCCTTCCTGGGGAGCATAAAAACTGGACTTTGGAGCCATGGAAAAGGGTCATGTGGTGGGATGAGTTCAGACTGACCCTATTCCAGAGCGAAAGGTACATCATCGTAAGAAGGGAAGTGCATAACACTGGAGGCAGTGTTATGATCTGAAGCTGCTTCAGTTAGGAAAATCACAGGACTCTAATAGCATATGGAACCATATTTACACATGAATTGGCCACCATTTTGTGTCAATCAAAAAAAAACTAAAATTATATATTTAATGCATATTCAATATTCTCCCATAATAACATACTTCAGTCCAATATTATCATGTTTATTTGTTCCTGACACATTTTTTACTCTTTTGAAATGCAACCTATTCCAAACCTTTCAAATTAAAGGTCAATCACTGACGAGATCATAGTGACCTTTAAGTTTCAGTTTCTCATCACATTTTTCAAATTGTCATAGTTTTAAAAAGCAGACTTGTGAAAGATGTGTCCTTGATGAAGGCTAGAGTTTAATAAGGCATTAAAAGTATTAAATGCATAAAGCATGATTCATTCAGTATTTGGACAAGATAAGGGCAACAAAACCTATCCATTTTTTGAGAAACCTAGCCCTTTCTGAGATTAGCCCTTGAGAAAGAAAAAAATGGATTTTTTTGCTTGAGGTTTTAACCGGTGAACCAAATTTCCAGAAGTGGTTTTACGACTTTGTTCTTTACCCATGGATAAACCTTTAAACATGGACATTTGTAGTTTACCTTTTTCGTGTTATAAAAGTCTGTTTCACAGTAATCCATGGCGGTAAATGTTAAAAAAAAATGTTAGAATGGAAAAGAGAGAGTGACCCCTGTTTAAGATCTCATTTTGCTGGACAGCAGTGGTGCCCTAAACACACCACAGCAGCAATCACAGCATTCCTGAACCTAATGAATGTGCCGGAGAGGGGGGAGAAAGCCATTATCTCTTGCTTGACCTAAAGCAGGACATCCGTATTGCAAGAACCACTATAAATGTCTTAATGTCTCTCATCTCTTTCCTTCCATTCTCATAAAAGAGATAGAAAAAGTTCTGGCTAACTTAAGGCAGCTGTAGCTAGATGAGAATACTTTCACTGGTCAAAGTCTTAATATGCTTTTGAGAAAGGGATGAAATTGCTTGCATATTATCTTTATAATTAACTTTATAAGGCAATCTTCAATTGTGCCATTTTTTAAGAAGGAAATTCGCGACGGTTTCTTGCATCTCTCATAATGCCGTTTGACTACATGCTGGGATTTTACCCTTGGGTAATTTCCACATGAAGAGCGTGATACAGCAGTGCTTTAGCTCTTTAGCATTCTCACCTCCTAATCTGTACACTTTGCTTAAACAGATCAACTTTCAAAGCTTAAACCTTAACGCTACAGTGATTTCATCACTACTGCACATATTATCATAAGTCTCTAACGAGCCAAGTCTTTTTAATGCAAAATATACACCACCAACCAACAAATTAGTGCCAAAATAACTAAATAGACTGTCTAACTGTATTTTAGAAGGGTCAAATAATTGGCCTGCATCAAGGGAACGACTTTTAGTGGAATTGGGTTAAGAATTATCCAACATGTTATTAAAATCTGGAAAGATAATGCTGAACCATCAACTTTACAGAAGAAATGTGATCAAAAACATATTATGAATGAGATCATTTAAGCACATCTATGCTTAAAATCACAGCTATGTTTAATAGTGAAAGTTAGATATACATATAACAAGAACTCACAGGATTGGAACTAAACAGCAGTGTGGCCATGAGAAAACCAGTTGTTAGTGAGACTAATTAGGAAAAAAAGGCTTCAATTTGCTTAGAGACTGGACTTTATAAGAGCAATGGAAAAAGGTCATGTGGTCTGATGAGTCCAGTGTGACTCTATTCTAGAGGTCTAGACTCATTAACATTATGTGGTGAGAAAATGAGGTCAGCTGACAACCTGAATATATGGAATGACCAGGTTATCATATCAATGGAGTTTTTCTTCCATGATGGCACAGACATATTCCAAGACTCAAATTGTTAAAGAGTGGTTCTGGGAGCATAAGGAATTATTTCGACATATCACCTGGCCACTACACTGAATGCTATAATTAGCTAAAGAAGGCCAAACGAAAAAATTAGTGTGTCAATGTACAGGGTGGGCCATTTATATGGATACACCTTAATAAAATGGGAATGGTTGGTGATATTAACTTCCTGTT
>JAQMYL010000016.1:7701449-7716153 GCA_030014365.1 Clarias pachynema | reverse complement strand
TCATATATGTGTATGCAAGTGTTTCATATGTAGTTGTGTGAGTGAAGTTTGATTTAAGCCCTATACGGCGCCTCATATGCGGCTGTGTAAATTCAGCATAAAACTGTCTCATGCTTTTATGTAAAATCATATTATGCTTGACAGCAAGCCAGAGTTTTTCTTTCAAATGGAAAAGTTGTTATGTTTATAGGTGGTGATCCAGATGCTACTGAAAAACCCGATCTCTGACACTTGAACTTCAGATCCTTGCAAGCCTCGATTATAAGCTAGATAAACTATACACTTTAGACTGATGTTGCCAATGTTAAATATGACCTTTGGAGTGAGTGCCAAATTTAATATCTTACATAAAATAACTTGCCCTTAAGTAAGAGGAGAATACATTTTCTTAAGAATTCTCTATGATGATACTAATATATCTACACAGATCTTCTGCCCAACTCTACCACATCAACTGTATGTAACAAAAGAAATACAAATTGAGTGGCGAAAGCAAGAATAATGCTTGACGGGCAAATTTGATTTTAAAAATTTGTATTTAAAAGCTGACTTGTGATTTAAACTAAAGCACCCTGAGCTTTTGTTCCTGTCTCACCGCATAACATTCCTTATGACAAGGAGATTTAAAACAATTTTTTTTACTCACCGTTGAAGTTGATGTTGCGGATGTATTTGAGCAGCTTCTTGCCGCCGGCAGCTTCCATCTCAGAGCAGATGCCTGACTGCTCAGGACACAAATCTTTGTGCATGTTGTGTAGCGCGTGTGCCATGGCATACACTGCATCAATTACAAACTGCACTTTCCCCTCCTGCTCGTACTTGGAGTCGATCCCTATCCGTTCTTGGCCTGCAGAGTTAAAAAAAAGGACACAAAAGATATTTTTGTGAATATTAGCTAAAAATGAATTTCAGACATGTGTTCTATTTTATTGTAGTAATAATAAATAAAGTATCAAGACTCGATAGATTTCAGTGCTCTACAGGTACTGGACTGAAAATAAGAGCTTTCAGGAAGCCAGGATAAATATTCCTTAAGACTATATAAAAAAGTCTAGCTGTGGAATTTCGAAAAACTGTTCAGGAAGTTAGATTTCACATTAAAGTTAGAAAATATTTGATAACACCTTGATCGCACAAAGAAATGATTTGCAAACAAAGATTTCCGTGAAAGTCTTTCCCTTGTGTGTCTTTCGCAGTAGAACGAATGAAACAAAATAGTTCTGACATAATCAAAAGACTAAATTTTTGGATTGTTAGGTATGCAAATGAATTCATTTTTAATTAGACTGAGCCTCATTTGCATAATCACAGTGTATAAATGTCAGCAATCAACGGGCAGAAAATGATTGTGTTATCTGTTGTTTCGAAAATATTCCATGAGCTATTTGTCCAACATGAAACCTATGCAAGCCCTAAACAACAGAAATGTACAAAGACATTTATGAGCTTGTGCTTGATGTGTACTTGTTTCCTTGAATTGCACAAATAGCGGTGTCATAGTCTGGTTTCAGGCCATTGCTATGTCATTCTTAACCCATGAGACTTCTTTAGAATAATAGCTTGATATAATCCCTAAAATGCGAGCTCCATGGAAGAGATAATCAAATATCCCTAATCTTTTCATGGTCACAATCTGATTTTATTATGAAGATGGCAGTGAGAGCTCGGAGGGTTAAGGCACTGAATTAGTAATTGGAAGGTTGGTGGTTCATGCCCCAGCTACATCAGGTTGCTGTTGTTGGGCTCTGTATCATGACTGGCCCCACCTATGCTGGAATACATCAAGAAAGAATTTACATTATGGAATTTGTCAGATGTCCTTATCCAGAACAACTTGATTGTTCAACCAAGGTATTCAACCTGGGACCTTCCAATCCGTGGCCTAATGCCTTAATCACTGAGCATCCCCTACCCCTACTGTACCCCAATTACTTCACTGTGCTTAACTAACTGAAGACTGAATGGGCCCTTGGGTATATGCCCCGCATTAAAGCCTATAGTAACAACTTATTTTCAGAAGCACACTATGTTGCCAAAAGTAGGTGTAGACCTGTCTATCCTACTCATATGTGGGCGTTCCCCAAGCTGTTGCCACACAACTGTCCAGAATATCTTGGCATGCTCTAGCATTATAATTTCCCTTCACTAGAACACCTTTTAGCCTCTGTGCACAAAGTGAGCTTCAAGAAGAAATTGGTTTGACTGGTGTAAAAAAAAAACTAAGTGGTTTTTACAACAACCTGACCTTAATCCCACTGAACACCTTTAGGATGAAACCTAATGTCAACTCCTGATGCTGTGGTGGCTGAATGGAGAAAAATCTAGAGGAAAGTCTTTCCAAAATCGTGGAGGCTGTTGTAGCAGAAAAGGGTTGACCTTTTGCAATAGGATGCTCAAGAAGCACACAAAGGTACAGTATGATGCTTTATTTTTTGCAAAGCTATCCCTGTGTCAGGGTTTTCCCAGTATTTGTTCCTGTTGTTGTGTTTTTTTTTTACTTTTGTGTGTTGTAGACTTTTATTTAGGATTTTTATTTACCTATATTCAGGTCATGTTGTTAAGTACAGTATATCCAATTAAAATCCACCTACTGTACATTAGGATCCATCTGCACCTTGTTTAGATTGATTAATATGTCCATTTAAAGTTTGTCATCATTAAGTTTGTTCCTGTATGTTTTAAGGATGTAGTTTAGTTTTTTACTTAAGTTAATTAAGAAATCAGAATTGGGTCGTGTATGGCCTTCTAATTTAAAGAAATTAGATACCTTTCTCCATACTTTAGAAATTGTAAATAAATGCGAGTAACTCTACCGTATATCTTTAAGTAAAAGTCCAAAAATTTCTTCTTCCCTTAATGAGTATTGCAAAATTATAAGTAAGGTGAAACCTAAACTTAGTTTCTAAACTCAGTGATGCTCTGGTGGCTGAATGGAGAAACATCTAGTGTAAAGTCTTTCCAAAAGAGTGTAGGCTGTTGTAGCAGGTAAGGGCCAAACTTTGCAATAGGATGCAAAATGAAAGAAGGTATGATGCCTAAGTTTCAGGTATGACAAGTCTGTCAAAATAAACTTTTTATTTTTATTTATTATTTTTTTTTAGTTTTCAACTGCTAAGTTGGGCTGGTCAGTAAGTTTACAACAGCAACAAAAAAAACTATTCCCTATTCAGCATTCATCAAGAAGTATGAAATATTCACCAAGACCCAGTTAGTATATCAAACAAGATCTAAAGTGTTGAGAAGTCTCAGTAGGTTCAGGCTATTATCTATGACATGATCAGAAAGAGCCACCAGAAGAACTGAGGCTTATCAGGACTTAATTAAAATGCTTTTAATCTTCCCCAGTTGCACACTTCTCTCCCCCCAGTGTTGCGCTGATACCGAGACGGTTATTGTGTTATTCACAAAAGGCTTTTTCGAACTCCGCGGATACTTATCAAGATCTATTTATTATTAAGACTTTTTGATTTTCTTTTATGTCCGACTGTAACACAGGGTGCCAATAACTGAAGGAACTTGCACACTAACGAGTGTTAGATTCTATTAACTGATTTTTCCTCCCATCTCCAAATATTGTTATATAGGTCACATCTATGTGGCATATAAATGAGCATTCTAATAGGGTAAAGACTTTGTGTGCGTGTGTGTATTCAATCCACATGTCTCCTAGTAAAGAAGGAAAAAGAATAGGGATCACTGCAAATTGCATCCATGAGGAGATTAGAACAAGATTGCCCATGGCACAGCCAAGGAATAACCCTTTTCCCAGCAGCAATTTGCGTTTTTTTTTATAGTCATTTTCATTCCAATCTTTCGCAAATTAGTAGCAGCGCTCTCCCACTTTGACACTCTCTGCCCTCCGAAGTCTCCCTAGCCTCCTAAGGGAGTCTTGCCAGCTGGCCTACAGTAAAGAGACTTCCCTTAAGCATATGCCAGGCAACTTAATCACTGCATCTGAACTCTGAATACTGCTGCGGATATGCTATCAAAGGGCAAGGTTAAGTCCTGTGGTGAATCATGGGCTGGATCCTGACAGCACCATCAAGATGAGGACATGCACTTTGAAATGGGCTTCTTGTCAGGGAAGTCCTGTGCTAGACATGAAAGATGCCTGGAGAAAACGGACGCAGCAGGTGAGTCACAGGTTAGCGGCAGGAGAGGGAAGACTGGAAAATGTCAGCACTTCTCAAAGACCCTTTTAGATATTTAAAAAAAAAAAAAGTAAATGAGACACTCGTATGCTAGAGATTCTTCTGTCCCAGTATGGCATCATTATTTTGGGATGAACAGAAAATGCATTTGAAACAGATAATAATACAGATACAAATATAAGATATTCTATATATATATTTTTTTTTGAAGCTCGTCAGGAACAGTTACAGAGGATCTGGTTTAGATTAGAGGTGTGCATTCCTACCGAGAAAAATGTGGCACAGGAGGAAGGTTTTTATAAAATGGTTTAAATTATGTTACAATTTGGAACAGACTATCAAATGAATTTGTTTGAAAATATCAAAGGCAGGTTTAAACCGAAATAAAAATCATGCAAATTATTAATAATAGTATTAATATTCCTATACATATACATTATACCTATATTGTAGGGTAATGATCTACTGGAGTGATTTAGCTGAAGTTGAGGAACTGTCAGGATCTGAGTGTTAACAACTTATTAATGAATTAGAAATAGAAGAAATAAAAATAACACTAAAAACAATGCTGAATTCACATTATTGAGCCACCAGGACTCCTCGAAGATTCTTCTACATCATGTTAATACTTACATTGAGATTTGTGCTATACCTCTTTGGCACCAAAAAAAAGTTAATTAAGAAACCAGAATTACAGTATATCGCGTATGGCATTAATTTAAATAACACTTTACACATCTTGATTTTTTATAAATAAGTGCCTGTATATCCGAAAGGAACGGTTGATTTATTTAGTAGTACTGCTAGTTGTAATCACTTATAAACTGATGTGTTGCTATATACTGTATATACCAAACAGCCAAAACATTAACACATTAACATTGACCCAAGGGTCACCCATGCCAAAGGAGGCCAAAGATCAGCCCGTCCAGCAGACAAACAGCCCAAGGCTTCTGAACTGGCGTCTAAACTCCCCGGAGCCCAGTCTAATCAAGCACTCGTGTGATGCAGCAGACAAACAAGTCAGATCCACGGAGGCCTCACCCCACAACCCCATATGCTCTTATTCATTCATCTTCTATACTGCTTATCCTCCACAGGTGCACAGGGGGCTGGTTCACACACACACACACACACACACACACACACACACACACACACACACACACACACACACACACTATTGGCAATTTGGGAATGTTAATTAACCTAATCTGCATGTTTTTGGATTGTGGGAGAAAACCGGACTACCCGGAGGAAACCCACAAAGCCCATGCAAACTCCATGCATGCAGACCTGAGGTCTGAATTGAACCGGAGGTGCAAGGCAACGGTGCTAACCTGGACATCACTGTGCTGCCCCACTATGACCAGATGATTCTTATGTTTTTACACAAAAACAAGAAATGTGAACATGACTGCATCTATTAAATGTATATCTATTAAATGTATAAGAAAAAAAGACAGCATACAGTATATAATTTCATGGTGAATTTTCTCAAAGGAGATGTTTATGTAACATTTCTGGAAGGAGTCTCCAGTGTCAGAACTCTCTCCAGAAAGATGACTTTTCTACACTTTTCTGACTTTGTGGTTTCTGGTTTTGCATTTAATTTGGCACGCTGTGTGGACAGAGAAAAAAAAAGTGATTATGGTGAAAAAATGATGATTAAAGCTCAAAGGAGGCAACAAGAACTAATCATTAAATGTAAGTAAATGGATACGACGTATGGTTTTAAAAATAACTTTTGAAAATGTGCCCGTCATATCAAAAGGAATAAATAATTTTAGGGCATGCTGTTAATGGAAAACAATTCCAATAACGTCAGGGCGGAAATGGCAATGCATCCCAGAATTACTAATCGATTATTAATGATCACTGGTTTATTTCTGCAGGTCTGTCTCTTTAACGGGATAAACTCCTTTCGAGTCAGGAATAATTCATAGATGTTGACTTGCTGCCGAATGCCTGCAGCGAATCTGCCTCTAAACTCTGGCTTTGTTCTGAATGAAAACAATGTGGCCATTTGCAACCACAATGCCACACCGTCCACAAAACACGAACGCGTATCCGGAGACGGCACACGATTCACCAGAGTTCTACTGATCTCAAAAATACACGCAAGGCCTTTCAAAGCTAATTAGCGACTACTGTAGTTCTAAGTGGCAACAAGTATAAAAGCAAAGAAAAGCTCCACTAAAAGAATGTGACTAATTATCTTTCGTACAAGATGTAACATACATGATGTCAAACATGGAATTATCAAGTTTTGTTCAATTTAGAGTAACTTTGATCATTGCTTGCTAAAGGGGGAAAAAAAAAGAAAGAAATATGCAGAGAAGTGTTTGTCATTCTCATTATACTAATGCGATAAATCAGCACAAGGCGTCATCACAAATGGAAGTGATCTTCATGTCTGGGTTACAAAGATAAACACACCATGTAATTATGATGAATAGATGGATTTGAAGAGACCGACAAGTTACATGAATGAGGCCCAATGTAGCAGAGTGAAAACGCTGTTTGCTTCATTTTCTAAACAAAATTCCAGGCTCGATTTTTTTTTTCTTCCCTCCACTATCTTCAATCTAACAGTTGATGTGATCATGCATCAAGCTTTTTATCCGTATGGTTTATAAGACCATTTCAACAAGCCATCTGTAACAAAAACTCTTTGTTCATCTAAAATGCCCTAAATGCTCTGAGGCACTCCATGGTTTTTAATAGAAATGTGCGGAAGCCGATTTTTTTTTCTTCCATGACTGATATAGAACAGTGAACCCAGAAAACAAATGTATGCTCCAAAAACAAAAAATATAAAAGTCAATAGACATATGAGTGTTTATGAATGTTGTTATATTGAATAGCAGACATACGCATATCAATATTTTAGTGGCAGGCCGCCTTGCAGAATTGGCTCTCGTAAATCTTAGCCGCGGGAATTATTTTTCATGGTGGTGACGTAAAATATTGGATGACAGGGAGCTGATACGTGCAAAGAATAAAAGGCCATTTATACAAAGGCTGTCAGACAACAAGAAATTCCACAACAATACAGTACTGTAAATATCCCATTATCATATACTTATGTCATTTAAGAGTATATACACAATATGGCAAACATTTTGTGGACGCCTGACCGTGACACCCGAATGTGTTCCTTCTACAAATTGTTTCCATGAACTTACTGTAAGTGCGTACCACTGTAGATCTTTTGCATGCTGTGTTTTTACAGTTTTCTTTTAATGGAATTAAGAACCTCAAGTATGTTCCCCCGTGCCCCCCGTGAGCTCTATGAAGATACACTCTGCCAAGGTTGGAGTGGAAGAACTCTCGCAGCCTGCACGGAGCCCTGACCTGAAGACATTTTTGGCTGTTTGCCCAACATCAGTCTCTGACCTCACTAATGCTCTTATGGCCGAATGGGCAAATCCCCACAACCACTTTCCAAGATGTAGTGGAAATCCTTCCCAGTGGACTAGATGCTATTATAACAGCATGAGCGAGACGGGACGGTAAATGTAATAAGGAAAATGTCCACACTAATATGAGATAACAGGAGGGATAATAAGTTGACTGAAATGACCTATTCTACAACTGTAGTAAGCAGAAAAGCAACTTGGAACCAAGAACTATACATTAGAAGCTATGAGGTAGTTACTGGACTATAACAGCAGATCATATCAGGCTCCATTTCCGTCAGGCAATAACAGGACTCACTGTACACGGGCTGACTGTATGACTGTCTTGAATAAGACTTGAATAAGATGCGATAATGTTGTTTTTTGTTTATTTGTTTGCTTCTTTTTTCAATTTGTGCCCATTATACTGTAACTCTAAGCTCTTGCATATGATATGCAAATAGAAATAAATAAAGCAACTGGTAATTGTGTAAAACTATTTAATAATTTTATTATTGTTATCTCTTTCAGTGTGTTCTTTGGCTTTTATTGGTCTGATGTACTTAGTAATAATTATGCATATTCAAAACTATAAAGGGCAACTACAAGGAGTGTTCAAGCCAACCCTGGACTTGTCATGAAATTTCTTGTAAAAGGAGAAGTAAAAGCTTCATTGACATTAACAGGAGACCTTAAGCATAGAACATCGGAGAGACTTTTAGCTGCAGTAAAACATTTGAAATGTGCAAACATTTTAAAGAAGGCCGTACGTCTATGAATAATGATCTTAGCCGAAGTGGCTTATAGCCCGTTGCAGTCGTTCAGAACACCCAATTCTTGAAAATCGATGGATAGCTTGTCAGCAACTTGTAGAGGAGATGCATCTGTCTGTGGGAACTTTCCTCACAATCATTTATCCTCACCACTTGCACATTACAGGAACTCGGCTGGGAGTTATTGCCACATCCACGGTACAGTCCTGACATTGCTTTAGGCCGTTTCAGCAGTTTTTGCCACTAAAGGAGTTCCTGGGAGGCCTGCGTTTCAGACGTGAAGCAGGCAGTACAATCACAGTACTGAGAATTCTTTCACCATTGATGGAACCCAAGCACTGGTCAAACACTGCGATAAGGACATTAGTGTAGCATAGTACAGTATTATATAGAGAAATAAAGAGTGGTTTCAACTCTCAAAAGTCTCAGTTTAACTTGAACACTCCTCATACTCAAATATAATAATAATAATAATAATAATAATAATAATAATAATAATAATGATAAATTATTTAATACCTGATCTCAACATGTAGTTCAGTGGTTTTGGATCTTGAGACCCGATTGTCCTCACATGAGGACATGACATTTTCTCCAAACCGCATTGTCTATATGTAATCTTTTTACTACCCTCAAAGACACAGATTAAGTAAGAAGTTATCAGGTGCTAATAAAGAGAAACAGTATAGAGAAATTGGAACGTGCACATGATCAGTAGCAGTTAAGCTGGGATTTCTAAACACTATAACTACTGATATATAGTCTGTACTTAGAAAAGGATTATGATTATTGACAGTGTTAGTACATAAAGATGCCCGCTGTCAGGAGTGTTGGGTCAATCAATACAGAAATGTAATCCAGTGATGAATACAAACTTCATGGATAAGCATGCAATCAGAGAAGCTGATTCTTTGATTGTCTTGCCATATTTTGTGTTTTATTCGACTTCTGAAGACAGGAAAACACCTTGTAATGCAATATTTTAAATATGAAGAACTCGAAACAGCAAAATAAAAAAAATGGTTCAATAGTTTTAATCATTCATACTGTAAATCTCCCACAATCTAGTGTTTCACCATCAGAATAGGTTCCAAACCAGGACATTTTTAAGCACTCTTACAGAACCCCTTTTCCTATGAGGACTATGTATCAGACATCTCACATCACAGGACCTGAGCAGACTTTAATAAACGTGAAATCTGTGCAGTGCAAAGTCGAGTGGAAAATCATATATATAACCAGGAAGTAACCTTCAGTGTCGCACTGATTGCCGAGGCAAAACTAATTTTATTCTCTATTAAAATACTCATAATAGCTCTACTGTGGCTCTGCACATCTTGCTAATGATTGCTCTATGTCAGTCACCTTAATCTATATCCAGTTGATAAAATGAAAATGCATTTAAAAATATTGGCCAACTCCTCCCTCCATATAATAAACACTTTGAAATCAACATGATGATATTGTTTTCCATCTTAAAAAGTCAGAATGGACAGAAACAATACACCATGGGTCTGTGCAGTGATTAATATCAGTCTGTTTCTTTATTCTTCTGTCATAGTATCCATGCTATAACCACAACAGGTCAACTAGAATGCCCTTTTAAAACATGCACTTGTTTAATACAACGAGCGTTCTAGTCAAACCACCACTTGTGATGGAATTTCTCATGAATGAAGGCATAAAACCGATTGACATTTACAGAACATTTCAAGCACAGTACGGTGATGAGACGCTTAGCTGCCACAAAACATTTATATGGTGCAAACATTTTAAAGATTGACGTACGTCCATAAACGATGGACCTGGCCAAGGTGGCTTAGAGCCCACTACAGTCGTTCATGTAAACATTCTACTTGTCAACAACTTGCATCTGTCTATGGGAACTGTACACGCAACCATCGATGAACACCACTTTTGAATTTAAAGGAGTTCATTTAAAGGAGTTCCTGGGAGGCTAGCATTTCAGACAGGACGCAGGTTTCTGTGTATTGAGAAATCTTTCACTCTTGATGGTGTCCAAGCACTAGTGAAAAACTGGAATACGTGCATTTGTGTAGCAAAGTATTACATGGAAAAATAAAGGTAATTTTTACTCTCATAACTGTGTTCTGTTGTTCTGCAAAATCAAAAGTTCTGGTTTGACTTTGCTGCCGAGTCACATTTTACTTTTTCCATAGGCTTATCACAGCTGCGACATTTGGCAAATGCTGTAAATACCTGCTTTTAATGTTAACAATAATAACATTAATGCAATCTTCAATAGATACAGGGCAAATTTGAAAGTACTTCAAGCTCAGTACACTTTCAAAGTCAGTTTACGGGAAAACCTGGGCTGATTTTGAAGGGCTTTGCATTCTGATTTCTTTTCATTAAGGTCATAATTACCACAAGGGAGAACCAGGACAGTAAGTTGCCAGCCCTTGAGCTGGAAGAAGACACCAGAAGTCTGGAGAGATCAGTCCATGCAAATTCTCCCTAAC
Source organism: Clarias pachynema (assembly GCA_030014365.1). Lineage (NCBI taxonomy): Eukaryota > Metazoa > Chordata > Actinopteri > Siluriformes > Clariidae > Clarias > Clarias pachynema. The sequence goes on along the minus strand of JAQMYL010000016.1, from coordinate 7,705,345 downwards.
AATCCTATTACCTCTTATTAGTGGGGAGGAGCAGCAAACAAACCAAGCGTGCAATCCTCCATGTACTGCAATGCATCTGATGGGAACAAAACAATGAAGATCACAAACTTCAACAAACCTTCCAAACTGGACAAATATTTTAAAACTTACTGAGATTGGAATAAAATTGCATAAAATCCCCCAAGTACTGCAAGAGATCTTTAGAAAACTTAGTGTATTGCTAAATTTCCTTTAGTCAGTTAGTCTTAAATGACTACAGTACTGTACATCTGGGCACGGATCCATTAGGTATGATTTTCGAATGTTACAAATACATTGCCGGCCCACACAAGTCACTCACCTAGTATCTGTGGCATCATGTCAATAAGCTTATGCAATTTAACAAACGCTTATGCAATTTATTTCAGTCCTGATTCATATTAATTTCTCTCCAAGATCTTGTATTGATGATGGAATAATCAGACTGCTGCGTAAAGCCTTCTCCAGCACACCCAAAAGAAATCTCAAGGTGATTAATGTCTAGACTATGTGGCGGCCGATGTGTGAAAATGATGTCCCATGCTCCTTGGACCACTCGTTCCCAATTTGTGTCCAATGTATCCTGCCATTGTCATCGTAGTATATGCATTGATGGAAAAACCTGGTCATTCCGTATATATATTCAGGTTAACAGCTGACCTCAGTTGTTCCTCACAGGCTTTTATGGTGGGCACTAGCCATGATGGGGCATCACTTCATCTGCCTCTCTCCTTGTACCCTGATGTGCCCATCACCCCAGAACAGGGTAAGTCTGGACTCATCAGAACATATGTCCTTTTTCCAGTGCTCCAAAGTTGTTTTCATAAGGCCACACAGCTGTTTTGTCCAATTCCCTTGAGCGTCGTGCATATGGAACACTATCAAACATAGCTGTGAGTTCGACATTTTTCTTTATCTATTAATTTCTTTAATTTTAAGTGATCTCCAATTGTGATCATTCAGGATGTTTTCCCGACCACATTCCTTCTACCAAGATGATGGTTCACCACTATCCTTCCAGGTTTTAATAATGTGCCTCAAAGTTGGTAATCCAATTTTAGTAGATTCATCAATATCCTTAGTTGTTCTCTTTGCTTTATTCAGGCCAATAATTTGACCCTTCTACAGCAAAGTAACTTCTTTACCCAGTTTCACGACTTTTTTTTGTTTGGTTGTGGAGAACCTCGAGTCTGGCACACACCTCTACTGTGATCTCTGCAAAAAGCTGCAATTTAAATTAAAGTCTCTACATACTAATATGTAAGACACGATATTTCATTATTCAGAAGTCATAAATGATTAATTTTGTCAATTTTCTTAGCTTCATAGGATTTCGTGGTGCTCGTGCCTGACTAGACGGAGTTAAATCACTGACAAGATCAATGCCGAGTGCCGCATAGCCAGTTAGCTAATTCTAACCACTCTGTTCTTTTTTTGATTAACAAAGTTTATGACCTTTGAGTCAAGTATTTATTTCATTTTATGTATATATTTTTTCATTTCTGTTTTTATACCCTTTGCTCTACTAGGGCAACTTGTGCCCCTTAGCACAATGTGTTATCCTTGCGACAGCAGCATGTGCCATCTCTCTTGTCACACATTCGATCCCTTGATGTGTGGAAATTGGCCCTCGCGCTGACAGTGTCTCTGGGCGAATCTACAAAGCAGAGGTGCTGATGGCGTTGCCAGCTGTTGCGCAGCATGTCACTTCCTCTTCCAATCCTGAAATCAATCTTGCTGACCTCGAGAGGCTCTGCTAGTAATCACAGCTCTGAGCTAAATGCATTGTAATGTGGTGTTAGTGCTGCAACAGAACGCATGATTCTGCAGGCTTTTTAGGTTTAAGTAAAAACGTGCTGCACTGGAGGTGTGAAAAAAGTAGTTGTGTTGCTTCAAATGACATCTTTTATACAGTACTGTATCAAAGTGTTGTAATGACGCTTGGCAGAGAGGTAGAGTTTTGGGATTTAATGAGGACATCTTTATATTTGATCCATATCTGTCTATTTCTTTACAATATTTTTTCAGCTTTATATAAAAAATTTTTTTTTAAAAGAAATAAATCTTAAGTAGTAACTTAAGTACAGTATCTACTTATCAGTACAGCATTTCCCCCCCCATAATCTCAGTACTTTATCTTCTTGCTTCCAGGATTTAGATATCGGAATCTTTAGATACTGAAGTATTTATAAATATAAACAAATTAGTTTTAGTGTGCCTAGAAAGAGCATCTACAGTATTATTATCAACTGCATGTATACTACTTTATTTGCAATAGTAAGTCATTCTTTTAATGCATAGTTAATACATTCTTTCATTAATCTCAAGTAAGCGATTTTATCATAATCATATCCATGTCATTTTGGATTTACAGTCTACCCCAAGAACACTGGGTGGTGAAGGAGGAATATAATATAAATAGGAAGCTAGTACAGTAAAAGAAGAAATGTGAAGAGTCCGGAAGAACCCCACGTAAACACTAAGAGAACGTCGGAAAACTTCATAAAGATGTTAACCCGAGATCAGCCTCGAACCGGAGACCCAGGAGCTTTGAGGCGGGAACGCGGTGTGCTGCACCACCTTGCCGTCTTAACAATGTAATATTATTCTAAAATATTTTTGGAAAGCAATTTGTTAGCACTGAACCAAGACTTTCAACCCAGGTGCACATTATACTGAGCTTGTATTTTTTCACATGTTTCGATTCCTCCAAGCCCTCTGACGAATAGGCTAGAGATTGCGGTTGAGAGTCTCTGCGCGTATCTTGCTGTCAGACTCGTCCTACGCCGGGTTTCGTGGAAGTCAGTCAGCCTGAAATAGCAGCAATGGGTTGAGCAGAACTCATTATGTAATTGAGGGCTTTATTTCAAAGATGGAGCTGATTTGTATTCAAATATGCATCTCGAGCAGGATAAAAGCAATGGGCCTTGCACAGTTTTGATGCTTTTTTGATGGGGAGACAAAAAAGCTGAAAATATCAAGGGCCTTGGGTTCTCTGGTGCAATTATCGGGGTTGACAGGCAAGCACAAGGCGATGTGAAGAATGTTTTTTCTAGTATAGGATTCGGATTCATTCAATGGATCCTCTCGTCTCACTATAGCTCAGCACTCCATAAAGACTTTTGACCATGCCTGCTCTAACTCATAGAGTAGAGTTATGGTGTCTGGTTTCCTTATTATTTACACCCATTGTTTGTGAGTAGATCTAACCTGCTTTAAAAAACTTCATGCCCTGAATGAATAAATCATGTGCAATAAAAAAAATATATATATGAGTGTCACATGGCACTTGAACAGTGCTGTGTCACACTGCTAACTGGCCCTAATTTGTGAGTAATGTGACAAAAGAGAGTTCCTTTTCTAATCAAAATCTCACCAAGTACTACCCGAGGAGCAGCACGGGGCAGAAAACACCCCTGTGTATTTAATTTTACTGTATTAAGTACCAGAGCTAAGTATTTGGACATGAACAATATTGTGGATGATTTTATTAAGTGTAAGGAATGTTAAATGAACCTCTTCTAAATGGTTAGCAAACTACATTTAATCCAAATTCTGGAAATGTGTCCAGACAGAGGATGGAATATTGTTGAGGCTTCTTTCTTTTTCTTTTTGTTGTTATAGAGAATCAGTGTGTATGAATACCGGGACACAGCGTTTTTCATTTTATTATTATTATTTTTTTAACAATGTGAACATTTGAGTTTTCATAAATAATGACAAAAGAAAAGTACATTAACCTCTTTTTCACTTTAAAAACATTAAGGATGGAAAAAAAAAAAAATATATATATATATATATATTAGGGCTGCACGATTTGGGAAAAATGTCACATTGCGATTATTAAGGTCAAAATTGCGATTTGCGATTGCGATACG
>JAQMYL010000016.1:7679998-7690105 GCA_030014365.1 Clarias pachynema | reverse complement strand
TTGTCCGACGCTCCACACGCGATATATATATATATATATATATATATATATATATATATATATATATAAAACCTCCTAGAAAAATGAAGCATTTTTTCCCCTCAAGTTTTGCCACAGCTGTTTGCCACAGCTGTTTAGTCCCAATCCCTTGAGTTCTCTTCGCACTGTGAGTGTAAAAATGCTACACAGTGTTTTCTTTTTTTTTTCCCAGCATGCCTTTAAGTAATCTCCCACAATTCTTCCTTTAAGACAATGGTTTACCAATATCCTTTCAGGCTTTATTAATGTGTTGGACAGTTCTTAACCCAGTTTTAATAGTTTCAGCAATCTCCTTATTTGTTGTCTTTCCTTAATGTAGGCCAATAATCTCAGAAACAGAAAAACATCTTTGCTCCCAGTGCTTGGTGGAATACACAGTCCAAAGACATGCAAATTAGGCTAACTGGCATTTCAAAATTGCCCATAGATGGTCCTCTGGAGAAGGAATTGCAACCCACTTCAGTATTCTTGCCAATAAGACCCCATAGACAGCATCTATGAAGACACGCTATGGTCCATGAGGTCACAAAAAGTCAGACATGACTAAACAACTAAACAAATATAAAATATATACAGGAACACACAAATATGCTTTTAGTAAAAGCAAAAGCTATTAGACTGAGTGAGGAGCAATGCAGTAGTCTGAATATATAAAATATATAGTACTGCATTGGTCTACATCATAGTATGGCAATATGGATAACATGGCATCCAAAATGTATTGACGTTTTTTGTTTAAACGTCTTACTCACAATGCCCTTCGACTATCTGTCGTGTCACCAGAGATATTTAGCAGGAGATTTAGCCTTCATCTTATCTCCATCTCCACCATCTAGAGTGATGCAGTAGTACTGTCCAGCTCACTTACCTTTTTCAACTGTCATGCTGCAACCCCAAATCATGTTTATTGCTGAACAATCTCAGCCTTAACTCAATACACTTATGCCTTATAGCTACATGAAGTTGTGTCTAATGATGCGTGAGTGAGGGTGAAAAAAAAAGGTGGAAATTAACAATTCCGGAGCTCTTGCTGTCAAAAAGCCATCAATGACAGCGCACGATAAACACCAAAACAAACAGACCCAGCTTGAGGTGACCAAGGAATCCTGAGTTCCTGCTGCTACTTTAATGTCCGGATTACAACTGATGACTTAAAAGCTACACCGTAAGAGCGGAAAAATTACTTTGTGCTCAGTATGAACCAATTGTGAGCCTAAGTCAAATCTCCAGTGGTGCCAATAAATGGTCATGCCCCTGTAGGTGCAATAACTTTTTTTTTTCTCCTTTGATGGGGGGTTGAAATGAATCTCTGCCTCATGAGTTTTACATGTGGTTTACTTCCCCAACCATTCCCTTGAGACTCTGTAGTTACACCTTGTCTGGATGAAGCAGAGGGGACTGAGCCAAAAAACTGGTATGTAACCGGATCTCAACCATTTACTCAGTCATTTTACAGAGTAAAGGATTTCAAATTGTAACCATTATTCTTTCAAGCCTCGCCAGAAGCACATTAGGAACTGGCATGAAATCTGATTCAGTTCTCTTTGATTTAGTTATACAGTCACACCGTGCACAGTGCATTGTATAAGGTATTTTTGTTTGTTTGTTTGATTTTTTTCAGAATTTCATCAAATGTATTTTATGGTTTAAGTCTTAGTATACATCCAAAGGTGTGTTTTTTTTTTTTTTGGTTCAATACAAAGAATAATAAAGTAGGAGATGTGCCTCTAGTGCACTCTTTATCTACATAAAGTTCATTAAAGACCCGTTGCAGTATCCATCCATCCTTCTAGGAACCTCTGCAGTCCCAATAGAGACCATGCTGACCATTATAAAGTATATATTCTTATTTTTACGACCGTGGCAGGACCTCTGTTCAACATTCACACACTTATCTGCATGTTTTTACAGTATGGGAGGAAACCGGAACCCCTGGAGAAAACCTACCAAGCACATGGGGGATGTACAAACTCCATGCACACAGACCCCGCGGCAGGAACGGAACCCAGACCCTGGAGGTGCAAGGCGACAGTACTAACCACTAAACCACCATGCTGCCCTGTTGCAACATATAGCATAAATATTAAATGATATAGGCATGGGATATTATTGTCTAATTAATTTTTTATAATGAATGACCTAATGATATCACATTTAAAGATGTTCAACATTTTCAAATGGTTTGGGAAGACGGTTTTGAAGCAGAGCATATTGAAAATGTTTACCTTCTGTAGAGTTGTATGAATGGATACAATTTATTAAAATGTTGGTGGATACACAGAAAGACACCACCAAAGTCACAAAAATCACAATAATACCGTATGCAGAAGAATTTTTAATTCTAGATACATCCATAATAATATTTTTAAAAATAACACACAAAATAAATTATCATTTAAATTCTATGTATAATATATGCTTGGGACGAAATTAGTTAGGATTTTTTTTATGTAATACAGCTCCAGTGATGTAACATGGTGGTTGTAGACATCGTGAGCATCGTGATTAGTTCTCATGCTACAGAATCCCTTCCCAATTCCCTGACTGAATGTCAGCTCAGCTCACTCGGCTCTTCCACAGAAAGCTATGCATTCTGACGTGCTGCCAGCCAGACTTCAGCATGAGTTAGCTAACTGGGGAATGAGCAGCCATTGTCGTGCTACACCACCTCACTTAACACCATGCCTCTTAGCTCTGTAATGGAGCAGGCATCAAAAGAGATGCTAAAAATAGGAGCGGGCACTGTTAAAAAATTTATAGGTAACATGCAAAGCCAGGATTTCTGTGCTTGAACCAGTCGAACACTGTGTTCTCATTATAATGAAGTTATGTTAATGTTACACGATTTTATAAGCGTTGGAGAAATACGCGAATCTTGTCTGCTGCCATCCAAAAAATAGGGCAAATCCATTAGCTTTGCATTTCACACACGGAGTCCGTGGAAGGTAAAACGCAGACGCTTTAAGCGGGATGACGTCATTTTCTCACTTTGCGTCATGTGCACAAGCTGTTGCATATCCCGTTTAGCATCTGATCACAGGATAATGTGCTTCTTACTAGTTTGAAGAAGCCTTTCAGATGCCCAGAGGATGAAGCAAGTGCTGTAAGTGAGCTTACCAAATGGGGTGTGAATTGACACAAGGCCATGAGATCTGGATGCCCAAGTAAACAATTATTTTAACCAATGTTCACTGCGGATCCAGAGTCCATTCCAGTTATCATAGTAGAAGACAATGGGACAGTTGTCCATCTGAGCATTCATTCATATGCTTATTTACAACTAGGGACAGTTGTAGAAAAGAATGAAGCTCTAGATTGAAACAGAGACCCTGGAGCTACAGTATACAGTCCTAGATTATACACACATATTTGCTTCCAAGCCCAGATGCATCTAAAGGATTATCCAATAGAGAAAATACACCGCTCTATTCCAAATGTCACCTCTGTCCGTCCTGTCACTGTTAAACCACCAAGAAAGTCATGTTCACCACTCTGCATTATCATGATGGTGACACGTTTCTAGATGCTATTTGACCGAATCTTGTGTGAATTATGTCATTGTTTGTTCGCAAACATCTATTTCACTGGGCAAGATCCAGCCTTAAATGTAACATTTTCTTTCTTTTTTTTTTCCCCACTCTCTCTTTCAGAACGCTCTGTCAGAGTACGGCTGAAAAACGTCCACCTTAGCGCACTTATCAGCACACAGCAGTGAAAAGCCACAAGCAGAGAGATATTATCACTGTACAAAGTGCTGTGATATATCACATGACAGAAAGCAGTACTGGAAAAAAGGGTCAGTCACAGGAAGAGGTCTTTTGTCCACGGATGGCTTTTTGGATAGCAATACCTGCACAGGTTATTCAGAATACACTGTGTGCCTGAAAGCAAAATAATTGACATGGATTCAAAGTCGATTTTTTTAAAGCCCTTTATCCAGTAACAGCAATTTACCAATTAATCAACCAACTGCTCGGTCTATTTGAGAGATTTTTGCTGAAATGGTAATTGACTTCACTACATCAGATACAATTAAAGGTGATTATTATTATTATTTTTTTTTGCTTTTTATGGAATTAATCTCTCACCTATCACTCCTCTTGCCATGGTCAACTACTAATCACTAATCCGCCACTGAACAAAACGAGAACAACAAAACATCACTAAGGGCAAGTTATTTTTTAACCTGGCACTCATGATCCTGTTAAAATGTCAGGCTGAGAGATTAATTGGACCAGGAATGTGAAGTTAAAGTTCAGGTCTCAGTACTGGAATGCATGAGAGAGTTGAGCAAACCAGGCAGTTTCAAGCATGCCAGTGTTCCCCTCACCAGGGATTGGCACTTTTCCGGTTTCTCTTTGAAATTTGACACAGTTTTGTGTCCAACAGGGAAATAATATGCCATTCCTAGCTTACATGCCTGTCCTTTATAACTAACTGGAACGACGGGGCAAGAGAGCCAGATCCATGAGGGAATAATTAAGTTTATAAGGCCTAAGGACTTTTGTTATTTAACAATGTAAGCATCTTTACACAATATTACACTGCCACAATATCTAGTGATGTTTAAGCCGAGTTATATAATATCACCCGATCTACCAACAAATTTTTCCCCAGCTACAAAAAATATATTTCATAGTGTTTGCTTCTGGAAAACCTCTACGATATTAATGTTTAAGAAGCAAATTGAGATTTTAAAGGATGTCAGTGCTTCTATAGAACTATGCAGTATCTATTTGCAGACATCGATCAAGATGTTTTAAACCGTTGCATGGATGCTATAAACACAGCAAAATGTCTCTTTGGGATTTACACCAATCAATGTTGCTGAAATAAAGTCAATGCTGGCTAAGATAGAAAAGTACAATATCATAGCACTCAGTGCATCATAGCCTGCCATAAATAGGCCTTAGCAAGCACAGAGTTCAAGGCTGTTGATCCGGCCTGCAAATTTGCCAGAGTCCAATCTGTCGGACAAACAAGTCCAATCCATGAAGACCCAACCCTGCAAATGATCCACCACTAACATCCCGGTGCCACACGACACAGCAAACCGACAGAGGTCTCGTGGAGTCATGTGGAGGCTCAGAACGGCCAGAGATGCCCCATCGGCACATGGGGAACCCACACAATATTGGGCGTGATGTTTTGCATTTTGATGTTATGACTGTTCTGTGTATTTTAGATTTTGTGTATTTTAGAATTTTCAGAAAGGCATTTCCCATTTCCCAGAAGATGCATATAATGTATCAAGTTTCATAGTTCTTCTGGGATTTGTAAGCATCCGTAGAAGTCAAACATAACAGAATAATCATACCAGCTATAGTGGCTCGTTTTGGAAGAATAGTGATGGCTCCCACTGCTGCATCCTCCAGGCTGTGAATCGGGCTGTTCTTTGCACCCCAGCTGTCAGACCCAATCCACAAGAAGTGCCCTACTTGGTCAGCCCTTTTACTGGCATTCAGAATTTCCCTGAAAGACAGTCAGTAGAATCTTGAAGAGTATGTGTATATGAGCATAAAAATATCATTCTCCACAAAATCAAGGCATACATTCCAGTTGAGCTATTGACTATACATATGTCATAGCGGAAAATTGTACTTTTTTGGTTTGCACACTAGTTTGACATTTTGTCTTATAACAAGATTAAGAGTTTGATCCGAGTGTATATAATCAGTCAGTTTCTCAGTAAGGGGATTGTAGTGAGGATGCTAATAAACATTGGCTTACCGAATGTCTTCATCATAAGCAAACATAATCACAGCTCGGGCCTGACGAGTATCGAGAAGCGTCCGGATAATCTTGTCGAAATCAGCTTGCTTGTGGTCGTGCGGAATTTTCAGGGACTGTGCGATGCATATTCCACCTAGACAGAAAAAGAAAAGTCTATTTAGCAAAAACATTTAAGTCCTGGACTATATTTTAATATAGTTCTCAGTGTATTTTGAATCATTTAGTGATGATTATCCAGGTCTCTGTGGTACATAAATTTAAGATGACAAGTTACCAGCTTCATCACAAAGGCAACGCCAATAGATCAAAACCATAAGCCGTAAAATGAATAAATCTGTAGGCCTTTTAAGCGCCAACCCAACTTTAACTTTAATAGCATGAGGACGTGTATGCAAGAACTCACAAACATCTGGTTTACTACATAGCCATATGACAGCAGACAATTACAATTTGAATATATGGACATACTAATGAATCTGCTTTTTTTTTCATATAAGGTTATAATAGGAGCTTGGTGAAAATGCATAGGCTACACTGTTCTGTTAGTGGCATCATAAACAATAAAAAATAAATAAGGAATTAACAAAATAAACTAATAATTTAGGCAATAATCATTAAAAATGACGTTTATTATGGTATATAATAAATTATAGCTTACAAAATCCATGGGATAAACAGTCACCTAAACTCTCCTTAATAGACAATAAACCAGCAGAAGGACTCCTTTGTCTAATTACCTGTGCACTTTGATTGACATTGATTCTGAATTGTCCAGCTGTTTTATATGGCTCCAGGCGCTGGTATTTGGAGTCACACAAAGATTTTAGCTCCTGTCACAGTGGTGGCACTTTTTTTTACAAGCATAGACTCAGAAAATTGGAAATGCAATAAAGCAAAATGCATAAAATGAGTCAAGCCATAAAAGTTTGGCCTGGCTCCTGCAGCATCTTGGCTGTTTGGAGAAGTTTGGCAGGACTCCCACACATTCTTCACAGCAAGTCCTCATTTTACACACTCACGTTCCCATCACTCCAAATATCCATGAAGGAAGTTCATTCGACTGCAGTCATTATATTGTCTTAAAAGAGACTTGAAAAAGACCCATGCTTTATTGGGCTTTATTTATTTATTAATTTCTGTATTAAGAAATTGGGTGTCAATCTACAGTATGCCTTTGTAATCCAAATTCTACAAAGTTGCCAAACTGGAGTTGAGTTTTAAGAAGGTCACTTTGAAGAAGACTGATTATAAAGTATGTAGAGTGAGTAAATTACTGCCCAGTAGAAAGCATATTATTAGGTGTTACTGGAAAAGCAGGTATTAATGTAAAGGAAGCACAGAGCTGAAAGCATGGATCAGATACTCTGGTGTTAGACTAGTAGATAAGCTGTAAGTGCAGGAAGTAATATTCAAATAATCAGACTACCAAGACAGATGTACAGAAGAAAAATGCATATATGTATGTATATGCACCAAAGTTCATTCATTCATTCATCTTCTATACCGCTTTATCCTGTATTCAGGGTCGCGGGGGGCCTGGAGCCTATCCCAGGAAGCTTCGGGCACGAGGCAGGGTACACCCTGGACAGGGTGCCAATCCATTATGCACCAAAGTTCCACTATATATACATACAGTAGTGGATACTTGGTTCACGAGCCCTCCCCAGTACGAACAAATCAGTTCACGACTAAAGAATTTGCCTAAAATTCTCCTCAGAACACGACCAGAAACCGAAATCCCAAGCTGTCGCTATCAGCTGAACAAAGGAATGAGTGCATCGACCAGCATCACTTTTGCTCAATCCGTGGTTGCAGATCGCGCTCATGATAAAGGAATTTGTGCAAGCCTTTGCCAAGAAGTATCACTCGAACAAAACAGAGTGCAACACCTTATGAACGATAGCATGGTGTCTTACTTTAGGACAATTGTGTATTATAGAAAAAAACTAATCTCACTGGATAGATTTTTTGTAAAAATGGCTGCCATTGAAAAACCAGGGGCCAAGAAACAAAAAAAGACAGAAAACCCCTTAAGGAGAAATACTCAGTGTTATTATGGAAAGGGACTATCCTTCCAAATACTAACATTCATCCCCCTCTACATTTGTTCAAAACCATGAAATAACATATATTGCATTAAGTAATTAACAACAACAACAACAACAACAACAACAGTTATTTGTTATTTTAAGACACAAAGGTCAGCTAAGAACAGTATTGTAAAGTGCATTTGCAAAACCCATCAAGCACCATGATAAAACTGCCTCTCATGAAGACCATCCCAGTAAAGCAAGAACAAAACCCACCCCTGCTGCAGAGGAGAAGTTCATTTGAGATGTATCTGCTACTTACTGTATGCTTTGAAGTCTTTACAGAGCATAAGTAGCAACCATCTGTGCAAAACATATGTACAGTAGCAGACAATCTCAGTATCAACTGTTCAAAGGAGATTATTGCATTTTGGGTTCCTTCAGCATTGCTTCGCAATGTAAAAAAAAAAAAAAAAAAAAAAAACGGAAATCAAGAAAGACCATGGTCTTCCTTTATTAAAAGGTGTGTCCATACTTTTAACTGGTAGTGTGTATATTTCAGATGGGGAAAATCGATTCAGTTATGAATCATGACTCTTTTTGTGGTGATTCATGTATTGCTACACTGACTGCAAAATATATATATATATTTTTTTCACATTTATAATAGAGATGCACCGGTCAATCGCCAGTGACCATAATTGGCTGGTTTATTAGTTTGATTGGCCATAACTGATGATCAGCTGATCAGCCTCAGATATAATCGATTCTGTACCAAGTGCAGAAGCTTCTGAGTGGTGCAACAGAAACGCATTTTGTCTTTACATTATCAAAAATCATGCATGTTAAAAGCCTCTGATCAGCCTTTTTCTCCAAGTTATGTAAGCGAATTAATCTCAAAATCCAGTCATTCCACACACTTACACCAATCTCAAAACACTACAAGCGCTAATTAGTCTAGCGTTAGAAGTCGCACAGAAGTGCCTGCAGCTGCTCAACCTGTGCTCACACTGTCAAGTTGCAGACATTTGAGGCAGTAAAACGTGCCTGTTTCTTTATAATCATACAGGTGGTGCGCTCTAAACTATTCACATATGTTCATCCTGTCTGTTAGGAGTAAATTATTTGCTACTGTAAGTTTGTTTATGACAGATGACATGACAGAAATATGCGCTAGTCAGTAAAAAAAAAATGTTTTTTGTTTAATTTCATTTTAAGTTAAATGTTAAACTTGTGTAGTTGGAGTTACTGTAGTTTGTATTGTTTAAATGCTGCTCTTGGTTTTTATAAGTAATGGGCTGTTGAAGGAAGCTAAGATACAAAAATTAGGTAATTATGACACCTTTTTTTTTTTTTTTTTTTTTAAAGTTTAAGGTCAGAGTCAATGCTGGCCACGATAGAAAGGTATCAGAACACCCAGTGCATCACAGCCATACATTGGGCTCAGCAGGCAAAGAGTTCAAGGTTGTCCTGCAAACTCTTCAGATCTCAATCTGGCTGATACACCCGCCTTTTTCTCGATTAAGCGGTTAAATTATACATGTTTGAAAGCATAAACACCATTATTGTCTACGGCGAATGATTTGCGGATCATCGCGAAAATGCCGTACACCAATAAAAAGCGTAGAACGATATTGATCCTTCCTTTTGTTCAGCGCCTGAAGGATCAAAAAGCAACTTTTGTTGCCACAATTGAAACTAGAAATGCCAGACTAGTACAGCCTGATAAAATATACATTTTTAACAAAAATACAGAAATATCAGCATAAACATTGGAATGAATAATAATTACATATATAATACCGAAAGTTTCCTTATATTATTTCTCTGTTGATGTTAAACCGTTATTGTTGTACTATGGTTCCACTTTTCCTCCCAGCCCCCAACTGCTGTTCTTTAAATTTACTTGTATTAATGATCCATTTCTTTGGGTGTGATTGTTTAGTTTTGAGTGTACGCTCTTCATTGTCAATAAAGAAAAACATGAATTAGAATAAGTATTTTCCTATCATTTCCCACTAATGTCCTCCCGTTCATTGCGCCCCAACTGTCATGCCTGTATTCCCCACTGGTGTGGTGCGCCCCACACTGTGAGAACCACGGCAGTGGTAGACAGTGAAGTAGGCAGATCCTAGCTTACAGTTGGCTGACGAGTCTCTCAGATTAGGATCTTTACTGAAGAAATATACTGTAAAACTGAAACACAAAATTGTATCAAAATGAATACATGGACACACCTTCTCATCTATCTGTCAATGTGTTTTCTTTATTTTCATGACCATTTACATTGGTAGATTCTCACTGA
>JAQMYL010000016.1:7665496-7679898 GCA_030014365.1 Clarias pachynema | reverse complement strand
CTACCAATGTAAATGGTCATGAAAATAAAGAAAACACATTGAATGAGTGAAGGTGTGTCCAAACTTTTGGCCTGTATATATATATATATATATATAGTATTATGTTTAGCATTATATTAAGTTTAATGACATGGCAGGTCTTAGGGTCACATTAGCCATATGGCTCTAAATAAACTCGTAAATGTAAGTATTTTAGACCCTTCAAACACCACTATGATTAAATTGATCTGTCAACTAATGTTAACCGGCCAATTATATTCTTCCTGAAGCATGTCAGACAATACTGTGCATGACTAAATTGACATCGACAGGCCCTGCAAATAGCAATTATATTTATTCCTGCAATGCTGCTGAATGCTTTCTATGACTCCCACTCACACAGCGAGCGTCGCATCTTGACAACATGTGAAAAGGTGAGTCATCAAAGAAAACCGAGCACCATTATCCATACAGGTATGCAGAATATAGACAAAACCGATTCTTTTTATCGCGTGTTTTATGCTTAGAGACGGTGCAAAAGGTAACTAAATACCAGTCAAATAAAAAAAAACGGGGTATCTTTGAACTTAAGAGTGGCGTTCATGGGGCTTTAAGCACTGTGATCTGAACTAAGCATATACTGTATAAATTATTGTCAATACGTCATCCGGAGACGGCACTGTCCTCATATGAGGACATCACATTTTCCTTCTGATTTTAATTTCAAACTTCTAGATTTTAAATTTTAGGATGTCTTATGGTGGTGGGATGGCTTTGTGGTTAGCACTGTTGCCTTGCACCTTCACGGTACAGGTTCGATTCCCAGCCAGGTTCGATTCCTGCCTCGGCTTTCCCTTGTGGGTTTCCTCTGGGCACTCCGCTTTAAATGGCTGGCATAGACAATGAGTGAGAATGTCTGATTGTACAAAGTAGGGTTGCTGCAACACCCCCTGCTGGTGGGAGGATGGCTTCTCCTCGCTACTCCATCTAAAAACATGACTTCTTCACATCTCATACTTATGCATGTTCATGGTGATATTTTTGACATTGAAAACTCTGTCTATAATGATTAATACAGCAAGCATTTTATTTCTATCATGATTATATGCAAGTCTCTGTTTATGTTTCTACTATTGACGAGCATTTTAGATCGTCTGACAAATCAGAATTGAGTGTTTAAAACACTGATATATTATATACATTATATAAGCTCTGAGATTGTTAAGCTCTAAATCCTTCCTTTTTCTTCTCCAAGTTCTTCTTTTTTTTTAAATGACTTTTACTTGCCAAGCTATGATATGACCTTATAACCATTATGGCTCATACTCATAACTATATACATTGTTGTGGCAGAACTACATTACCCATCACCCCTGCATGTCACATGATCTACTCGCATGTTCCTTAATGACTCTCATCTGAGTCTTAGTACGCCTTGTTAGTCCTAGTATTTAAGGTTTTTCCGTCTCGCTGTCAAGCTTTTGTTGTTTGTTGCCAAGTATGCCTCCGGCTCGTTACAATACGTATGTTTCTTGCCTTATTTACATAGTTCATGTTAACGATTCTTGTTTATTCACAGTCTGTGTACTTGGCACAATACATCATCTGCATTTGCATCTGTCTTTACCACCAATTTCTAACAGATGCACAAGGCCAGATTCAATGTCTTTCTGAAATACAGTGCATCAGCCAGGCTAGTGACACATCTCAACCTTACAATACGTCAATCTATAATCTGTCACTTGCTCATAATTGAGCATAATTGATGTCATTTGGCAAATTAATAAAAGAAGCCAAGTATGTTTATGTCTGGATGTATGTAGGTGCCATTTAGCCACATGAAAAATACCCTAATGTTTCCTCTGTAGTACATCATGTACAGGTACTTGTATATATATTTTTTTTTAATAGAAAGACATTTAAATTTTTAATTTTTTTTTTCTCATGGACTGTCCTGTATTGCTATCTTGATATCAATTGAGGCAGCCGATTTAAAACCCGAAACATAATTTGTAATTCAGGCACATGCACTGAATTAATCCAAAGCTCCTTTGATATGAGAATGAAAGCCATATTCAGTCTTTATACACTTTCACGGCTATCAATTTCCACTACATAAGAACGTGACCCGACAAAGTTAAAAGCTTTGGAAACAGCCATCCGGTATTTTACAGGGCCATTACCCCCTATTTATCTCCGTAATGCGGGTGTCACCTAAGGGTTCTGGCTATTCATAGCGAGTGCATTGACTTGTCCTGGATTTAAATCCCAGTCTTACACCAGCTGAAATGACCACACTGATCCACACAGAGTTTTAATCCTAGAATTAGAATAATGAATTGCTTTTTTTTTTTTTTTTTCTCACGTATTCAATCCTGAAATAGCATGATGAAATACAGACTTGCAGATGTATTCACACCAAACAATATGTCAAAGAGATGTGATCTCATGACGACTTAATGGTTATCACTGTCACTTTGGACCTCGAAGACTGGGGGGTTCGAATCTCATCTCCAATCTGTGCCTGTGCTTGGTGGGTTCCCTCTGTCTACTCTAGTTCCCTCCTACAGTTCAGTGGAATGTGGTTTGACTGGCATTTTAAAATTGCCCATAGGGTCTGCATGTGCCCTGCAATGGGTTGGCACCCTATTCAAACTTGTGTACCCAACCTTGTGCCCTGAAATAGCCCCAGACCCCTGCGAACTTACACAGTACTGTGCATATACACAGAACAGACATAACATTGGGTTCCCCGTGTGCCACCAGGGAGGCATGACTCCACAGGACCTCTCTGAGAAATCGCTGTGGTATCCAGCACCGGGAAGTTGACAGTGGATGTTTTGGGTGCTATGGATTGTACTGTGGGCTCTCCATGGATCAGACTTACTGCTGTTAACCCTGTTGTTCTTGAATGTGTTTAATATGGAAATAGAAAGTCACCATTGGTTTACCTTTTTTTTGGTAATTGAGTTGTATCCATCGCATGTTTTCAAATTGCTCGTAACACACTCGGGGTACAGCGCTATCCTTCCGCTTGCATGACCTCACAGATGCCCTTGATTGGCTGTAGAACCGTAATTAATTTGAGAGCACTAAGTACCACTCGGTTCACTCAGCTCTCTCTAGGCCTCCGGCTGCGAGAGGTTACAGTACAGCATCACCCGGGAATCGAACTCGCGATTATCTTGGACGCTCCTGGTTTACCAATTTTGAAAGAAAATGTTGTTTGTTGGTGTCACCTTTAAAAAATGTGTTTTGATAGGATGTTAAGACAGTAAAAACAACAGGCTGTAAGGAGAAGAGAAAAAAGGCACTAAAGCAATGTTTGATTAATGGTAAGGCTGAAGCGCTTGTCACTTGCACACCTTTGTGTATTTGTCATATCAGGGTCAGCCGTGTGTAAACAGTTTTCGTTTACGAAAGGTTGCTGCCATGCATGCCCAGGAGAAGAAAAAAGTATGATGGGCCTAATTCAATACAGCAATCAGAACAAACAAACAGGCATTTTACTGGAACATAGACAGACGTGACTGGTCACGCGACTCGAAATAATTTATGACAATGATCATTAGATCTTCGAACTTGGCTTAAGTGCTTTGTGTCATTGCTGTTTCCTGATTTATTACTATGCGTCACAGAGTGATATGGAAGACAGTGCAGTCTAATGTACCTCCTTCAAGCATTACAAAGATTGACGCACATATAAAGGCCGTGGATGATAACTCACCATATGACTGTTTATCTAAATGAGACAGACTTGGCTGCGCCGTGAAAATGCTATCTCTTCCGTGCAAAGCAATTCACAGATTATCAGGATTATCCTACCTACAGTATGAGATGGGTAGTTGATGGAATGGAAACAGAATATACTGGAAATCTGACTCATGAAATTGCAGTAGTTGCATTAACCCCTTAATAAAGGCAACCCATCTGAAGCAATCGTAGATCTGATGCCAGCTATTTGTTTTTCTGCTTTTGGATGTGATCTCAAAATCTCCTATAGAAAAGAGTCGAGCAGGTTTTTAATATATAATTATGGAGTGCCTCCTAATTGGCTGTGTAGAGGCTGTTGATGTATCGACTTTCCATCACCGGGCTTCAGGAGTGATCAGAGACACTCAGTGAAATAGATGTTTGAAATCCGAAGTGCTTTCCGTTATTATGGAGGTAATTTATGCTCCGCGACTGCAGAGAACTCACCACGCACTAATGAAAACATGAGAATGAAAAGACGGCAGGGGCATCTCCATGCAGTAAGAGACATTCACTTATCGCTAATTCAATACACTCACTCATTTCCGGTACCGCTTATCCCGTACAGAGTTACGGAGAATTGGAGCCTCTCCTGGGGGCCTTGGGGGCACTAGGTAGGGCATTCCCCTGGATGGGGTGCGGGTCCATCACATGTCACATACAGTACTCGCACTAACATAAAGATTAGGCTAATTGGAAATGCCAATTAGCCTAATCTTTATGTCTTGGGATTGTGGGTGGAAACTGGAAAACCTTTTAAGTGTGAGAGAAAATGCACAGACTAGAGGCAGGAATCAATCATTTATCCTAGAGGTGCGAGGTCACAGTGGTAAGCACTATGCCACCATAATGAGACCTTTTCAAAGATCTAGAAAATCTTCAGTGTTTACCATTGATTTTCAAAAAAGTAATCTATCATTTTATGTCTAACAAAAATATCAAGTGTAGCTTGGAATCTAGTGATTCTGAAAGCCATTGCATACAACCTACTGTACCATACCACGTGCATCCTTATTAAACCAATCAGTAAACCTTTGTGCCCTGTAAGTGGAGCCATCCTGGAAGTGACCACTCATATCATGATAGTAATGTTTCATTAAAGCGTAAAGCCGATGAGTCAGAAGAACTTTATATTGATTTGCAATTCCCTCTAAGTGGAAATTCCCCATTTGGAAGACCAGTGCTCTCTAAGGTCAATTCTTTTGACCTGTCTTCTTTCTGGCAGAGAAGGTACTGTAAGATGAGCTTCAGCTCAGCTAAGGCTTACTGTAGATAGAGTAGCCTTAGACTTGTTTAATTCAATAGATTATGTGATTAAATCAATCTTTTGATGATCAATTCAATTAGCTGAATCAATTAGCACGCTTTCAATTTAGAATCTTTTTTTTTTTGTTAAGTATTTTAATTCTTAAATTCTCCAAAAAAAAAGACAAATTTCCTCAAATGTACCAAAAAAAAATGGAAATTTAAAGACTTTTGTATTTCATGAAGGTGTGTTCAAATCGGCTGTGAGTATTCTGCACAGGATATTCAATCATGTTAAGTGCAATTCAACACCACAGGGAGCAAAAGTGCTCAGTTCAAAGGGAACTGTGAACGGTGTAGGGAACAAATGAACGATGGGTCTCCACTTCGAAGTACTGGACATAAAATTTTTTTCCCATCAATCACTGTGCCTTGCTGGAGATTGAAAAAAAATTGGAAATGATAAATCCCTCAAAAAGGGATTTAAATATCTATAATTATCAGTATAGATGATGACATAGTATTACTATGATAAAGTACTTTTACACGTAATCAACCAAGTCCTTGCTATACATACCAGGCTGGTAATCAGTACAAAATCTGCACTGCACAATGCAACAGGTATCCGAGGAGCAGTCAGGAAGTGACGTCTACGCTGGTGACGTTGCAAGATTTTTCGAATGGTGGAATTTTGTCGAGAAAAGTTTCCTTAACTGATATTCCTTGCACACGAAGTAGGGAGCACCCTGTGAAGTACACTGAGGAATGCAGCACAACCTGCATTCCAATTGACCTAAGGTTCCTTGTGCAGTTAACTACACGGGTGTCCAACCATGTTACGTAAGTGTGAATTCAAACCGCAGGGAGTGAAACTGCTCAGTTCAAAGCGAACTGCAAAGGGTGTTGGGAACGAGTGTACAACGGGTTTTCCCTTCACCGGAAAAGGAAATAAAAATTTTCCCAACAGTCATTGCGAGCGTCACTGCAGCGTAAACAAAATTGAGCTCGAAAAAGGATTTATACATTTATTAGCATTATTATCGAGGAAAAGATACTCTTAATAGGACACAATTTTTTTTTTTTTATTTAATCAAGAAATTCCTAGTATTATATAGGCTAATAATCGGTAAAAACTTAATAAATTTCTGTACATCTTGTAAAATTAATGAAATAATTTATTTAAAAATTATACACATTTTAATAGTATAATTAGTACGTTTTATAATGGTATCAGTCTTTATTTCAATAAATATTTCATATCCGCAGTGTGAAATTTCCACAGCAACAGCGACAGGTATCCAAGGTGCTTATGTTACCATGGTAACGCATGGATGAAGTGACGTCCGCGCTGGTGACCTTGCAGGGTGTTCATCGACAACACACTATGCATATTAGATACTGTTTAGTAATTTTCACTATTTCAAACAAGTATAGCAGTTTAATCAGACAAATCTGCTGATATTTATCTGAAATACTCGCTAGATCAGATCTGACATAATTTTCAAACTAAACTGACATATTTTACGCAGGTAACACATTAGATGTTAAGTGACAGGCCATACATTTTGCACTTTAAAACACAGGACCCAAGTTGTCTGAATGCATGCCTGCTGCCTTTGATGTTTCTCATAACTACAGTAGGTAGTAGAAACATTTTTAGAGCCTGGCACGTCTTTAGACATCCAGACATACAGTACAGTAGTCTGTCTTCCCTTACTGCATCATGCTTTTGGTAAAAAGCCACACCTCAAGGAGCCTCTTTAAGGTGCCACTGTTGTACAGAAGAACCTGACCAGAAATGATATAAAAAGCCAGAGTTATTACCTCAGTCGGCAGTTGGCTCACTGACAGCTGCCCAAGGGTGAACCGGCCAAATTTATCCGCATTATCCGTGACAAAACATTGATCTAGGCAATCATTTTTAGGTTAATCTATGGCCATTCCAGGAGCTGGCGCAATTGGCTGAAATACAACTTACTTCCCGTGTCTCTAAATCTAAAAATTACACATGCCGTGTCAAAACCTACAAGGTCAGCCCTGAGATACGATCCCTGACTTGTCAGGCATGAACGATCTCAATGGCTACAGAAACTAAGTCACTGTTCCAAGGATGTAATTAAAATGGCAGGGCTGTTCTGCAAGCAGATCACATCCTGTTTCTTACATCAGACCTCAAAATCAAGCATCTTGAAAGCTATTACCTTAGCTTGCCAAAGAACATGCAATGTACAGTGTGTAGTACAATGTAAAACACGGAGGCAGATGCTTTCACGAATACATAATATCCCAGGAATATAACAGGCAGTTTTAAAGCAGCAAAATAGTAGATTAAAAGCATGATAAAATTGCTTATTGCCCATGAACATTATAATTTTCATGGCTGTAATTTTTATTTCATGGCTTCATTATGTTACTCGTTAAACAACTCATATATAAAAAGAAATAAAATGCAGAATATAATGTGTTGAATCAAGTGCTATTTTAAAGTTACAGAAAATGAGAGTGAAAGTCATATTGTATTTGGCAGTATAGATACTGTATCAAATAAAAGCTAAATTGCACTCAATTTGATAATTTCTTGGATGACTAATGTTCAGTATAAAGGGTGTTCAAGTCAAACTGGGACTTTTGACAAATGAACAACTAAAACTGATTGACATTTATAGAAGATTTCTAGCACAGTACGATAATGGGTCTCTTTGCTGCAGTAAAACATCTAAATGGTGCTAAAATTTAAAGAAGGTTGTATGTCAGTGAATGACTATCCTGACCAAGGTAGCTCGGAGCCCACTGTAGTCGTTTGCAAGTAGAATACCTGATTCTTAAAAATAAACTGAAGGATAAATTGTAACCAACTTGCGGAAGAGATACATCTGTATGTACTGTGCAGGATTTGCACGTTGAACTTTTTGAGGCGCATCTTCTGTACAGTCCTGATTCCATTCCATGTCATTTCCAAATGTTTGGGCTTAACAGGAGTTCCTGGGAGGCCAGCATTACCAATGTGAAGCAGGCAGTCTGGTCATGGCTCTGGCGTACTGAGAGAACTTTCTACCTTGATGGGTATCCAAGCACTAGTGAAACGCTGGGATACGTACATTAGTGTAGCAGGGGACTTTTAACTATTATTTTTCTCATTCACATTTTCTTAAAACACATCATGTTTTAAATGTATTAATTATCCTTTCTTTTAAATTTTTAAGTCTTGCGTTTCTGTGACATTCTATTATGTTGGACAAAGAGAAAAACATCAGGTGACCATAATTATCACAAACTTTGGAGACATGACAAGACATGGGAGGGAAGCAAAAAGCGCATAACAATGTAAAACATGCAGCACTCTGCATGAGATGGAAATCCTTGACCGGTGGTGATCTGTGTTATTGCAAAATCCTGCACTGGCAAAAATCCGACCATCTTAGAGGCATGATCTACAGACTGGTCCAGTAATTTGGATAATATCCATGATGCACCCTGATAATTGACTTACTGTAAGCAGGTGTTCAACCCATCTTTATTTAAGCATAATGAATAAATGCAGTCATGGGCAAAAAAAATCTGGTTATGCCAACTAATTAAATATCTCATATTATACTATTTCTTTAACAAGTTAACACAGGTCCCAGAGCTCTACCAAACTGTGCATGTATGTCCGTGTGTGTGTGTGTGTGTGTGTGTGTGTGTGTGTGTGTGTGTGTGTGTGTTAATACTACAAATGAAATACCCTGAAAATAATGAATTTTTTTTCATACCATAAACTGCACCATACTTTTCCAAATGTGCCATTTCAGTTCCGACTGTATGTAAATGACCTTCTGCTCAGCAACGCCCATCAATGAACAGCAGATCTGAGCAACACATCAGGAGAGCTTGTCCATCTTATATGAGGTGACATATGGCTTGTTTAAGTCCTGACCAATACAAAAATGGAGATGAAAGGAAAGCAAATCATGTTTGTAAGTTCACACTGGTGACCAATTTAAGTAAATTTTGCATAGTAGGTTATCTTTAATAAGAGAAAAAAAACATAAACATGGACATGCTGGCACTGTGACCTGATGAGTGTTTTCAAATAAACATTTTAGATAAATTTCTAGAAAAAAATTGTGCTTAATATTTACTAAATCTTTTGTATAAAAATGCTTATATATTTAGATCTGTGTAAAAAGTCATGAGCCACTCCTCATTCGTACCAACACCAGATTTTTTAAAATAGTCTTAAAGAATAGTTCTCCAGGCTTCCTGAAGGACTTTTTTTGCCTCTAATTTTCGGCAAGTTTTTATCTCTCATGTTCTGTCCAGTCCCTGTACCTGAGCAGTTTCAGAGGAATGTTTTTGTTTGTTAAGCTGCACAGTGACTTATGAATCATTCAAACATAAAAAAAATAATAATAATCTAATTAAGCATTACCCAGTGAGAAACAGGTGCAGATGATAACAGATGATCAGGCTTGTGATTAGTCTACTGGTGATGTTGAATGCTGAGTGGTTGGAACAGACGAGAGGGGAAATGAGGTTGCTGCTGGGGTTGTTACTGTACATAAACAACCAATTTTTTATATGTATCTTTAGCGCTTTGCAGCCTGTCACAGTAAATCATTTGCTCCCATTTTAAATATAATCTGCATCATTTAATTTAATCTCAAGAAATGAGGGAAGGTTTAAGACTTTTGTACAGTACCGCACCTTGAAATGTCTCTACATATAAAGTAAACATTGCTATAAAACATTCAGTTTTCTGCCTATTCAGAAGTGTGTGGGCGTGTAAGTCGCATTACAGCACTGCTGTCTCCACAGCTGTCTAAATTACTGACGACAGAAGTGAAAAAAGCTGACAGGAATAAAAAGTAGGAATCTTTTCACAAAACCGTTGCCTACGTATGTAGAGAAAAAGCAGAACTGTTACTAACCCAATGCTTGTATTTGGCTGCTCTAGATCAATGTTGTACTCGATAGGATGTTCATAAAGTTATAACCAGGATTTATGTTTGGAATTTTTATGTTCCTAAATAAATTAAATATATGTAGTGGCACATATGATTCTTTATTCAATTTTAATTATGTAATATATTTAAAAAAGGTATATATTAAATAAATATCAACTGAGTGAAATAAATAAAGAATAGTACAGTACTACATTTATTTATTATTTTGCTACAACATCCTAAAGCACGTTATCTCTAATAGCACTTCAATATAACAATGATTTACTCACTCACTCACTCACTCACTCACTCATCGCCTATACCGCTTTATCCTGTATTCAGGGTGGTGGGGGGCCTGGAGCCTATCACAGGAGACTTATGGGATGGGAGTCCCCTGAGGAAACCCATCAAGCATGGGGAGAAGATGCAAACTCCATGCACACAGAGACAGGAATCAAGCCTGGCCGGGAATCAAACCCAGACCCTGGAGGTGCAAGGCTTTTTATCCATTCAGAAAGTGTCAGAAAGTGTTGACAACCAAGCCGGGTTCCTGTTATTATGTACACAAAGGGGACCTATATGTACTGTAAAAGTGGTCTATAAAATTCACCATTTAGTTAAAAATTATATAAAGAAACAAGTCTTTATTTTTGTCCTTTGTCCATCTTTGTACAGGCCAAGGCTTAAACCAGTCAACTAGATTTTTCTCCTGATGTGACCTCACATAAGAATATAAGAAGATACCCTCTCCCAGCTTGTTATTGTTCCCTGAAGGGGCGTGGCTCAGCAGGAGCTCATTTACATGGACACTAAAACAGCATGTTTGAAAGCTGTGTGAAATAAAGGGTATTTGAGGTATGGGAGAAACTATAATCTGGGTGTATTTCATTTGAAGCCTTAACAGAGACCTTGCGGAACCTCTGAGACCTTCACTACTGTGCAAAAGCCTTTTTTTTTTTTTAAATGTAGTCTTGATGAATAGATTCCCAGGCTTCCTGAACTACTTTCTTGGCTCTCATTTTCAGCAGTTTCACTTTAATGAATTTTTTGTTTATTAATTAACAAAAAACGAACCTATGAATCATTTAAGCATAAACACATCTAACGTAATGCATGAATCAGTGAGAAACAGGTGCAGATGATGAGAGATGATCAGGCTGGTGATTAGTCTACAGGTGATGCTGAATGCTGAGTGGTTGGAAGAGACAAGAGGGGAAATGAGGTTGTTACATAAATTCTTAAATCATACTGTATCTTTGGGCACTTTGCAGCCTGTTCTAGGAGTACATTTGTTCTCATTCTTTAATTTAATTTACACCATTTAATTTAATTAAATATGAGGAAATATGGGGTGGTTCAAAACGTTTTCACTGTACTGTATATTAACTTATTAAAAATTAAAAATAGTAAAATATGGGATCTTTAAGCCATTCCTCAGCAATGTACTAACGATGGAGTGTCATTCCGTGAAAGTGCAATAAGTATCACACTGTTTCAATGACTGTATGTTTTAACGCATTTGTTATTAGTAGTATTAGTGAGTACATCTGTTTGAATTACAGTGATGGGATTTGAATTGCATACAGCACTACAGTCAGAGCTGCTGTTGTAGGATATTAATCAATGTGCTCTGACCAACTGAGAATTCAACAGCACTATGGAATAAATATGTAATACATTCCTTTATTCTCAGAAATACAGTCGACAACCAATTAGCAGTTAATCCCCGCACTGTCGGATCCACCCTGTGAGCATTAGTTAGACTTTTCCCACTTGTAAAGAATTTGATTATACAGTTTGTGAACTTCCAGTGCACTTCATGTGGTCTCGATAGGCACTCCTGTAACTCAATGCTTGCTTATTAAAATCAGTGAGAAGGGCAGAGCAGGCAGGCACATCGCCATGGAAAAGTCATTATGTGGAATTGCTTTGTCATAGTGCCTCATTCCTACCAGTGATAATAATCAACGCTACATGCTCTGCTTGGGCTGTGGGGCTTTGCGAATTTTGCAGCTGAGCAAATCCAATTTGTCAATCATGTGCGAAAATAGAGAAATATAAAAACTTAATAAAAAAAAAAACAAGCAATATATTGTACAGTTTGTTGTAGTGCTACACAAAGTCAGATCATCAGTCAAGTCAATAAGACTGTCAGCCATATCAGATCAGCAAATATATGCTAGAATATACACGGCGATTAACCACGTTATGTTCTTGTTACATTTGACAGATTATAGTGCTCTTTGACATCTAGTGGAGAAGATTTTGTTAGAATGCCTTTAGAACTATATTTCTACAATTTTAGTCTCAAATATCTCCCTGTGCCATCACGAGAGGTAAAAAAAAATAATAATAAAATAAAAAATCCATGTGATAACCTGGTCGTTCAGTACATTCAGGTCGTCAGCTGATTTCATTTTATTGCTGCATAACATTGTTTATCCTACACTAGATCTGACCAACTGAAGTAACACAGATCATAACACTGCCTCCAGAGGCTTGTACAGTGAGCACTATGCATAATGCGTGGAATAGCGCTCATCAGACTCCGTGACCTTTTTCCATTGTTCCAAAGTCCAATCCTTATTCTCCATTGCAAAGTGAAGCGCAGGTGGTTTTATCACCACACAGCTGTTTATTCCCAATCATGTGAGTTCTTGTCACATTGTGTGTTTGGAAAACAGTAAGTACGTACAACCTAACTGTGATTTATTCATCATTTTTTAAAGATGCAACACGCATTCAACTTCATTGTACAGACGGCTTTGCTGCTATGGTTTGATTGCTTTAACTGTAACAATGTCTGCGTACACATACATTGTTCGATATTGTGACTTTTATTGGAATTGAGTAATTGTTTTCCTGTCAAACGTAATGAAATTTCAATGTTTGCATTTTTAAAACAATGTAAATGGCATTGTAACACAAAACACTCATTTCATCTGTGCAGTATTTCTACTAAACTTCTCAGGTAATTAGTAGAATTAGGCTTCACACATTCAACACAGTCTCAAGGTAAACTGTTGCAAACAGCTTTTCTAAAATCAAAAGGGAGCAGACTAGTGCGAATATTCTGTATAAGTTATTCATTTGCATTATAAGCCGTACCGAGCCCTGAGGTGATGTGGGAAGTCATACTGTACATCATAAAAAGTGGTGTAAACCTCCGTAATAAAACAGTAAATGTGTAAAACTAATAAAAAAGCAGTAAAAAGTAATAAAAAAGCTGCAGATGTGTGAAAACATTTGAAAATAAACTGCGGTACACAAACTGACTTAAGGCGAAAAGAGCAAAGCTGTGCAAGTCCACACCTCTCCTCTGCTGTCTTTCTCAACATGGAAATTTGCAAACAGCAGTCATTTCAATTCAGCAGCCCTGAACCAGCAGAGAATGGTATATTTCGAGAGTAAGAGCAACTGTCTACAGTGTTAAACAAATGGAAATCAGGTAGAGATGCCAGTTTGGAGCAAATGAAGTCTGCTAGTGGAAGAGCTCCTGCGGGAAGACCTGCATTGCTGGCGTTAAAACGAGATGCCTACAGTACGTAATTCAACTGCCTTGTTTGGGACTTCACTGGAGAAATGTGAATGAAAAGGAGTATTAGCTTATGGATGGGGAAATGATCAATCTTTGATGTGCTGCAGAGGTCAAACTGATTTGGATATTTGGTCACCAATTTAATGATAAATGTTAACTGATCAGATTATAAGCAGGCATGTAAAGCATGTGATGATGATGTACGGAAAAAAAAAAAAATCCCTTTCTTTCTGTTTATAATCCCCTACAACACTAACACACTTATCCCAGTGTTTCACTAGTGCTTGGAAACCATCAAGGTAGAACGTTTTCCCAGTATGCCAGAGCCATGATCGGACTACTGTATGTGTTTCATGTCTGAAACACTGGCCTCTCAGGAACTCCCTCAATGACCCAAACACATGTGGAAATGGCTTGGAGTGAGGTCAGGACTGTACTTTTTTCTAAAAGTTGGCGACGAGTTATCTGTCGTTTTTGAAAGATCAGGGATTCGACTCGCTTAATGTTCACAGGAACGACTGCAGTGTGCTCATAGCCACCACGGCCAAGATCACGTCATTCACCGACATACAGTACGGCCTTCTAGTCTCAAAACAGTACTGTGCGTTAAGTCACAAGAATTTTCATCAAAAGTCCCGGTTTGACTTGAAAGCCCCTTGTTCTTTATAAACTGAAATATAGAGTATATTCTAGTTTTCTACCAAGTGTGGTAGAAAAACACAGTCAATCTGGCTTATATCCTGATATCTAAATCTTTATGCGATTAATGAATGTCAGACACTGATCAAGTTGGATCATCACTTTATTGATATTCATTCATTCATTCATTCATTCATTTTCTGTACCGCTTTATCCTGTATTTCGGGTCGCGGGGACCTGGAGCCCATCCCAGGAGACTTAGGGCACGAGGCAGGGTACACCCTGGACAGGGTGCCAACCCATCGCAGGGCACACACACATAC
>JAQMYL010000016.1:7627670-7643740 GCA_030014365.1 Clarias pachynema | reverse complement strand
ATGAAAGGAATAAAATCCCTTGAGACATGCTGTTATTGGAAAATAATCTAGGATTGTAACAGTTAAGCTACTTCTCAATGGGTAGCTCTACACCATTTGTTTTTTATTTCTTACTCTGCATCAAACATTTGTGACAAATATTACTTCATAGAGCTTATACATATTAGAAATTATAGTTTCCCAGAAGTCCTCCTAAAAATTAATTGATGGTGGTTTATTAAAGGTTCTCAGAAACTGTCTGACTAAACCAAGTAAGCTATTTGGTAGCCATTCGAATATACTGTATATAGCAATTTTTGTTTTATTTGGAATTTTTTTATATTGTCTTGGAATGTTCCTAAACAAAATGATCTGTTTGCAGTTGTACTTATATCTTATAGATGTTAAATCTAATATCTTGAGAATAGAAAACATTATGTATAGGTATACAATTAAGTTTCATATTTCTTAGACTTGGGTGCCAAAGGGGTCTATTTTGGGTCCGTTAAAGTTGATATGTTCTATAATGTATAATTTGCATTTGAACAAAAAGCAACAAGCTGCTCCAAAGCTTTTGCTATAAAATAATGTGGAAATTTCTAAATGGTTGATCAAATCATCTTTACATTTTAATTGTGAGAAAATATTTGTGTACTGCCATGTTAGCACTGAGAAGTGGCAATCAATTCTTTATGGAAAGAAAGCATGGACAGTTTTTACTGAGGTTTTCTGAGTTATGTTGAATACAACAATAATAGAAACATTAAAATAGAAACAAAGTACATACATATATACTGACATAAAAAACACAACAAGTGTTTTTATGTGTCAAAGCATTTTAAGGGTAAATTATTATTATTATTTTTTTTCCAAGGCAATTTGAAAGAAACCTCCTCTGAAGGATTTTCCTCTGAAGACATAAAAACTGATCCAAGTCACTAAATTAAAACGAAACAAAGGCTAAATAGGGTAGGAACACATTTAATCATAAATAAGCTTAAAGACAGGAACATAATGAGATAGCAAGGTCCTACTGATGCCTCTAGTAATGAGTGAAATAAGCCAGAATACAACGTGATAAACTTACAGACGAGAACTATATGACCTCAAAGAGCCTTTCTAAGTTTCCGTACAATGCTAATTACAGAAAATAAGCTTTCACAATATATGTGCCTCAACTCCACTACTT
This sequence comes from Clarias pachynema, assembly GCA_030014365.1. Taxonomy (NCBI): domain Eukaryota; kingdom Metazoa; phylum Chordata; class Actinopteri; order Siluriformes; family Clariidae; genus Clarias; species Clarias pachynema. The sequence goes on along the minus strand of JAQMYL010000016.1, from coordinate 7,642,572 downwards.
TTATCTATCTACAGAGTTCAATTAGATGCAGTATATAGCACTTATTTTCATAAAGCATTCTTGCATTTATACATTTCTAAAAAATAATAATAATAACTTATGATTTCGCTATCATGCAAACACCCACAATCACAACCCTCATAAAGGCAAATCCCTGCAATATGAATAAAGGTGGAAATAGTTTCCCCTTGGGAAGACATTAACTTTGACACACTCATTTAATTTTCACATTTATTAAAACCTTTTCACATTTTATTCATAGCAGCAACAGGGTTGAAGGTATAAAACATTTCCAAAGCCCCATGCTTTGCTTATTGAATCAGTGCATTTGCAGAAGATTGCTAAGTGCTTGACTGCCGCACATTCATATACAGTGGACACCCAAGTGACTGACAAATCACTGTGCATTAGTGGCCATTTAAATGTCACCCTTCCCTTGTAAAGAGAAAGGTGGCATTTGAACCACCTTACAGTGGATTTACACAAGGTCACAATCAAAGTTTTTCCTCTTTAACCAAGTGATGTTTTAAAGGGTAAAAAAAAAACCTTTGAACCTTTGAAAGATTTAGTGGTTTAACAGAAGGTTGCCAAAACGACTTACAACTTTACTATTCCAACCCAGATGTTTCTGTACAGCCGATGAAGATGACTTCTTAAAAAAACCAGGGGGGACTCCAGAAACCCAAAGTAATAAGTAGAAATGTGGGACTTGGATCCCACTGCATTAACTTGTGTGGAGGCTCAAAGTTTTTACTGGTGTACCTGACCCACCAAAACAGAAAAGATTTTTAAGCGAGTGTCTCCCATATGTGACTTCTCATATTGTATGCCACCAAAATGTGTAAACAAACCATGAGTTGCTACAAGGCTGTACAAAATCAAACTTATTTCAAGGGGTCAAGGTGGCTTTAGGGATTGAAAGAAGACTATACATTTTCAAACTCGGTGCATAAACTCGTTGGGCCTCCAAATAGTGGTGCACCTGCCTTGCAAAAAGTCAAAAAATCCTTAAATAAAAAAGGTGTTGCCTTCCATCACCACTAAGCTGTGCCACCAAACTAGTGTATGATTCCATGAAGCTGGATACACTGATCAACCATAACATAAAACCTACAGTAGGTGGGGTCAGGATCAATAGGTTTAAAGTTCCCTTGTGCCACTGGGGTGGGTCTGACCGCTTGTGGGCATGGCACAGCAGAGTCTCTGGGGGTGTTCTGTAGTGCCTGGCATGAGGATGTTGGCAGCAGTCCCTTTGGGTGCTGCGATCTGAGGAGTATGGAAGCAGTGGTGCATTGGGTGTTTTATCATGGCCAGAATTGCCTTTTTGGGTGGGGGGGGGCTTGGGGGTGATTTGTGCTGCATTGTATTTTCTGACGGGTCAGACGGATGAGCTGGCCTTTGATTCCTGTAGGCATGAGTGAGCCCTTCTGTCTCATGATCCTATCAACAGTTTGTTGTTGTGTAGTTGGTGTTCAATGTTCTTCAGTTCACATGGCAGTTATAGCTGATTGGTCTAAGGTGAAGATATTGTGATTCCAAATGGCCTACGTAGCAAACTCTAAGAAGATAGAGAAATCTCTAGGAAACCCTGGAGAAAAATAATTATAGCCCACTCCATGAACTTGTCTGGGGTCTTGTCACTAACCTGAGCATGCATAAACAATGAAAGCAATAAACTGCTGAGGATTTGTCATATATGTGCAGGATAACGCAATAAGCAAATTAAGGTCCTCAATATCAGGCACATCTGTTTTAATCTGGATGAGGCTGTAATGACTCAATAACCAAATATAGTAATACTGATTCCACATTAGGAGCCAAGACCATCTCTGGCAGGAAAAGTTAAGATGACAAATACTAGCTGACAAATACCTGGACGCAGCGTTAGGTGTGGATAATATGATGGGAACAACAGACTTGGCATGCCTCAACAGATAACATGCTTGTCAAATTTATCACTGAAAATGTCATTATGGATAAAAGCTGGAGTAAACACAATCTCATTTGCAACCTGCAAGTTTGAAGCTGCAGCATAATATTGGCTGGACAGATTTCAAACGCAGCAAAGTTGCTGGAAATTAAGTCGCATATGGTATTTTTGGTTTCGTTTTGAGTGCACTCAAATTTGGTCCCTTTTCGCATTACTCTTATTTGAATAACTATGCGACTCAGTCCAGCTTGACATTAGCCCCGGGCTCTGGCATGCATGCATCAAAGCTATGAGCTCTGTTTCAGGTGTCAAAATTAATCCCTTTACTTCACTAGGCATCTTCTTTTGTTGTTGAGCAACAACAATAACAACAAAAAGTCTTCTGGCAGTCATTCTCAGAGTTTTTCCACCCACAGTGTATAGTCTGTCAGCTCATTTGAAAGTGCACGCCATGTCTGCTTCATACTGGCCCTCAAAGCTATCTGCCACCTCTGACTCTCTGGTTGGTACATTACGTATTATTTCAAAACCTTGCAAAAATAAAAGAAAGACCAACTGGTATGCAGGTTTCTGCCTCACGTCTTGGAACAATTTTATGAAAAAATATATAGACCAATTTAAGTTACTTGATGTAATGGTTATCAGTAAAGATACTTCTCAGTAAGTTAAGCTGAGTAGATCTAATTAAGAAAATCTGGGTATTTGTTGAAGATTATCAGACTCATTCGATGATCAATATGCCACCAACAAATTCATTAAAAACTTGCTATATTTGCAGCAGGAAACATGCATTGCCAGTGTATTGACTATAAAAACTTTAGCTGGAGAAGACATTTTTGTCTACCCAGCTATCTCCTTAATTCATTAACCACGGACCTACAGTACTGTAAGACATCCCAAAATATGCTTCTTGTCCCGTCACACTGATTGGGCATACTCGGTTCGATCTTAATAGACCTTGTGATCATGTGATGCAATGTGCTTTATACTTTTAATGCTCTGGCTCTGTTTCTGGTGGTCAGCACTGTTGTAGCCAAGACAATAAGATGCTGAAGAATAACAGCCTTAATAATATGCTCCATATGAGTTGCAAGCACAATAAGGTACAATATAGCCATGGTAGATTGGGGAACAAAACAAAGAAAGAAATACTATAAGGGTACAATGCTCAGCCGTACGGGAGATAAGGATTGCATGTATAGCAACTATACCAACAGAGCAGCATGTCCCGGAGTAGGTATAATATTAACAATAACAACTATTATTATTTCCATTCATGAGCATTGACTAACATTAACTCAAAGGACAGCTTGCATGCTGTCAAATATAAAATGTATTTATTTTACTGGCAAAGCGTACCACAGTCTCTGTTCTCCAAACATAATAGGGATAATCAGGAGGTAATTTCATCTTATTCTTTCCTCTACACATGTTGACGTTTTCGTTGCCCGCGGCTGTCACAACGAACGTGATTCAAACGAAATGTTTGCCCGTACTAATGATTTATGCTTTGGGTTTTGATTACATGGCAGAAAATAAAAAGCGGATGCATAGTGTAGACAATAAGGGAAAAAAGAATGCGCCATGAGATTGTAGGTGGAGCATCAATCATTTAAGAACAATCAAATGTGCCAAAACAGCTCAGTCATTCGAGCAAGAGAAGCTGATCTGGCACGGTTACAAACAAATCCGACTAAAGAATCTCTCCGGGTGTAGAAGACGATTCATTCTGTGAGTAAAAACAATTAGGAGGAACTTAGTCTAATGTCTGTAATAATTACTTATATGACAGAGGTGGACTATTCACAACAGCCCAGGACATAAACCCTCCCCACTCAAGCAGTCTGCGGAATTCTAATCAGACGCTCATTTCCTGTTTACTTCCTGGATTGGTCTTTAGTTAAGGAAGCACAAATTAGCTATTCATAATGAAGTCTTGTCATTTACTTGAGGTGTGTAAGGTCTGAGCCATGTTTCCACTGATTGCCTGTTATTTATTTATTTATTTATTTATTTTTCGATTGCCCGTTTTATTTGATGTTTGATTTTGATTTTAATATTTTATAGGTCTGATTCTGTGATTTGCCGAGCGACTCTTCTACCAAGTTTGGGTAAAATTCTTGCCAAAGGTAAAGTTTTCTTGTTAAAAGTAAAGACTTTTTCCTTAATGACATTTAATAGCCAGGCATTTTCTTTGGTTTGTAACTACAATATGTACAGTATAATGCAAAGCTGTACAGTATGTGTGCCACTGACTGCAGAACCACTCTCCAAACACCACATTTACTTTTTAAAGGCAAAATGGTACCAACAACTTTCTGACCTTTTGTTGAGGAAGTCATAAACAACCCACTTTTGACATTTGGGGAATTAGTGGCTTAAACAGGTATGGTTTTGGGTAACTGATCGAAAGGTTGGGGATTCAAACCCTAGCACAACCAAGCTGCCACTGGTGAGCCCTTGAGCAAGGGCCTTAACCCTATCAGCTCTAGGGACACTGTATCCCAGCTGCCCTGTGCTCTGACCCCAGCTCCCTAACTGGGATATGTGGGAAAAAATATTTCATTGTGCTTTAATGTACATATGTGTCAAAGTAGCTGAGTAGCTGAATCTTCTTCTTCAAAATAATGTTAGAAGCCTTTGCTACAGGAGGATAATAATATACATACATCAGGTACAGTAGCCAGGAAAACCAAGAATGAGAGCAGAATGGGGTTTTCCTTATCGGGTGGGCTAGCTAATATCTTATGTCAACCACTTTATGTTGTGATACACTTAAAAAAAAAAAAAAAAATTATAACTACTTAAAAATTTCTATTAACAACAACAACAAAAAAAAATCTTGGAATAATTGCAGTATAAATATAAAAGTTTATGAACTCATTAACTGCTACAGTAAATCTTTTACTAAATTAAATTAATCACAAATAGTATAGAATAAAAGCATTGTCTAATAATGAGGTTGCCTTTTGAGCTGACCTTTTCTATGATTCATAATAATATGTGACCTTAAACCTAAAAAGGGGATGTAAAATTACACATGTAGGAAAATTGAAAATAATTTGAATTAAGTAATGAGTAAATTTACTGTAAAAACATTTGAAGGTGTAGCCAAAGTAATCAGTTCATTTTTATGTTTTGTACCTGTATGTACTATTAGGAATGTAATAATAAAAGATTAAATGTTGTATCTGCGACTCCATTGCCTTCAAGGCATTTTGAAGCTTGGAATGTAATTTATTCTCTAAAAGCATCATGTTAAGTCTCAACCATTAGCTTTTCTTCGCTAATGGTGGTATGAGGTGCATTTATCCCTGTGGTATGTAGCACTTTGTTTGGTATGACATTTGAGTGACTGAACACATTACATTCAAGACCTTTTAGACAAAGCTTTATCTCAATTACTGACATCAGTGTCACTTAAATCCACTCCCATGTGTTTGTATCTGACAGTGCCTGTTCAGAAAGAGCAGCAGTCAAGTTAGCACGTAAAATCGTAATCCTTTTTCCCCCTTAGTTATTTCCAGTAAATTACCCAAAATTGCCTTTTGTTAAAAACAAAATGATAAAAAAAAAAAAAAAATGCTGTGATTTATTTTACACCATAGAAACTTCGTAACTACATGCAAGTTGAAGTATGATTGGCTAGGAAAAACATTTTATCTTAATTAAATTTCAGAACTTTTTTTGTTCATGTTTAATTTATTATTTGTATGCGTCTACTTTGCTTTTATTTAATGATATCTAAATAACAAAATGTGAAATCTGATGTATTCAGGAGAATATATATTTATTTGGGAAGTAAATTTTATTATAATGATTAGGTTAATATCTACTGTAATTGTATTATAGTAACATTTTATTAGTAGAAACTGATAAAAAAAAAAAACTAATAATGATACACATTATATTTCTTTACATTTGTGCTACAATAACATAGAAGAATAGAATAAAATGTTATTTTACTAAACTACATGGTAGTAGTTACATTTTTTTGACAGTACAGTACTTGGCAGAAAATGACTCTAATATCCAGAGAATATTTTAAAAAAGATGTTTTAGGATTTTTTGTTTTTACTATATTGCCTTATTTTAAGTTCATTAGGAGAAAGTAGTTCTGCACAATTAATTGCATAAAAATCAAAATCAAAATCACAATATGGAACTGTGCAATCATTTATAAAGGTTTTTCATTTTTAATAATCTAAGTGATAAATATTTGTTGGCAAACATTGTCCTATGAGATAGTTTGTGTCCTTATTTGTTTTCAGCCCACTTAAATAGGTTTAAAAACAAAATTAAACATTTTAATAGTTACATATTGCAGATTAAATTGCAATCTCAATAGATGTCAAAATAATCATAATGTGATTATTATTATTATTATTTGTGTGTGTGTGTGTGTGTGTGTGTGTGTGTGTGTGTGTGTGTGTGTGTGTGTGTGTGCAGCCCTAGGATGAAGATAAGATATTAGGTGCTTTAAAACTAATCTCCCTTTTCATTTTTGAGAAAACTAAAACACAGACTTGGTCAACAGAGCATCATTTCCCAGAAAGAAAAAAAAAAGTTACTTGGCTCACCGGCCTCTCGTGAAATCTGCATGAAGGCCTCCACTCCCTTCTCTCCATAACTGCCTTCTGATGCTATAGTCGAGACATAATTCCAGCCCATAGCTTTGACAATGTCCACCATGGCCTGAGCCTGGAATGAGTCTGGTGGAACGACACGTGAGAAGAAATCATAGCGTCGATCATCGCTGAGCTCTGGAGCTGTGGAGGCATAGCTGATTTGAGGAATCTAAGAGAAGTAAAAAAAAAAAGAAATGAGAAAAATGCAGAACTAAATGAGATCTAGCACAAGTCTACAAAAAAGGTTCATATTTTTACTAGCAGACAGGTATTCCCCCCTAATAACAAAGTCAAATTTATACAGTACCAACGGGTATGGTTATTATTGCTATGCCAACCAGTAATATGGTACTCAAAACCTGCGGAACCCCTTAAGGGACACAAACAAACAAACAAAATATTTTTGCCAAGATGAGTTCAAGTATTTCTGTATCAATGTAAGAGGAGTCATTGTTAGTCAATGTACACAGCAGGAAACGTGGTTAAAAGATTGGCTAGAAGAATTTAGACTTGTCTATGATTGGTTAGAAACCTGGAGCATGAAGGCGGGACTTAAATCATTGTAATTTTAGCCCAGTTTGGCACAATCTTTGTTAATTATTATATCTTAGTGCCAGACTGAAGCAGATTTATGTAAATAAAGTGATTTACAGATAGTAATGAAAACAACTACTACACAGAATGCACCATATTCTTGTGATAATACACACAGATGTGCAAACTGAAGGCACTTAAGTGTTTTCCTGGTAAACAATTGGAATGTTCAATTTAGTTATTGACTTGGGCACGGTTTACAATGTCACAAACCAACACTAAAAATATGTCTCGATTTGTCCTATTCTCAATAGTAAAACTTTTTTTTTCCCTTTGGGATTTTTCCATATTTTCTCCCTAATTTAGTCATAGTCAGTTCCCACCCATCATTAGAGCTCTCACCCATCAAGGCTAGAACTGGTAACAAGGGAGAACAAAGACTATCACGTTTTTCCTCCATGTGACACCGGCCGACTGCATCTTTTGGAAACGCTTGCTTATGCACCAGTAAGAGTGGCGTAACGCACTTGGAGGATAGCATTATCCGTTCCTTCAAGTAGGCTGGCTAGAGCTGCGATTGATGTGAGAGTGGTAGGGTGTCTCCCATCCTTTCCCTCTGAAAAAGCTTGGCCAATCAGCTTTCCCTAGGCGCCCGACTGCGGATGCTGCTACAGCATCACGCGGGATTCGGACTTAGGATCTCCGGATCACAGGGCGAGCTCGTTACTGCTGAACGATTAAAAAAAAAAAGCGAAAATATTAACATATACAGTTAAAACCAAGATTGAATAAGTTTATGAGCAGGTTTGGTCATTAATATTAGCTACTATGTGCTAGCTAGCAGTCAAAATTAGCAGATGGGTTCTGTAGGTATATGCTTCGGTTCACCACAGATTTTCATAAACTGCTTATTGGATGATTGGTTATTCATTCATTCATTTATCATTGGTGACCACTTTATCCTGTTCACTTGGTTAAATAAGCTTATTTTGAAATATTACAACTTGTTGGATTGTATTGTATTGTGTAACTAATAATTGTAACTGAATAATGATTTCATAAATAAATAGATAGATGGATCAATAGGGACATACTGTATAGATCTGGACCACAATATGGTTAAAGCAACAGTTGAGTATTTTGTTTAAGAATTGAGAGAGAAACAGTATACTTATGTCAGTGCAGAAATGGATTAATCACAGGGAATTAGTTCCTTAATGCCATCATTGTTTCATGAGTTATATAATGAAACTGTAAATGATGTCTTTAAGAGTGTGATCTCAGCAGGCGTCATGCTGCCATTTGAACACACAGCCTCCAAATGCTCACAAAATATTGCATAACTTTGCTGTATTCATATTCCGCACACAGAGTTTAAAGCGTATCAGCGGGACTGTTCCGCATGTCTCTGGCTTTATGTCAGAGCGAGACACAAGGCCACAGAAGCCCGAACGTTCACACAGAAGCTTCTGAATGCAGTTATGGCCGTGATGTTGGATGTCTAATCAATGCGGATGGATCCCGCGGCTATTTTTTCCTAACGTGTTCGATCTTCACCCGCCTTGAGCTAAATATTCAATACGCGGTGACATTCTGCCAGATGTAATAATTCGAAGTCGAGAATGAAATAAAACAGGTTAAGTGTCATCGCATTACAGAAGCAAATAACAGGTGGAGTATATACGACCTGTGTTTTATGTTTGCTATGACACAGAAGACCTTATTTAATTCTCAGTATCCTGTTATTTACTGCTCTAAAATGCATGAACAGCCTGGACGATATCTTGAGCCAGAAATTCAAGACGTGGGACTTTCAAAGGTTGTCAAACTTCTAAAACGTCTTGTGGATTTAAGACCCTCTGCTTCAACACCTCTGATTATGTCTTTAACCAGAAAAAAATTGTATTTTAAAGCTTTAAACACTTAATCAGGTAAAGAACTACATTTAATAACTGACAAGTGACAGCACGAGTACCTAAAAAAAAGTAATAAATACAAATATTTTTATATTTTTTGCATATTTTAATGTTTAAATAAATATGTATAAACTTTGAATGTGTTACAAATTAGTTGAAATTAGTAGAAACTAGATGAAAAATTTTGAGGGAAAAAAAGTTAAAAAAAAAAAAAAAATGAATATATATATTTTTTTAATATTGAATTTTTTTTCACTTTTCATTTATAATTGTTTTAATGAGTAGTCCATAAAGGAGTGAAGTCATGTAAACACACTTTTTTTGTTTTGTTTTAATTGGGAGTACTATCCCAGAGCATGCACCCATCCCACCAACCCAGGCAAGGATGCACCAGTCCATCACACATTACCTGTCCATGAGCGTACACTTGAACATGCATTCATACCTATAAAAATTCAATTCTGTCTACATTCTGTCTACATTCTGTCTACATTCTATGTACTAGGATGATTTAAGACAGGGCTGTCAAATCCTATCCGGAAAAGCCCAGGTTTTTCATTCCAACCAAGCAGTAGAAGATTACTGAGTATATTCAGGTCTATTTGTATGAGATTCATTTTACATGGTGCACCGGGTAATTATTTAATGTGTCCTTACTAAATGTATGCATCTGGAAAGGTCATGACTCATGCATCATGACAAAATGACAGCTATGTGTAGATAAAAATAAAAGTAAGGGCATTCCAAACACATACAGTAGTGCAACAAGAACAGATAGGATTGGGATTAAAGAACCATGTGGCCATACGAAAACCACTTGTCACTTGAGGCTAATCAGGAAAAACAATGTCTCCAGTTTGCTAGTGAGTATAAAGTTTGGACTTTGGAGCAATGTAAAAAGGTCATGTAGTCTGATGAGTCAGTTCCAAAATGATGTGTACGTCAGGGTAAGGATGGATAATATGGCATTTTCTTTGGATGACTACATTACTTGTCTTTTAAAAGTACTTTTGTGCACACATCCTAGAGAATATGCCAAAAATACAGCATATTAGGACCTGCAAAATATTTCAGTCCTAAGGCTTTCTTATCAATTATTCCCCAGAGATCTGGTTGATCTTTGACTGCAGCAAACTGATCTTCCAACTCCAATTCACTTCTTTCCCTCAGGAAGGGTCCAAGGCCAGCGAATTTCAATGAGGCGTTATTATTTTTAATTAGCCTTTGGATCTGTCATGCCTTAAAGGCAAGCCAAGTTCTTTGACTCTAATGCAGCTGTGGGTGTGGAAACAGCATGCATTACTCGACGGAGCAAACATCACCATATAAGGCCACATGCTTGGAGAGTAAACAACAATAATGATTGTGTCACACTGAGAGCTGCGCCTCTAAATTACTATGATGGAAGACCTCCATGGTGTGTTGAGCACCGCATTTTTCTCCAAACTCTTCAAACCGCTGTCACTCTCTATGCTAATTTGTCGTCTTGTCATACAATTTCATCTTCTTCCCGAGCACATGTTTGATTTCGCAAAAATGATCCATCGATAAGATTTGAAAGCCTGGGAAAAAGGCTTGATGTCAGTCGAGAATATGTGTTAAAGGGGTTGACTGCTACACTAACAGGTTATTTGTGAAATACACTGACATATTAATAGAGTTAAAAAAATGTAGTACATGGTACACCATGTCCTGCTTGTACGGAGAATAAAATACAACAGGGGATGCTGTTATAATACAGTGATAAGCCTGAGACAAAGCAAAGTAAATGTTACCTGCAGTATACCATCACATTTCATTTTCTATAACGTCACTCCATGAAATATTTTATTCTTCTTATAGTGCTGCAATTTACTTATTCGAATTGGACGTTTATAAAGGATGCATATGTATTTCCATTTATAGCTACATTCATGGGCATGGTGGTGTAGTGGTTAGCACTGTCGCCTTGCACCTACAGAGTCCGGGTTTGATTCCCGTTCAGGCCAGGCTTGATTCCCGTCTCTGTGTGCATGGAGTTTGCATGTTCTCCCCGTGCTTGGTGGGTTTCCTCCGGGTACTCCAGTTTCCTCCCACAGTCCAAAGATATGCAGGTTAGGCTAATTGGCGTTCCCAAATTGCCCGTAGTGTGTGATGAGTGTATGTCTGTCTGCCATGTGATGGATTGGCACCCTGTCCAGGGTGTACCTTGCCTCATGCCCTAAGCCCCCTAGGATAGGCTCCAGGCCCCCCGTGACCCTGAATACAGGATAAGCGGTATAGGCGATGAGTGAGTGAGCTACATCCATTGTTCTGAACATCCATAAAACAAATTAGTTTCTATTATAACTTAAATACATCTATGGCATTTGGCAGACACCCTTATCCAGAGTGACTAATGCTTTTATCTCATTGAGGGTTCAGGGCTAGGGTGGTGCTGGTGTTTTGATCCCAGGATGTTCTGATCAATAGTCCAACACCTTAACCACTTAGCTACCCTCATAACTGTTATCCTGCACAATCAAGTCCTGGTTTGACTTTAATGCTTCTTGTAATATAAGCCAAAATGTGTCCAACAACTAGACAACGTTTCATTTAGAATGTTTATTTAAATGCAACAGGCTTCAACTGGTTTATATACAGTATTTCTCTATGTTTTAAAGCACCTCAATGCAGAGTCCACTTTTCCAAATCCTGCTCCATTAAACACGTGTATATGGAAATGGTTTGGCTGCTGGTAGTAATATTTTGATTAACTAGAGAAATACTAGATTGCTAAGCAGAATCATGATGTCAGACTGCAATAATGTCTTGATGTCAAATGTGAAAACACCACACCTCATAGCCAAAAATGTTATTTAAAAAATATTTTTAAAAAACCTTTTTAAAAAGAAGAGGACAATAACTTTGTTTCGCATGAATTCCAGTGCTCGCTTAATTTTCATACTCTGTATTAATGCACATAATTAGATTGTCATACTTTTGCGTTAATTCACTTTAACCGCTGCTACTTAGCCTAGGTAATTGGGGTAATCAATGCTAATGGGAATATCTCTATGGCAGGAAACCATCCATTTGTTCTGAAAGCCTTTGAAACAGAACTACAATATGCTACATGCTGTGACCAAGACACATCAACGCCATTGACTGCTTGCCATTTATTTCACTCATCCTACAGGAAATCACAACTTCATTAAAATCTCCACATGTTAGAGGCTGTGCTCGAAATGAACTCCTCTGTACTTTTTCCTCAGCCTCATGTATCAAAGGCGACACCTGTCTCCCTCTCTGATGTCACTGCAGATGGAGAACAAAGCTTCTTTGTCAACTGAAAACAAAGATCAATTCAGTATTATACAACTGTAGTTTATATTACATTTTTATCAATTCTGTGACATTTTGACAAAGTGGAACTGATCTACCGAGCCAGAAAAAAAAAAAAGCTTTCCAATCCCTCACATACTGCATAGTTGAAATCCAAAATACAACTGTACCATGTTTCCAAACTGGCCAAAAATTGACAAAAAGAAATCCGCTTTTTATTTATAGAGCCACTTCTCCATATAGCCCACACACAGCATGCTATGCACATGAAAGTCTCCAAAATAAGTGTGTAAGTATTTTGTACATGCTTTTGCGTGCTTCATGTGTTGCTTAACAGACCCCATTTCGACCAGCAGCTTCTTAGTAGTTAGAACTGTACTACAATTCTAAATCTTCAAAATCCGCCCAATATTGTTTAGACTGCAATTGTGCCACCAAAACAGCACTAACACCTTAAGGCAATTCCACAAGGTGTGATGCGGCATCTGGCACTGGGAGCCGGGTACTCCGGTTTCTTCCCACAGTCCAAAGACATGCAGATTAGGCTAACTAGCGTTCCCAAATTGCCCTTAGTGTGTGAATGAGTGTGTAAGTGAGTGTATGTGTGTGTGCCCTGCGATGGATTGGCACCCTGTCCAGGGTGTACCCTGCGTCGTATCCTTGGGTCTCCTGGGATAGGGTCCGGGCCCCCACGTGACCCTGAAGACAGGATAAAGTGATCAGGACGATGAGTGAGAGTGAGTGAGTGTTATTGCTGTCACAATGTCGTACATGTTTTTGGAAAAAGGTTTTTTTTTTTTTTTTTTTTTCAATAAATTTCTAATTCCTTTGTCGTATTGGTTCAGTTTAGCTCAGGTTTCTCTTCAACCATATACAGGTCCTCTGTCTTTTACAGAAGGTTTCTGTGGAGAGAAATGTTGATGGGTTTGACTCATTTTTGGTGATGGGGATGGGATGGGGGTGGCTTAGCAGATATGGCTCTAGGTTACTGATCAGGTGGTCAGGTTTTCAAGCCCAAGCCCTAGCACTACCAAGCTATATATATATAACCTATATTAAAAGGTTGCGTTAAAGTAGCGCAGATCTTTCCACAATTATTAAGTTGAGTGATGGGGCTAAAGTTCTACGAATTAATGTTTGTTGTTACAATTTGCAAATGAAATTCAGTTCTTTTTCCAGCAGCTCTGATTTTCTTCCATTGTTTCGAGGGGCACAATCATATGAATACAGATAAATTTTTTGATATTCCAAGCACTAAACAAATATAGATACAGATAGTGGCGCTGAGTTACACCCCTACTTGAAAGAATCATACTCTGGCTCTGACAAGCATCTTGGGAAACGTATTCCTAATTTAGTTCCACCACTACAAAGTGCTACGTGTCAGCCATAGCTCTGCTCTCCTCTTTCCTGCTCGAAACTCTCAAAACCCTTTTTGTCACTCGTATGCTGAAATTGCTCAACTGCCTCCCTCTGGTAGGAAAGATCAAACATAGAATGTGCGCGCTTCCTTTCCAAACCTTGAAGGGCTCAATCATGCGCTATTTTCAAAACAGTGCCTCAGAAATTCAGGTTTTAGACGATACATGGTGTTTGGAGCGAGATGTTCTTTTAGACATAAACATGATTCTGGGACAAAATACAGCTGATTTACGTGAAAAAAGAAAGAAAGAAAATCCCACCGTGACCTTTAACGAACGGGTGTCTTGTCCACAGTACAAGTTTGATTCTTGAGACATGTTTTTTCATTATAATAAGTTTTTGTCTATTGTCTGTGAATTAAAAGATTTTATTTTTGTAAACTAAGTCTCCAAAAGTTTACATAGTCTCAGACAACTTACTGTATGTCTAAAAATTATCTTTATACTAGAGCGATGTTGGATTTTTAAATCTGATTGGTCAGATGTTATCTTTTCAATACAGCAGGTCAATTTTTACAGCTATAATTCAAATCACAAGGTTATATTATTGTTGTTCTGATACTGTGCATTATTTATTTATTTATTTAATTATTTCATTTTTTAGTTTACAGGAACTTGTATGATTAATTCTCCGTTTAATGATAACCAGACAATAACAGATATAACAATTATAGAAGTAGTCTCCAATGTCAATTTAACAGCAATTAAATAATTCATTTATTCATCTTCTATACCGCTTTACATATCCAGGGTCTGGGTTCAAGGTCTGGGTGTGCATGAAGTTTGCATGTTCTCCCATACTTGTTGGGTTTCCTCTGGGTACTCATAGTCTAAAGACATGCAGGTTAATTGGCATTCCCAAATTGCCCGTAGTGTGTAAATGTTCCTACCACGGTCATACAAATGGCAATAAATACAATGGCCACCAGTGGCCTCCATAGTCTCTAGTTGGACTACAGAGGTTCCTGGATGGGTTGATGGGATGGATGATAGTACATACTACTGGTATGGTACAGTACAGACAGTACCATATTACAGATGTGGCTGTTAAGAATGCGCGTTTTCCCGCGAGATCCCGCAATTTAGCGCGCGTCTTCCCGCGACTTGCCGTAAGCAACATTCGGGAATTTAAATAAATGTGTTGTGCTTCACTGAATATCCGCCAGATGG
>JAQMYL010000016.1:7615807-7627656 GCA_030014365.1 Clarias pachynema | reverse complement strand
TAGACACACAATACTTCAGACTGAAACACGACTGCCCCCTACAGGTAATGAAGGGCATTTTCACAGCTTCCCGCGGGCAGCCGCGGGAAGTCGCGGGATCCCTTTTCTGAAAACGTGCGTTTTTAAAGGCCAGGACTGTAGATACCTGCTTTAGAAGGTGAAATGGCACTATGCAGGTTACTATATAAATATTAATACTACAGGACATAAACATGTATTGTGGTACATATTTCATAGTACCATACTATGGTACACGGAAGCACCATGTACCATAGCAAATGTACTCTTGTACCAAAGTATGTGCTATGTTGTGGTACATGTTCTTTATTAGCAAATAAGCACTATGGTACAGTACTATCAAAAATACTCCCATGGTACTACATACCATGGTACAGTACAGGTACTATCAAACTAATATGGCCTTTTTTTTACTAGACTAAAATTGTTATTTAAGAGGAATGCATTTCTGTCTTCAAAGAAAAATAATCAACTTTGGCGTAGAAGAGGTATCCCTGCCTTACAGTATATCAGAATTCATCACACCATACTGACTATCCTGCTATAAAAGCACGGCCCATTGTTTTGTTTTTTATTCCTTAAATAGAAATGCAAGTGCTTTTTTAAACACTATATGAACATTATAGTAAATACACATTCTAGAGAGCTCTTGAAGGTGCCTTGTGACTCATTATCGTTTTGCACTTGTTCCTTTAAATTAAACCGTCTACCTGTACCTGCTAAACCTATAATCCTCTCGTCTTTGTCCTTGGTATTTCATTGCGAATTTTATAAGGCTATGTGTAAATATAAATAATCCTAGTACCGAGGCAGTAGCATATTTTGCATTCCGACATCCACAGCCTTTCTTTTTTTTGCAATAGAAGCCTGGAGTCAGATTTGTCTGCAGAACCATGTAGCCTTTAGGGCGAAAAAAATATTTATTGAAAGCTGAGACACCCTGAAGTGATCTTTAAACCTGTACAAACAACAATGTCATAATCTTTATGTCTGTCTTTCTGTCTATCTCTCTAACATACATGGGTGGCAGAAATAATATCAGGGTCTGGTATCACAGCCTTGGCCCCTCTCCACCCTTCACCCATGTATTTATGTGTCTGTGACAGCGAGGGCAGTGATGAACACTGGGTGTCTGGAGGGCTCTGGACGGTGTGCCGTTATTGCACTCCATTATCTTGTCCATCAGGGTGAGTGGGCAGTGGGCAGCTGCCCATTGTGTCCCTGCTGTCAGGTGAAGCGAAGTAGGAATGGGTTTCATGTCCACTCGTGTGTCAGGTGAGAGTTTTCTTGTTCACATTACCACATAAAAACGCAAGCTATCCTTCAACATATCTAATTCTTTTGTTCCTTTTATTTCTTGGAAGGTATCATCCTGAAAGTTTTAATGTATAATCTGGCACATGTCTTATTAAGTCCTTTGTGGGCATTCCATGAGTGTTATAGCTGTAGTGACCATTTAGCTAAATAAGTAATTTTCTTGACAGTGGCCTGTAATTGGAAAAACACATTATCAAACCAAAACGGTGTCGTTGGGTCTTCCGGCATGGGGTCACTACAGCAGACCATCTGGTACGCACATACAAGCTTGGCGCAGGTTTGTTTTATGCTGGATGCCCTTCCTGACGCAACCCATTTTATCCGGGCTGGACACCAGTGGCTGGGGTTTGGGCACTGGCTGGAAATCAAACCCGGGCCTTTCACATGGCAGGCGAAACATCTACATCTGAGCCACTATTGCCCTATTATCAAACCAAAAATGCTACAACCGTGTCATACAAAAAAGCATGACAACCGTACTAAAACACTACAGCAAACAAGATCAAGAGTTGATCCTTATCTCAGTCTGGTTTCTGACATGCTACTGCAATTATCCATCGTGATGTTCATATGTTGTTCTTCTTTGGATGGATTTCCTTTTTTTACTGGAATTGCTTAAACACTAAAATTAAAAATATCACATAATTTGTGAAACTTGAGACTCAAGAAGCAAAATGTCAGATCTGCACAACTATAAGCAGCTTCACATTTTTTGCAAACCACTACGATCAGATTTTTGCCAAAAAACAAAACATACAGTATCTTCTGTACATTAGGCACAGAAATATATGCAGAGTAAGCCAAAAATGTATACACACTTCAATTTGTATAAAATTGTACATTTATTGCTATATGTTATACATTATACATATATGTTGTGCATACATGTCATACATGATATATATATATATATATATATGATAATATTATGATAATAATGTGATAATATCATTAATACTATATTAATATAATATACGTCATACTATTTTTCTTTTCCTGAAGTGTGTATACATTTTTTTTGGCTGCCTCTATATAACAATAAAATAACATGCTTTCCATTCTCTGCTAATTCAAGGAACTGCATTTCAAAATCCATACATTACATTTTACATTACATTTGTAAACCAACTGAGTGCAGCACAGTGGTGTAGTGGTTAGCACAGTGACCTCGCACCTCCGGGTCCTGCCTTGTAGTCTGTGTGTTTGAAGTTTGCATGTTCTCCCTTTGCTTGGTGGGTTTCCTTCCATAGACCAAATACATGCAGATTAGGTTAATATTTATAGGATGAGATTCCGGTAACATTTGTTGCCCCTGTTGTAAATCATGGGGTGACACTGAAAGAGGCTTGACAGAGAGTTCAGCCCAACCTCAGCAGAAATACTGTTAGTATTCATGGTCCGTGATATGGTAAACCAGTATCAGGATATATTTATTGATAAAGGCTTTACAGCACTTCTATAAGTCTCTATGATCTACATTAATATTAGTATACGCACTACATCAGTACTTTTTGCTACCTATTCACCACATTCCTTGTTTGTACACTGATTCTGATTAGGCTACATACAGTAAGATTGAGGATCAAGAAAGTCGAGTAGGAAAGGGTCCAATATTCTCAAAGGAATAAGACAAAGCTATTGTACTGTAAGCATGGTTTTGGGTTTTGGCCAGTAACATTATAATCCTGAAAGAAATTCAAAAGACATCCACATTGTTCACATAGTTTTTAATAATGTCCTTCTGTCTAACAATGAAAAAAAAAACAATCTTTACAAATCTTCAATTCTAGCAAGTGAAATAAATTGTAAGACCTGCAGCATGAATATGTAAAGGTAAGGAATGTACACTTCAGTGTTGTGAATTGCACACAGAACCTTTTAGTGTGTAAACTTACAGCACTTTTCACTGACTTACACCATGTTGTCTTCATTTTCAGAGAGTTCTGCAAATGGATGCTGATGCAATCCCACATTAAATTATCATCATAGATGGGTTTAACCTGACAGACGCAGGAGGAAGAGGCAGAATCATCATTGGCTCCAGAGCTATTTTGAAAGTTCCAGGCCAAAATGGTGGTAACATCACCAATGTGTGCTGCAATCACACAGAATGGGGTACTCCAATACTCTGCCAACTTACTGTAGGTCATTATGACACTGCCCACATACTTGTATTTTTAGATTACACGCCATCATCATAGGAGAAGACCAAATGGATGCGGAACAGATGAGATTCATTGTCATCTGGGACAATTTTTCTTTCTACCAATCTGCTCTGGTCTAAAACTGGTTTTATAAGCATCCACTATTTTTGGTCTAAAATCTCTTACCATACTCTCCCTTTCTTAAATCCACTGAGGATTTTTTTTTTTTTGGCTAGGATTTTGATGCTGTTGTTGTTGTCACTGTTGTTTAATAAAAAAATGGTTATGGTTTCTTTTAGTCTCCAGTGTTTTTGCACACAATATGTATGTAATGTATACTGAATGTACGGACTACACTTACGGGTCACAGGCCTACAGGCCCATGCTCATGTTCCCAGTGTCCTATTTTCCCCAGATATATATGACACATAATGGGAGAATGACAAACAGTTCTCTTCTCCCTGAGACCTATGTTTGCAAGTTCAAGGGTCCTATGTTTCCAGGGTCCTCTGTCCCCTAGTCTATATACAGTAGCACATGGAAACCTGAAAACGATGTTCCACATTTCTCTATTCGTTTGATGAAATTCTTTCTAGAGACCTCAAAATCCTCCACATCAAATCATAACCAATACTTTTGTTGGGTTTTAAACGATTTAAAAGCCTTGTTCCAATAAAATAAACTGGGTAATTTCAGTTAATATTAAAATGGATCACATTTGTCTCAAACAGAATAAGAGTGTTAATGTGCATTAAAAGAAAATTAAGGAACATCACCATCTTCTTTAAATCTTAGAAATAATTGATTCTGGCTATTGGCCCAAACGTTTGCTCATTCCAGTTGTGCACATGTTAACACGACCCAGATCAGTTTATCCGGGCTTGTACCAACTGGCCGATCTAGACGAGTCGCCAACACAAACCCTGAGCTACTATCCACCTGTATTTATTTCAACCCCATTGATTTCATATATAAAACTGTGCATTAATAATGCACTGAACTACTGTAATGCTTACCTGCCGTATTCCACATGATTCTGAAGGGTCATAAAACAAAAAAAAAGCAGATCAAGCCATAACAATCTGCACCACTTTTACTTCCGTCTACAGGACACAATTACCAGGACCGATCCTTTCTTTCCACAGCCACTATAAAGCTTCCGAAATGGAAGCTATACACATGTCATTTCCTCTAGGTTCCTGTGAAAGATAATAAACACCGCCCCAGGGCTTTCACAGCTCTTGAGGCCACCTGCTTGTGCAACATAAATTCTGGCAAATAGAAACACCCTCCCACCCTATCACCACCCATCCACCCTTCAACCTTAGTGTTTAATACTGACTTGACCTCTACATTGACCCTACTGGCCGAAAGGGATGAGGACTTGGACTATAGATCAGGCTTATGACCCACCCGGGGTCATTTTCAGTGCTGGACAGAAAGGTCGGCCAGGTTGACAGCAGCAATAACATGTAACAGATGAGGTTTAGACAGCCATTGATCTGAAGGAGAACAGCACTGTCTGAGTTGAATGGAGGGTCCAATGACCGATATTGGACATAGGCCATAATCACTGACATTTACAGAGGCATTTTTTTCACCATTTTCTATACAACGAGAGGTGAATGTGACTATGTTCTTTTTTTTTTTACTGCTGGGAGAACACTGGATAATGGCGTTGGCATTAAAATCCTGTACTTTTAAACTTTGACCACTGCTGTGTTTGAACATTATTATTAATATAAATTGTTTTATTGTAAGAGAGTTAATTACCTGTGCATTGCAGTCCACCATATTATTATAATAATAATTAGTAGTAGTAGTAGCAGTAGTAGCAGTAGTATGCAGTGGGGAAGAACATACAGTAAGGGTGGATTTACATTTATATTTACATTTATATTTTTTATATTCATCTGTGTATAGCTGATTTGCATTTGGTGATGTGAACAAAACTTCATAAAAAGGCCAAATTCACTAAGCAAAATGTGAAAAAGTGCAAAATGGGAAAAAATATATATATTCGGTTGTGATTATTGTGTAAACATGTGTTGTCCATCTAAGCCTATACTGTATAAGTGAGGTCAAACTAAAATGGTTGAATACAAAAACTGAGTAAACAAAAAGTATTATAATACTTCAACATTATAATAAATCAACACTTTCTTTTTCTAAAACAGGTTTAAACCTTTTTAATACTGACCAAATGGCTTAAAAAAATGAACAGGAATCAACCTTCATTGTCTGAAAAAAAAAAAAAATCATAGCAATCCTAAATATCCGCAAACTCCTAAGGGCATCATGTGCTAACTTTTCCATTAATATCAATCCTGCCATTTGCACAGCCGCAGTTTATGACCTTGCTCATCTTCCTTTCTCATCTTCCTTTTATACAGTGGCCGTTCATCTTATGTGAACTAGCCTTATGTGGCTATACAGTATATACTACGGTATATATAACATTTCCTTAAAGACAGTTAAGCATATGAAATCATGGGCTTTAAAAATATGTCATTTGTATTTAAAAAAATAATTAATTTAAATATGCACAACACAGTATAATCTATCATATTATAGTAAACTGCGGCAACCCATGGAAATCATATGATGACAATTTACCCATAAATCCCTTCATATTCATATCTCTCATTGGTACATGAGGCCTGGTGTCAGCGTTAAACTCCACTCACTAACGATTATCCCAAATGTTGAAAGGAAGAAAATTAGCCTTCCAAATGAATATACCTCCACTAAAATGTGATTAGGAGCAAAAAAAGGTATGATAGACAGGTCCATCTAAAGTTAGGGATTATCTGCATGCAGCCCAACATTAATTGGCACTCTTTTCTTCCCTAGACTCGCCTCCCCTTGACCCTTAATTAGGAGAACCAGCCGAACAAAAGGAATGTAATTCTTATGCGAGGGCCTCATACTCAATGTGTGGAGGGGCTAGGAATCCTAAGCAGGTAGATCTAATTGCAAACCTCTTTGGTGACCTTTCTGCATACTTTTCTTCCTTGTTAATTAAAGGGCAGGCTGCAAAAATGAACAAAGAACAGAAGAAAGGGGCTTTGGGAGCTGAGTACTACTGGACGGAAAGTGAAATTTAGTTTGAGTGATTTGTACAACAGGTAGTGTCTGTTTCTGACTCAAGGAGTGATAAGAGGCTAATGTCTTCCTTGACCTTTGTGAAGCAAAAAAATTAAAAAAAAAAAAAAAGCTGTCCAGGCCGTTAGTGTAAAATTATAATTCACTGCTTAAGATATCTATATATGTTTTGCAATTTTAACACAGTGGCTGTGCCCATTAGGCAATGTTTATTGATTGGTTGATTGATTCATTGATTCATTAAGTGGGACGGGGGGGGTCTGCCTTTAGCTATACTTGTGACTTAAATTTGAAAATGCCATTATTTTGAATCCTTATGCAATTGATTTACATCGAGTGCTGCAATAATTTCTGGCTGAGATTTTGTACTGATGATGGCAGAGCCAATCCACGAATTAGTGGTGGTCAATTCATGAGTGAAAATAATTCATTATGCTCCCAGACCCACTGTTTCATATTTTAACCCTGAGGAATCATATAACTGACATTCAGGAATATCCTCATGCCATCAGGAAAAAAGAAAATACTCCTGGTCATTGAGAACGCTCAGGTGGTCAGCTGACTTCATTTTATCGTGTCTAAATCTAACCAACTGAAGCAACCCTAGATCATAACAGAGCCTCCATATTTAAACATGTTATATTTAAAAATGCATTGTCTAAATTAAATGCATTGTCTTTATTAAACAAAAAAAAAACTTTACTGTAGTGTACTGTATTTGACATTATTTTGTCTTTATATACTTTGGCAATGACAGGGTGTAAATACTTTTAAGAGTACCAACCTCAAGCTTTCACACATAATTAAGCATTTTCAGTTCTTAAGGCAACTTTTCATTATTTGTCGTCTATCTGTATGATGTACAGAATAACATTCTTAAATATTTAAATATTAGAGAGTTGAGGTAAATGACCTTGCTACCCTATTTACACATCAGTTTAAAATATTAATTACGACCAATAATAAGTTTATTGATTATTTCAGTCTTTCAAATCATTGATTTATAATATTTTGCACATTTAAACAAATAAAAAAAATAAAAAAATCTCAGAGTCCCACCCACTATATAAAGACTAAAGCTTAGAAATCCACAGGCCAAAGTTCACCTAAATAAGCAGCATTTCGTGTGCTTTCCTACTCCGTGAACTGTCTTTTTCTACTGATTTTTATTCATGGTTGGTCTGACTGCTGCTATTCAGGGAGCCAGTATAGTTAAACTGTGGGTGTTGGAAGCTTTTATGCATAAGACACTGCTGGTGTGAGATTTGCAGGGCCTTTTTCAGCAGCAGCAGCAGCAGATTTGAATTTTCTTGACCTGTTGTCAGGGGGCGCTGCAAATCACCCATTCTGTCTCCATCACATGTCAGCCATTTTTCACACAAAGAATCGCAGCATGTTTTCAATTCATCCCTCCGTTTTTCACAAAGATGAATAGGAGGGGAAATATATTACCAATAAAAGGACAAAAATTTGGCTAAATAATTCAATTAAGACTGATGTTGTATTGATGCACAGACCCCACTAGCCCAGCACACCCAGAATGTGAACTTGGAAGCAAAGCAAAGACGGGGAGTATGAGTCAATTTCCAACAGGCCTGCCATTGTTTTTAGCACTCATGTGGGGCGGTGTGTTGGCATGGCTCAGGAATAGATGTTTTCTCAATAACACAATGAGTCAGACAATGGAGTCCCACGTCTTGTATTATTTTGGGAAACTGAAATGTGTCAGCATGTTGTGATGAATTGTAGCAAAGGATTGCCACACATGTAGGTCAATAAAATCTACCTGGATTCACTGTACAGCAGGGGTTGAATGTAAAAAGAAACAGTCCTTATGAGATAAAGAAAGAATATAACCAGCTAATTAACAAAAGGTTGCTTTGGGCAAGTGTTTCTAAGGTTAATCACTAATATTAATATCACCTTTTTAAAATCCCTTTAATATTCTGTTTTGTTTTGATGACAGTTTAAAAATCTGATACAATTTTCTTGATTAGTATGCTTGCCTAAAATTGTCCTTTATCCACAAGATGTTGATATTGTGTAAATGCCTCAACACTATCCTGTATAGATTTTCCTTACTCGAAAGTGTTCTAAAGGCAGAAAGGCATAGAATTGGTCCATCGTGTGGACGAATGACGTCAAACTGTAGGCAAGAGATGACCAGCAGCCTGGAGAAAACAGTGCCGAATGTAAAACTTGGAGTTGTTATTTGTCACATGTACCTTACAGCACAGTGAAATCATTTTTTCACATATCCCAGTTAGGAAGCTGGGGTCAAAGGGCAGGGTCACAACCAGCATACAGCGCCCAAATCATGCTAACGACTAGCGTTCAGTTTTATTTGCCAACTTAATATTTCTACTTAAAAAAGTTCAATGTTTGGATATACTGTATTATTTCCTGACATATTTGAAAGTTTTTTTCTCCCTTTTTAATTACCAACTGTGAAGGAAAATAACTTATTTTTATTCAAAATTAAGGAAGACTAGATGTAAAGATTTTCAATTCTGCCATCTTCATGAATGACTTCTACAGAGAAATACCTTCTCTGCTAATTGTCTCAACACGAGCTGTAATAGTAGTGCTAGTACTATAATATTCACAATGTCTTTACAAATCAGTGTGCAATTTCCTTAGTCAATGAGAACTCATTAGAAGGCACAATCAGCCACCGTTCACTGGCGAAATGCCAATGCTGAGAACATGAGAGAAAGACGTGTGTAAGAGGTGCTTGATTTTTACATCTCCAGTCAGTTTGTAATCTTGTCTTCATGCTAGTAATTATATTTTGGGTGATATTATTGGTTTCTCTGACTAATACCTAACATATAATCAGTAGTCAGTGAAAAGGCACAAGTGAAAACCATTACACTGGAGTCATCATCGTATGAACGTATTCACAAATGGCTGGTCATGATGGTGGCCAGCCATCAGTGTACATGTATATGCTCAGGGGTTCATGTACAATGTTGTCATATAGTCGTGCAGAGATTGTGACGTTGTCACGCAAAACAGAGCATCAGACCTTTTAATGTACATAGGAGGATATCCGCAGGTTATATGCAAATAAGGCTCTTTTTTTTATATATAGTGATTTGAGCATCTGGGGTTTTTGATATCTGAGTTAGGTCCTGGAACCCAATGTCACTGAGGCTCTGGGTTGCTGATCAGAGGGTCTGGAGTTAGAGCCACACCACTGCTGGATCGCCACTATTGGGTCTTTTGGCAAGACCCTAAACCCTACACCCCATACAACCCACCTACACTACTGCACGCAAATTGCGGTCCCAAGCAAAGGTTAGAAAATGGCAGGGTTGCTCCAGACAGGGCATCTTTGATAAAACCTGTGCGGATCAAATGATCGGATGTGGCAACCCTTAAGGGACAAAAAAAAATCTAATTTTCAAAAACAACCTAATATCATCAGCACAACATCTGTATCATTGCGGCAATGTTACTGTTACCAGTCTCCTGGGTTGCTTCAATTTGCATAGCTTGCTCACAGAAAGTATTGTCACAACCCCATTAATATGAAGTTAATTAATGATATTATGTTAATAATAATTATCATGGCAATTATGTTACCAGTAAATGATTAATTGTTTTTAATTTTTGTTCTTGGAAATAATCAAATATGGTATTTTTCTATTCTATTTTACTGTATATTCCTAAAGCTTCAAATGAATACATACCACCCCACCTTCTGATAGCTTCGAGGTCTGGTTTGTGACTCTGTAATATAAACATTAAATGTAAAGCAAGTGAGTTATCTTTAGTGTGATTAAAGCTAGGATGAGCAAGATATTTCAGCTGGTTCCCCCAAGGCCATGCAAATCCTTCATCATCACCAACCAGGATTCAATTAAATAAACAGCTATTTTTCCTCCTTTCTAAGTATCTTGACATACTTGCTAAAGTAATAATTCCCGATGGTAATATGGGTACTATGGCACTTCCATACCCGGAGGTACTATGTTATGTTACAATATATTTTGGTGAATACCATGTGCTTATTGGGTAGCACAGTGTCTACCAACTTCCAGTAGATATGTAATATTTGTACATACATAGTAGATATGTTAATCCATACTAATGGTATGATATAGTATAGGCAGCACCATATTATTGTATGTAATATAAAGAGTTTCAACATATACTATGGTATTTAATTAATGTTATATACTGTACATAGAATGGGACGATACAAAATAAATATAACCATTATGGCACATCAACATGTATAAGATATTTTTAGTATCCTGGTACGTGTCCCAAGGTAGAACCAGGTACCAAACTATAGTACATGTACTGTTGTATCAGAGGATGTAATCTTGTCCTACTGAACAATATGGTACATTTCCTATATCAGCAATCAAGTACCATGGTACTGTGAAAATACCATGGTACCTAAACTATGGTGAATTTGAACTTAGAAATATCATGTGAAATGTTGTTAAATGTCAACATAACTATCATGACACACTTAATAATGCTAGCATCTCTCATTTAAACTTTTAAACTTAATTACAGTGATCCGATTTTTAAAACTACAAATGTTTTCTCTGAGTCTAAAATGCCTCTCTGCTTTGCTCCATCATCTTTTCAGAAACATGAAAACAAACAAAACCCCTTAGACATTTAAAAGGGTGTAAATAGTGCCCAGGCTAAATGCTACATTCCCTGAATGTTGATGTTTACCAGACTCAATGTCCCATATTTATTCAAATGTACAATTATGTTGTTAAGTGCATCCTCTGCCACACTCAAGCACTATACACAAAACCTAAATGAAAACCCTTGACATATTCATCTTCTTTTCCGTCTGTGCCATGAAGTCTCAGGAAGAAAGCAGCCAGTAGCCATGTTCCATGGTGATAACACCCCGCACAATATCCACAACAGTACATTTTCCAGCAATTAATTCTAGAGAGCCGAATCGCGCCATAAAGCCGGTCTGAAATGGAGCGTTGCCTCTCAGGGAGAGCAATGCAGAGGGGGCGAGGAAAGGTTTCACTCGTCTTCTCTATTCCTCTATGAGAATGAAATGCCTAGCAGCTTCCCAAGGATGTGTATCAAACCCTGAGCCCTAGCTAGATAAATCGGAAAGAACCGAGCCAAATCGTTAAGTGTACAGGACCAGAGTATATGTGGACATCGGAATTGCATAGGTATTTATTTGAAGGCATTCGGGTCTGTGTGCATGCCGTTCGCATGTTTTCCCTGTGATGGGTAAGAACTCCAGTTTCCTCCCACAGTACATAG
>JAQMYL010000016.1:7508240-7520834 GCA_030014365.1 Clarias pachynema | reverse complement strand
CCCCCTCCTCTCAGGTTCCCAAACAAACACACAGAAACTCTGCTCTGTCGCGGTAAGGTGCTGGTTAATTTGTTTTTGTTGTTGTTGTTATTGTTGTTTTACTTTACAGCAGTGATTCTGTTAGTAAGCGCTCACGCGAGTGTGACTAGCAATGTTCCTTGCTAATTTTTAAACGGTTATTTTTTAAACAGTTTTAAAAACAGTCTCTCCGTTAATGTGTGTGTGTGTTTGTGCACACACATTACACACACACACACATAGCCCCTGCGTGCACAAACGGAAACACCTATCTGTCCGGATTTATTTTTACGTTTTTTTAAAGGTAAAGTGCAAATTAATTAAATTTATTTTTACTTTATATTTTGTGTTAATTATTTTTATGTATTACTTTTTTTTGGCTGTAGAACGAATAATTTGAGTTTCCATTATTTCCTATGGGAAAAATTAAATTTGGTTTACGAGTGTTTTGGAATACGAGCCCACTTCCAGAACAAATTATGCTCGTAACCCGAGGTTCCACTTTACTTTGATCTTACACAGTCCAAAAACATGCAGATTAGGCTAAGTGGCGTTCCCAAATTACCCATAGTGTGTGTGAGTGTGTGTCCTGTGATGGACTGACACCTCCTCTTTCCCAAAGTCTATTGTTTGGTGTTTTGGTGCTGCAAACTTTTAAGTTGAAGTTGGTGTTTGTTGCTCGTGGGGTCATAGTCTTTACCGTCTTCTACATGTGTACTTGATCAGTTGTATTATTTATGTTTTAGTTTTTCGCAGGTTATTAGTCTTGCATTCATTATGTTTGTGTTATAGTTTCCTGTAGTCTATACTACAGGAGGCTGGTTTGATTCCTGTTGGTATATTGTCTTGGTGTACATTTATGTTTCTTTACGTTAAAGACTTCACACTTGCACTGATAGGCGGCATGGTGGATTAGTGGTTAACACTGTCAACTTGCACCTCCAGGGTCCGGATTTAATTCCCATCTCAGGGTCTGTATGCATGGAGTTTGCATGTTCTCCTCGTGCTTGGTGGGTTTCCTCCGGGTACTCCGGTTTTCTCCCACAATCCAAAGACTTGCAGATTAGGCTAATTGGCATTCCCAAATTGCCCTTAGTATGTGAATGTGGTGTGTGCGCGTGTATGTGTGTGTGCCCTCCATTGGATTGGCACCCATGTGCATGTTGTACCTCCCTCATGAACTTGGCACTTGGCAGAAACATCAACATGAAACACTGCTGTATAACTCTGGTGTATAACATGGTGAAGCTTTTTATCATGCGAGTCATGATCAAGATGTTGATATGATAGTTTATTATGTAAAATTTATCCGAAGTTATGTTGTTTATTATGTTGTTGTGTATACGTACAGATACACAAGGGTGAGTCCACTCAGGTTATATTAAAACTTTTTATCAGCACTTTCCATTCAGTGCTACTTTCTCTCCAGTCATTACTGCACAGGTGTGAACGCGGTACATCAGTTCATTTGTAACTACAATGCGAGCGAAAATGGATGCCGCAGCTTTGCTGACTTGCTGTGACTTTGTGAGCAGTATTGATATATGATATATTTGTTTTTCTAAAAGTTAATTAAAATAAATTCTACAGTCAGAGGGTAGATCATTTTTTACAATGATAAAAAATCAGGACTTGAATAGAAAATTAAGTATTTATGTTTGTGGAAATAGCCTCACCCAATCACCCAATGGCATTACAAAAAGGAATAATAATAATAATAATAATAATAATAATAATAATTACTTTAAATGTGAGGAATATGACTGAAAATCAAGTAATCCCCTGCTGTTTTAAAGCTAATGCACTATTAAAATATCTTTGTCAGTTAATTTAAAGTTGTTTATCTAATATGAAAAGCCAGTAGGCGCAGTACTCTTTAAAATCAAAAGGAGGCTTTAGTGGTGTTTAATGTTATTTCATATTGGCTTGGCACACATTTGTCGGCACTTTCTGTTCCAGTTTCATGAACTCTACAGACAACAATCTTCCAGTTCTCATCAGGGAATCACCTTCTCCAGCTACTCTGATAGTAATCAGTAAAGCTTTACTGATGTACTCAGCTCAATTCCCTTTCATAATTAAGTCTTATCCCTTGTGGTTATCATTCAAAGAAAAAGCCTTTCAGAGGTTCTTGCCACAACACATATAAGCATTTTTTTTAACCTTCGCAAATCTAAATAGAGATTCTTACATAGACTCTCACTCACACACTCACTCATCATCTATACCGCTTTATCCTGTATTCAGGGTTGCGGGGGCCTGGAGCCTATCCCAGGAGAGGGGTACACCATGGACAGGGTGCCAATCCATCGTAGGGAACACACACATACACACACTCACACACTCACTACCGAACACCAATTAGTCTAATCTGCATGTCTTTGGACTGTGGGAGGAAACCAGAATACCCGGAGGAAACCCACCAAGCACAGGGAGAACATGCGAACTCCATGCACACAGAGACGAGAATCGAGCCTGGCCGGGAATCGAACTCAGACCCTGGAGTTGCAATTCGACAGCGCTAACTACTACACCACTGTGCCACCTTTTTGTTTTTACATACACTGGCAAAAAAAAAAAAAGTTCCACACTCAAAGATTTTATCCTAGTTCCTTTAGCTTTGATTACAGCATGCAATGTCACGGCCAATTCAACTGTAAAAACTGATTTCTCATGCTCTCCCAGAACTACTTTTTCACAATTTGAGTCCTGGAATATGCTATCAGGACAGCAAAACCACATTGATGGAATAACCTGGTCATTCTATACACTCAGGTCTTCATCTGACCCTGACCAGCTGTGCCGTTATGACCTGAAACCCCAGTACAGTGGTTGCAATACGTCAGGGGTGTATCGCTTCATGTGATTCTCTTCTTACCTTGACACACCCATCACTCTGGAATAAGGGTCAATCTACTGTAGGCTCATCATACCCCATGACCTTTTCCTGTTACTCCAAATCATAATGCCTCTACAAAATTCAAGTCTTTTTCCTGATCAGCCCGATTAGTGGTTGAGGTCTTTTAACATGCTCTTATTTTCACTATTAAACGTAGCAGTGACTTTCACTGCACAATCCTTCCACGTTTTAATGATGTGTTGGACAGTTCTTAAGCCAGTTCATGTAATTTAAAATCTCCTTAGTTGTCTCTTCAGCTTGATGGAGGGCAATAAATTGACCTTTCTGCAACTTTTGAATTGGTAATAAGGCAAAAATATTTCGAGAATTATGTGATATTAGTGGCTATTGGATGAATATGATCCTCACTTGGAGTGTTTTGAAACAGAGTTCACACCTTGTTCAACTGATATTCAACTGAAATTCACACTGGTAACACACTACAGTTGATGTGTATACCAAAGTATGTACTGTAGTGTAAGGCATTAAATGGTGGCAGACTGTCTGTGGTTAATATTTTTGGGTATGGAAGGTTGCCTCCTGTGTCTAGGTTACCTCCTGTGTACCTCCTGTGTCTAGGAGCACAGAAATTGTAAAATACTGGGTGGGGTTATAATGAAGAAGTGTCCCAATGCAGCTTTCTACAGGTATCTTGATAAAGATCCCTTATGAGCAAACCAGAGGCAACAGTGGCAAAAGAAACACTATCTGAGACAACATGAAGAAGTCTTGAGCCAGACTTCAGAACTCACCTCAAAGTCTAAAGTTTATGTAAATGTTTATTTGAGGGATTTTTCTCTGTCTACAGAGTTCATACATGGACAAACTTTAGTCAATTTTCTCAGTTCACCATGTAGATTATGCAATTCGCGTACTGTAGTGCATGCCTCCGAGGTCAGCATAATGTTCTTAAATAAAAGTTTGTAGGTCTGGCTTTTTTAATAGTGCATAGACCACCACTTAGAAACATGAACACAGCGTTATCCATGAGTGTGTCAGGTCAGTGGCAGAATCGTCACATCACCACTCAATCCAACGCAGTTTACAACATGGCCGCCACTAAGGTGATACCAAGTGCTTGTTTTTTATGATTATGAAAATAGTGTTTGTTTTTTCTTTGCTCTCAAATGGAATTTGTTAAGAAATATGTTTTCTGACATTTTGTCTCACACTCTTACCTCACTTCGTTCTATGTCATACTGTATGTCTCTAAAACACCCACCTCATTGTGCTTCCTCATTCCTTATATGGTAATACTTCCTATGGCTCACTGGAATACTTTTGTTCTCTTCAGAACATGCTAACGTATTTCCTTTCATCTGTCTCTATACAACATCCTTCCTGGGACATACGTCACGAGACAGGGTGCCTGGTCAAAGCCTTAAAATTGCTTTAAAAAGCATTATCTGTTTGCTGATAATAAACAGAGATCATCAGAGACTGCCATAATACATGCTGTATGTGTGCTGTGCTTGGTATATCTCTGGCTATTAAGTGTATCGGCGAGTGCTGGATATATCAAGCAATTCTTTGTATTTTAATTAATTTCAGATAGAACACAATGTACCAAAAAAAGAATGCAAGTTTTAAAAGGATGGTACAGTTGTCAATAGTCCCAGATCCCATTAATCATCAAGATCACATTAATCATTGCACTGCATTCATTATAAACTCTGTGAAAGCTTTTAGGGGCCATATGCAGAGTTGTGCTACTTCCACATAGTGAATACCAAAAATGCACAGAATGATTGGTGCTTTTTCTATTCTTCTTCTTATTCCTTTTCTTCTTATTTAGTAAAGCATGGCACATAAACAGTACGTACATTAATATAAGAGCCATACAAAGAGTATTGCAAAAATGGGCATAATGTTTTTTAAACTGACATAGGTTGTTCAAATTGCACATCTATACAAAGATATTTTTCAACATAGTCTCAATCACAATCGATTCATTTTCACCATAATTGACCACCACTCTCGAATCCTAATTGAAAATCTCCTTTGCTGGAGTTGATGGTCTTGCACTGCATGCTTGTACTCAGTGCTGGTTTCCCTTCTTTAACCTTCTTCATTCTGTGCACATTATTTTCATCTCATAAACATTTTGTAGTGTAGTTTGAATGACCTGCTGTATGCCAATTAATAAAAAAAATTAATAAATAAAAAAGCCCACTTTTGCATTACTTTTGATACAACCCATGTGATATAACGAAGTGAAAAAATAGATAAAGGTAATCTGTATATGACATGACTA
Organism: Clarias pachynema; assembly: GCA_030014365.1. Classification (NCBI taxonomy): domain Eukaryota; kingdom Metazoa; phylum Chordata; class Actinopteri; order Siluriformes; family Clariidae; genus Clarias; species Clarias pachynema. Next base: position 7,515,663 of record JAQMYL010000016.1, on the reverse strand, counting down.
AGGTCAAACAGATAACTGTGGTGTTGCCAGTATGAAAATAAAGAGGAAGAATATGTAAGGGGGCCACGAATATGAGATGCTCACATTAAAAAAAAACCTTTCCATTGTATTTCTTAGTTTCTTTCTTTGTTTATATATTTACATTTTCAAAAATAGATGCATAATTCTGACCTTGTCCTTAAGCCATTTTTTCTCTTACTTAAAGCTCTTCTGCAGGTTTTCACACATTGTCCTCTGGAGTACCACGAGGACTGCCTAATGTCATTCTTACAGCAAAAGAAAGATTTCATCTCGTAATGCAATGCATCAGATACATGATTTATACACCCTTGAGTAGCAAGATGGATTTCGTAAGTGAATTAATGTGAAAAGGTATGACTTTTAGTAAACAAGCTCATTTCTGGAAGTTTAAAAATGTTCATCCATTTTCAGTTCAACTCCACTGAGGGACATTGGCGCTTAGAGGCTGTTTTCTTTTAAATTTGAAACGTGCTTTCATGTATGAAATTGTGTCCTGGTGCAGTTCAGTGCACAATATTTGCATTTCCCAATACAGAAAAAAAATAGTTTGAGGCAAATGTGGTGAGATGACTTGTTCAGAGGACCAAGGCTCAGCTGTTGTTGAAATGACTTTTAGTCTAGGTTAAGATCCCTGATCTATCAGCAGATGTCTGGAATATGGAATTAGGCGGATAAAAATTCTCTCCCAATCCCTACCTCCACCCTTTCCAACCACTACCACAAAAACAAACAGATTTTAAAAAATTATTGCAAAATCATTGTAATTGTATGCTTTTACTCTGCTGCTCATTGATCCTAAAATGCTGTAGGGATGTTAATGCATTCGTCTTTTTTTTTCTAAATGGGGTTTCTTTGGCTGCCATTAGATTTGACTCAAGAGATTTGAATTACATTTGAAAAAAAGAATTAGATTTAGAAAAAAAGGCTGTCCTTAGTGTTCCAGGGCTGAAGTATGTGTTCTGTCACACATTGATATTATAATGCAATGGCTTGAAAAAACACTAGGAAAACATGAGAAGCCAGAGGGTACTTACCAGCAGCCAAGAGCTTGGTTATAAGCTGTTAAAATGGGAACACAAAGCAGTGAAAACAGCAGTGCTTTTTGAGTCTAAATGAGAACCAGGTGTGTGCTTGAGCATTCATAAATAAAGGACAGAAACAAAACTGATAGATTTTATTTTTGGCATCCACTATATACCTTTGAATGTTTTGATATCTCAGAGATATGGATCAGTATATTAAAGTATGAATAAAAATATGACTAATGAACAATTAATTGAACATTGTATTATTTTCATTAATTATCATATTTCATGCATTTTTTTTTATGAAGTTAAGAAGGTAAAAAAGACCTGAACTTTTCTGTCAAGATGACCTCCTTGTGGTGGAAAACACTATAATCTTTTTTTCTGGAAAAGCATATTTAAGAATTTAACAGCACAGTTAAAATGTTACATTTTTACTAAAGTGAAAATCAAGTTGTTACAAAGTCGAAAAATTTGTTTTACTGGCCTAAGGCATTGTAACAACTTTTGTTTTTGATTTGGATGGATGAATTTATTTTTGCTTTGGGGAAACTTAAAAATATATTTATATTTAATAAAAATTAAACCTTAAATAAAATTATAATATTTGATTTGAGAGAAAGTAAAAAAAAAATTGCTTGTAACAAATTGAAGCAATTTTTTAAAGTTGATACAAAGTATCATTTTTTTCAGTGTATATTCAAACAATATCACATGAGATGGAGTGATGTCATACTGATCAGCACAACTTTTATACAACAGTTCCACAACCATCATTTTATTAGCAACAGATTATGATTTGTTTGTAAAAGTAGTTTTAACTTTTTACTGGTACTATGTAGCCAAAAGGTAAGGAGAATAAAACATGGAGGTGGCGGACAGTCCTAATAAACATATGATATTTACTTTATATTTTCAATTATCCTGCTTTAGAATATCAACTAAATTCTGGGTTCTGGGGTTGTATTCAAAATAGGATAGAATGGAAAGCTGGTACTGTATGCTATTCATTGTGTACAATCCCTTGTTTCACACACCAAGTAGTGCCCTTAGAGTTATAGAGGGATTTAGGATTCAGCCTCAAAGCTAGTATAAAGTGTTTAGCAGGGACAGGCCAGAACACAGACACAGGGAACACCAGGGTAAAAAAAGCACAGGAAAATTCATAATAATTTATAAATATATTTATAAAACACAAGAAATTTGCGGGTTAATCACTCATTGAGGAGTAGTTGAGAAGGTAGCTTGGAGGCTTGTGAGTTGAGGTGTAGCTCACCATGGTACTGAATACTTCAGCGATGGGTCATGGTGCTGGGTTTTCCTCTGATGAGTGGAGTGCAAGAGTGGCAGACAGTAAAAAGCACTGGCTCTGCGTTCTCATGTTCTGTGCCAGCTTTGGGCAGGATCAAGAATGAATAATCCTGTGTGAGGAACCAGTGGGTGATGCAAGGGTTGGTATCCTTAGCCCTTGCCATGAACTGTAGGGGAGTGTGATTGGTAATTAAAGTGAAGTGCTGCCCAGCCAGGTAATACTTTAATTCATCTACTGCCCACTTGATGGCAAGGGCCTCTTGCTTAATAGCAGCATACTTCTCTTCTGCTGGCATGTTCATCACCTCCAAAGTCCTGATAAAGAAGCACTCCTGGAAAGTCCAGTTTCTGATGCACTCCCAGTTGCTCGAGTGGATAATCGCATCTTCCAGATGCGGCATACTGTCGGTGCTGGTGGAGAACAAGGCATTGAGATAAATCAAACTGTTCCCAGCTTGTTCACTTGGCAACGGGTATGTGTCGAACTCAAATTTGGTTCAGACGTCTGAAGTCGTTGCGAGTCCTGATCAACCCATCGGGATTGGCCACGATGACAATGGAGCTGGACCCTATACTTCAGCTTTGATGGCATGGTGGTGACCTGCAGGACTCAGTATGGTCGCAAATGGATGATCTTGCCGAGTGGAATCATGGAGTGATTATATAGTTAAATGTTCCAGTCCTGTTTTTCTCTATATTTTCCTTTTTTTGAGAACTAGAAAAGAGTGAGAAAACAAGTCATACCCTTGGTGAATAAAACTATTGTTCTTCTCCTTAAATTTTTTTGAAAAAGGTCAGATGTCTTACTGTATTTTGTGGGGTCTTTACAAATAGTAATTTATAAAGACACAAAGACACAAGAGTTGCTGAGTAGAAACAAATGGCTTTGCTTTATCCAAAAATATTCTAACCTTCATGCATTTTTGTCCACATTTTCAGAGACAAATGTGCTACTGACGAAAAAAGAAAAAGAGAAAAACAAGATATGCACAGTGAGCCATTGGCATTTTTACAGCACCTCAGAGGACGACTGGAGATATTAGAAAGTAATTCGAAAAAAGGACAAGCTGTACTGTGTGAAAGGGTTTGAATATAATGATTCAAAGCTCAGTGAATGGAGCCTGAATGAGGTTCTTCCTGTTGTCTCCAGTGCATTGCTGTCTTATTTCAGCTCTTTTATTTTGTCTGGGAAGATTGCAAGAGAACAGTAGCCACCCAGCCACTCACAGTGACAATAAAGACACATTGTTCCATTTGGCGCAGACCTACAGCAACCCGATCACTCACAAAATTTATCTATGTTATATCTCAATATGATGTTCAGTGAATTAATGGAGAAATAGAGAGTGGCAAAAAAAACAACCAAGTTGGTGTCAAAATTCTTTTTCGCCAAATCATACAAGCTTAAATACGATGTCCACATTCTGTCATGATTCTACATGATTAACTAATGTTAACGTTATGTTTTACATTGCTCGTCATTGCACTCTACTCTCTCTTACTCTGGGTTATCAGACTCAGCCTCAACCCAACCCAGAAATAACAAACCAACACTACTGTACAGATACAGTATATACAGGGTATCCACTGTACAAAAATGGAGGATGGAGAGAAAGGGAAATAAAGTAGTGAAGTTCCTTCTAATGTTCGATGGCTGTGCGGTTTCCCAGCTGTGAATGGGGACCTTAACGTGGATACACAGTGGCCTGTTTCCCCTCCTCCGCGTCCGGATCCCAAACGCTGGCTCTATGTGGACTATGAGTGCCACAGGAGTTCGGGCAGTGTTCTCATGGCTGTCCTTCACACGGTGATCAAACAGCTACTTTTAGTTTTGTTCTTTTGAAATCCCTGGGGTGCATTATAACACCCTGCTTGCATGCCACTCTTCCATGATATTTCCGCCGTGTGATTCTTCTAAGTAGGGCTCCAGCGCCAGACACCGAGCTACACTCCCAGCCCTGTACTTATAACGTTGGGAGAAGCCTTAGATCTAATAGCACTAATTATTCCGCAGCCGAGCCCATTTTCAGTGGCACACCTGCCAAAGGGGAAGCCACCTTCCTACGGAGTGAGCCTATGGAGTGAGCAAAGAGTGATAACAAATTGAGTCGTACGCCCGTCACTGGCGCATGCAATGACACCATGCCATTACACTTATGTGTTCAAAAGAATTCCAAACCAAATCTAGCATGAATCTCAAATAAAGTGGTGATGGCTACTAACTGGGACATAGGTAATGAGGAAAATGTGCCTCAATTGTCAGCATTATTCTTTTCATAAGTTTTCTAATGCATCAATATTATTTACATTTTCCAATCCCTTCATTGGATGTGAGTCTCTCCCAGAATATTGTAAATGCTTTGGAGAGAGAAAGAAATAGTAATCAACATATCATGTTGAGGTTTGTAAAATATAACCCTTCTGAAATGTTAGGCTACATAACATTATAATATTTATTTGTAATAAGATAAAGGCAAATTATAAACAATTTATGCCAAAGCATGGTTGTGCATGGTACCAACAATAAGTTCTACTGTAACATACATAAATGATAAATTTATGTTATATGTTCATGTTTATGTCATAAGTTTCTATAGTAACAGCTCGTTCAAATGGAGTTTTATGGCAAATGATATATAATTCATAATCTACTTTCCATCAGGGCATGCCAGGGTGCATGGATTATCTTCATATCATGGCATGGTACATTGTCAATTATTTTTTACATATATCCTGTCATTATGTACCTGTCATTAGGGTTTTTAGAAATAATTGTATTTGTAGCAGTTTTGAAATTTTGCACTGTTGTCTTGTATTATTTGTAATTAAATTATTTATATTTGCTCTTTCGTTTAATTATTTGCATTATTACATTAATTGTACTTTTTGTTTAGCTACATTGTTATATCAAAAGAACTTGATGATAACATGCCAACTAAGTGAAGAGATGCTAAAATAAAACCTTAAAATATACAGTAATTCGACCACGCTTAGCTTTGGTTTCAGTGCAAAATGCTATATATTTATATTACTACAATGATTTTTCATGCTTCCAGAACCACTCTTTCCAACATACCAGCCTTCTTTTACCCATGGTGTTGCCTTTACGTTTCATCTTGTTTAGCACTGCATTTAAGTTCCAGCCTTTTAGTTGCGCTTCATCTTGTGCCTCATTTTTATCTTATTATTATAAAAGAAGCATCATTAAGGGATGATGTTGTGAAGGAAGAAAAACTTGCCATGGGTGTTTTAAGATGAAGTATGCACCAAGGCTATTCACATTATACATCAGTGACAATAAACATTCTTATTCAGTGTGCTACAAGTCTCATAATCATAAATCAGTTTGAACTATAATCATTCTGGGTGTGCTCATCACTTATGCTTGTAAATCTTCAGAAGAAAAACACATCTTCATACAGTAGATGTTGCCTTTGAAATATTGCTATTTGCATATATTATAGCCATTTGTTCTTTGTGTGTCACGTTTTCATAGTGGCATAGTGGCATGCAAGTGAAGCGTAGATCTGCAGTTCGAGTACACTTATGAGCAGTTATGAGAATGTTGGCTGGTTCTTTTGCCGTCATGGGGTTTGAAATTTAACATCAAAGCCTCTACTGCTTCCAAGAAATTTCGTTTTGCACTGGTTGGGAATCAAATCATATGTCATATATTCTGCTTGACACTTAAAAGATCTATCAATGAGCCATTACTATTATTTTCATTAAATGATATATATGTAATTAATTATTATACATTATAATGAGAATATGAAATACACTCCATGTATGAACTAAAACAATATGTAGCATGCTTTTTTTTTTTTTTTTCATAAGGGACAGATAGGCCTCCACTGCACTGTACTCTGCTCGATCCTTCTCAGTAGCCATCCTGCAAATGCAATTTTCACTTCCCCATGAAACTGACAGAGCCCTGAGAGAGACAGAATTCATGGCACTCTTGTTTGTTGAAATAACGTCATTGCACCTCTAGGGAGGCTGCACGACTCTCACAGGAGGTCTGAAGTTGCCGCTTTCACTGAGCTCCCTAGTGCTCTCATCCATTTTCCAGCAGTGACACAGGAGCAGATGGCATGGGTCTTGGAAGCCCAGTGCCACACATTCAGTAATGTTCCCTTATACCACCCATGATAATAGCATTCCTTTGTCTTTCTCATTGAAGCGGACCTGAGGATCTGTCCATGGGGGAATTTACAGGCTCGGATTACTACAAATAGCATTTAGTAATGTGTTTGGGATCATGAGCCAGGTGTGGAGCTCTTTTTTTGAGAGCTGTGATCTCTTTTTTTTTTTTCTTTGGAAGACAGCACAAAATGAAAGCAGCTTAGAGCTTAGATTTCAGAATATCAGAGGTATGTGATTGGATGCATTATTTAAAGTAACAGTAGCATTGATGATTTAAATGCAATGAAATTTCACAAGGGTCACTCACTTACTCTCCCTCTTTCTCTATACCACTTATAGGGTCATGAATTACTGAAACGTATCCCAGGGGTTCATCCTGGATGGAGCCACAGTACATCACAGGGCACACAAGCACTCACACTAACTCACACACTGTACGTAATTTGGGAACGCCAGTTAGCTTACTTTGCATGTCTTTGAACTGTGGGAGGAAACCAGAGCACCTGGAGGAAACCACCAAGGATGGGGAGAACAGGCAAACTCCATGCACACAGACCAAAGGTTGGAACTGAACCACAAAAAAATAATATTTGTTTTTCTTGTATCTTTTTCCATGCTTTTACAAAACATTACATTACCACTCTTTCATTCCAATGGATCAAGTAGTGAAGTGTTCCCTTTCAAAAGCTACACTCGATGCTGCGCGAAAGCGCTATGGGAACGTTTCCTCGTGACTGGTTGTGAAGCACGTGTGTGTCAAACACGCCAAAAATTTTGGCATATACAACCACGGTCAGGTGACATCATTAGATTAGGTGCACCTGGAGGTTATAAATAGGCATGAACCGGAAACATCCTCAGATCTTTTTGTCTTCAGGATCCGTTTTGTGTGTGTGTGCGTGTGTGCAAGCACTTTTTTA
>JAQMYL010000016.1:7320176-7331555 GCA_030014365.1 Clarias pachynema | reverse complement strand
TTTTTATGTGGTCAGTATCGCGGGCCGCATTTGCATTTGTGACGGGCCGCATGCGGCCCGCGGGCCGCACATTGAGAACCACTGGCTTAAGGTAACCTTCACTCAGCCTGGCAAGGCCTCAAAAATATGGCAGCCATGAATACTACTCCCTCCAGCAGCAGAACCATCCAGGCTGCAGGTTTTAATTCAGCAACACTAGCTGATGACTGTAACTCCTTCTATTCCAGATTTCCTCACTCAAACCAAGCCACTCTGCCCTACCCTTTAACACAGAGGATGTGGTGAGAGCCCTAAAAACAAAGTCTAAATAAATACAGCACAAGGACTGGATAACATGGTCTTAGGTACTGTGCTGAACAGCTTGGGGCATGTTTCAGCTTCTGTTCCAGAGCTCTTTGGCCTGCAGCACAGTCCCCAAGCTGTAGAAACACTCCACAGTTATTTCCATCCCAAAGAAAGGTTGTACCATTAAAGCCTTTTATGAACTCCGCCTTGTGTCCCTCACCTCTCTGGTGATGAAGGCGATGGAGAGGGTAATCGAGAATCACATCAATAAGACAGACTCACTGATGGACCATTTGCAGTTTGCATACCGGACCGGCAGAGGGGTTGACGGCACAGTACCTGTATCTGGTCTCCATGTTCGACCAGATGCTGAGATTCACTTCCAACACAAATGAGATCCTCAGGAAATGCCAACATTAGCAGTATCTTCTGAGTAAACTAAACTCATTTCAGTCAGCAGGGCCATCCTCCAAACATTCTACTATATCTTCATTGAAAATGTACCTTCTCTTTCATTTGTTGTTTTCATTCCATTAGCCTTCAGAACATAGGTCAATGTGTGTTCCAGAATAATTGGACTACCAGTCAGAGCCCTCTCCACCCTCTGTGAGTAGCAGACATTGAGGTTAGCTCTCAGGATCTTACAGTACAGGACCCCTATCATGTCCTGTTTACTGCATTTAAGTGGCCCCATCTGTAGGACTCAAGGAGAACAATCCGTTGTTCCCGGGCTATTCAGTTCCTCAACTCACAACTATCCTTGTCCCTCCCTCCACTTCCATCAACTCAGTAACCACAATTCTTCACACTTTAATCTACATTACGTATAGCCCTCTTCTACCACCAACCCACACTCCTTTCAGTAGACTCATGGACTTTCATTCTCACAATCTTTGAAAAACATTCAGGACTCTGCTATGACATACCAATGTTTACCTACTGCACATCTCACTTTAAGATTCATTTATTAATATATATTCACCTTATTCAGTTTCTATTTATTTGCAGATATTTTACACACATTTACTTTTACAGATTTTATACAGTTTATTCAAGCTTTTTGCACTAACAAACTAATTAAATTTATCATCATTCCAACAGTTGTAATTTATTTGGTATTTTATTTGGTATTTGCACTGATGGCCTTTTTTTTTTTTTTTTTTTTTAAACTACACTGCATGCCTTAAATTTCCCTGTGGGGCAAATAAAGTTTTTTGACTTGACTTGATTGTACAAACTTCCAACTAAAAAAATGTATGTGACATATTTGTGATCACAAGTTACATCCACTCACTCATTATTTCCTTCTTATTCTTTCATTTGTATCCATGAGACACATGGGACAATGGTACATTGAATACATAGAATCAAACTCACATTTATATATTTTCTAGTGATTTCATATAAACCATCTTTTTAAATTTCGTCTTTCTTAGGCATAGATTTGAACACAGTCATGTGCATTCATTGGTGGCTGGAAGAATTTTTTAAGCTAAGTTCTTAAGGTGAAATTTCATATTGCAAAACACATTTTCCCATAACAAATAATGTAAATTCAGATAATCCATTATAGCCACACAAAACTATAACCGATATTACCAATTTCCAACACTATAATCATATTTTTGCATATAAAAACAATTTAAACATTAAAAAAAGTAATGCAATTGAAGTAAAATATGAAATAAAACATTAATTATCCTGAATTTATGGTTCGTCGTGGGATTGGCTGCTTTAAAAACAAAATTGAAAGTAGTTCTATTTTCTTCTTGCTACCATCCTAGCTGGCAAAATTCTTGCAAAATTTCATTTCTTACAGCGAAAGTCTGTGAGGTGGGCGTATACAGTATGCCGCATAGCCACTGTATACAAATTGTAATTAATTAATTGTAATTAATTAATATTTGCTTTCGCAAATTGCTACTTGTTTTGAACAGTGGCGCACTAGCTAGTCATAATTGTTAATTGGAGAAAGTATATGTAATAAATAATAAACATCTTCACAAACTTAACACAATCTATTATTGTCTATAAAACATGTGTTGTATCAGCCTCTTTATACATTCTCACTACAATCTTGTGACATTCATTCAGCTGTGTAGCAATGTTCAATCTTCAGACAGCAAGCGTGACAGAATTGTCAAGAACTACCATGGTGTTCTCATGTTCTGTATTCTCTCTAACAGGTGCTTCATATCCCACACTCCCATAACTGTCCATGCTGTTCTTTCTCTTAAAGACAAGATCGAGTTAATGTTGATTGTAAACCCTGCTAAGTTGATATTTCAGCAAATTAGCAGCTTATGAGATGCGTCGCACAGTCACTCTAAGGAACAAACCTTTCATGTGTTCGTTTTTTAATTTGCAGTGTTTGGTTCCGGTGCATAAGGGAGAATTGTACTGTGCAGATGTCTTCGGACTTTTACAACCTCCTAGATTATGAGGTCGGTCAGAGAAGATATGAGTTTAAAGTGATTCAAGGTTTATCTAGTTTGATAGGGAATATTTAGCCACATTTTGATGGTTTACATTTTCATATGAATGCAGCAGAGGAGATTCACTGACATTATTTTTACCACCAACCTCAATCTCCTCATTATTGTTCTTTATTTAGCTCTCATATCTCAATGAAGGACAGCCAGTCAGCACCCTCCCTGCACACCCTGACAAGTATTTGGGAGAAACATCATGGTGCCAAAGATTTCTACTTCACTGCTCCTTCAATTTCAAACTTCAACAGGACAAGTTGTTTGAGCAACAAAAGATAATCATGTTTTTTATGAATTTACTTATCATCAAGTATTTATGCTGGGCAATATGCTGACGTGTTTCCAAAGGACCTGAACCTGGAAATGCTCACCAAACTGACATGCTGCAATGATCAGGCTGCTCTAGATTGCCTTATTACCATGGCAATCCAACTTGAACATCTGCCCAGTATTTGCAGAATTCCAAGACAGCACCATCCCAGACATTATTCACCCATCAAGTTACGGGCTCCCCTTGTGCCACTGGAGTGTCTCTGGCCCCTCTAGACATGGCTCCGCAGGACCTTTGGGGTTTGTTGTGGTGTCTTCCATCAGGACATTGGCAGCGAATCCTTTGTGCGCTGTGGGTTAAGGGGTGGGTACTCTGTGGATCAGACTAGTACGTCTGGTGAATCCCAAGGGTTCTTGAGTAGATTGGGATCTGGGGAGTTTGTAGATCAGTGGCATGTCTCTGCCTCTCTATATATATAGAGGCAGAGACAGGCCACTGAACATGCAATATTATGGAACATGAATAACTAAACATCTACATTGAAATAGAATCCTTCAGCAGCCCTGTAGTCAAATTAGTCAACCATCTGAAACAGCTTTGAGAAAAATTGCCTGGAAATGGACATACAGTATGTTTTACAGGTAGCCCCGGTTTAATGAGTGTGACTTTTATTTAGCATCAGAAAAGATAAGTAGAGCATCCAAGCTTTGCAGGGTAATTATTCTAAAATACAGTATTAGTACATTTGTGTACCGAGGCAACAGTTTCTCTAAAATTATTCAAAAGTTTGCAATAACTTTAAGTGATTTGAGCTGCAGTCTGTGCAAAGCTTCACTGTAGGACACACAGCAGTGCACGAAGATAATGACACGCCTGCAGTGCAGGATTATTTGTGAATATTCTCCTTTTTTTTTTTTTTAGACTTATCTTCATTTTAGAGCTGTTAGTCTACTCAGTTGAATTTGGTTGGTTAGTCAAAGCATAAGGAGTTGTTGCTCTGCATCCAAAAATGGCTTCTAATATTAAAACCATTAAACCAATTTACAGAAGATTTAATATAAGATTTACCATTAGCCAGTTTAATCAATATCTCATCCTAACGGTCAGTGAAATGATGCAAATAGACTGGAATAAAGGAATAAAGCATGCTGAGGTATGCCTTTATTAGAAAAATGCAGGCAGTCCACAGGTTACAAAGGATATATTTCCAGGTCAAGTCTTGTCTTTACTGTAAGCCGAACTTGTAAGCAAGTTGGAACAGGTACATATGGTTCTTATTTAGTGTCAGTTAGTCAAATGTTTGTTCCAGCATATGGTATATATTTTCAGTTTCTGAATATTCAACTTATACATTCCTAAATATGAGTGGCATTCAAGTCAAACTGGGACTTGTGATGAAATTCCTTGTGAATAAAGGCGAAAAACTGACAAAATTGACATTTCCAGAAGACTTCAAGCACAGTATGTTGATGAGACTTTTAGCTGCAGTAAAAACATTTGAATGGTGCAAACATTTTAAAGAAAGCCGTACTTCTGTGAATGACAATTCTGGCCAGGGTGCCTCGGAGCCCACTGCAGTTGTTCCCATGATCATTCAGCATGTGGAACACCTGATTACATGATACACTCACTGTCTATACCGCTTACTCCCATATACAGGGTTGTAAGTGGCTTGCACCCCATCACAGGAGTTTTAGGGACCCTGGACAGGGTGCCAATCCATCGCACACTACGGGCAATTAAGCAACACCAATTAGCCTAATCTGCATGCCTTTGGGAGGAAACCGGAATGCCTGCAGAAAACCCACCAAGCACGGGGAGAACATGCAAACTCCATGCACACAGGGGTAGGAATCAAATCCGGACCCTGGAGGTGCAAGATATACATATATATGTATAATAGATAGATAGATAGATAGATAGAGGTATATGTAAGAGTACCTCTCTTTTTTTTTAAATCTTGATTTATCTAAACATCATGTCTTTACAGTTTTTGACTAAGATAATGATTGTATGATCAATAAAATCTAAAAGTCTACCCAATTCAGCAACATTCACAAGAAATTACTACAAACCACCTGGTAACTTTCAGATTTTGCTGGCAGTAATAACCCAGTGGCTGAAATTACTTTTTTAAATATTGACTTTTTTAAATATTTTTTTAAAGAATGACACAGCATTAATTCTAGATTTATTTCAGTTTATAGTAATGTTTACATTTAGATCTTTACCAGTTATCACTTGCATTCTAGCATCCATTAAACGGTTGTTTTTCCAACAGGATCTTTATTTTTTGACAAAAATGCACTTGAAAACTAAAAACTGCAAACTACAAAGCTCCCTGAATACTTCTCCATGCTGAAAAATATAAAGATACAGCTTTCTCCAAACACTGACACTTTAGATTTCTTCCATAAATATTAAAAATGTTATCACCTTTGATACAAATCCTTCTCAATGATTTAGTATTGTCAAGATTGTCTATTTTGGTGAGCTGGTTTTCTGTCACTCATGAATTCCATGCTCTTACAATGCATTATTTCATTATTTTCATATCACCACCTTCCTACAACCTTCCTGCAACCTTTTCCTTTGTATGATTTTGCCAGTGCAGCACAGTGGTGTAGTGGTTAGCACTGTGGCCTCGCACCTTCAGAATCGAGAGTTCAGATCCTGTTTCAGGTTGAGTTTGTATGTTTGTACTCTATGTACTCCCTGTTCTTGGTGGGTTTTCTCCTGGTACTCTGGTTGCCTCCCACAGTCCAAAGACATGCAGAAATTGTCCATAGTGTGTGTGTATGTGTGTGTGTCCTGTGATGGATTGGCACACGGTCCAGACTGTACCCCGTCTCGTGCCCTGAGTCTTCTGGGATAGGCTCCCGCGACCCTGTAAACAAGAGGTATAGGAGATGCCCTGTTCCTGTTTGGTCCTATTAGGTCCCTTATAAAGATTCATGCCTTGCTAGACTGTCTTTCATGGCATTCATGTCATGCAGCTGGAACTCTACTTTGTCCATGCCCGTGAGGTCTGGTACTTTTATCATGTTGATAAAGTTCATGTCCAAGTGATGTTTGTTAAGAAAAAATCTGCATCGAGTATAGGGACTTGTGGTTTTATCTTGAAGACCTTTATTCTTAAGACTTTGTTTTGGAATTAACCCAAAAGCCTGTAAATACATTTCCATTTTTTCTCTGTTTATTCACCTGTCGTGGTTGTATGTTTGCTCTGAGTTCATTTTATCTTGTAATGCTGTTAGAAAAACTGTATCAGCTAATCAGATTTGAAAATGCAATGTTGCTTTGGGGGGGAAAATAACGTAGATAAGAACGTAGATATCCTTTAATTTAGATCATTGTGCTTTTTTTTTTTTTTACATCATTTGTCTAGATGTCGACTTAGTCTCCAGTGACTTTGGTGGAAGTTTCCAAGCCATTATGCAGTTATAGTTCATTTGCTAAGGCAGCTGCCTTCTTGACAAGGCAAGAAACAGGCACCTTTGCACCAATCCCAATTAGTTATAGCAGTATATGACAGGAAAGATGAGCCTGCTAATTAGCTGTACTTGGATGAACTGTAGAATCGCTTACAAAGAAATTGCAGATGTTCAAGCAGAGTTAGTGTCTGCTCAGCTTCAAAATGCTTCCAGCATACAGTAACTGTTTTTTTTCCCCTCCACAGAACGTACAGCTGATTTTATTGCCAAGGATGGTCAAAAACATATTGATGTTCGGCTGAATCGGATACCTTGAGTCAAATTAAATGAGATTTATTATTTTCTCTTTGGTTTATATTTTCCTAAAAAAAATTTAGTCACACAGAGTGGGTGAAAAGTATCTAGGCATAAGAAATTAGCAATAAAGTCCTTATTTCTAATATACATTCAATAAAACTAATTATACAGTACATATACCTTATTACATAGGAAAATGAAAGCAAATCTTTAAATTTCTCCACGTAGGCACAGGCCACTTCTCGCATCGTTCACTGGGCCTGTGGTCATCAGCACTATGCCATCTTTGTTTAAGATGCATTTGCTGCCTCTCGCGGCCGATGCCTGTACTATCAACACAGGAAATATGAAATTCTATTTACTATCACCTGTTTAGAGACTGTTTTCGTCATGACTCCAGTGATATTACAAGTTCTATAGCCATTAAATATTGCCTAGTTAATTTTCACCCAGATGAGTTCGACTTCCATTCCTCTTTTTGCAGTTTTTGTTTGCATGTTTGTTTAGAAATGTTTCTTCCATACAGTATTTCATGTTTGAAATAGTCCTGAAAAGAAAATAGATTTTATTTAGCTTGGTGTTTAGACCTAAAGGCTCCATTTAAACCTGCCAAAAATGTAATATTAATATTAACATAATCTTTCAGCTTTACTTTGTTCAGGCAACAATAAGAAGATAATGAATTAGTAGATTTAATTAGAGATACAGTATCAAGACAAAATGGTTAGACAAAGATTACGCACACAAATTCAAGCAAAATGGTCTAGAAAGCTTTATACGTAGTAAGGCAACCCAGTTTGCATTTGCAGGGATTTAAATGAATAATTTTACTGGAGTTTATACAAAATCTGATTTCATACCAAATCAATCTGCAACTGTAATGTAGTAGCGATTTCATGTTTTTTACGTATATGTGAGGGGGAAACAAAAGTAGTAACACTATGCACAAGCAGTATTCATAGCGCGTAATGATACTTTTTATAAAGCATTCATAATAAATGACAGAAACCAACATTTATAAAGCTTTATTGTTACAGATTAAAGAACTGTATTGCCATATGCTCCAGCTTTGTTGTATAAAGAATTTTTAAAAAATATTGTGGGCAGAAATTCTCTAGGCAGGAGATACTTTGTTCTTGAAAGACCTCAGAAAATAACATAGTTCAAACTGATACAATGCATTTTTTCTTTATTTTCATATCACCACCTCCCTGCAATCAGCTCTGCCGTTTCTTTTGCATGATTTTGCCAAGGAGGCATGGTGGCGTAGTGGTTAGTGCTGTACCCTTGCACCTCCAGAGTTGAGGGTTGGATTCCAACCTTGGGTCTGTGTGAGTGGAGTTTGCTTTAAGTCTCCTGGGAAAGGTTCCAGGCACCCGTGACTATTGGCTTAGATTATCCTGAACACCACTTTCATCGTGGGAGGTTTTGAACTATGTCAGATTATTAGAAATTAATTTGCAAAGATGCTTTTGTCTATAGAGACAGGTGGAGCAGGACCAAGCAAAATCAATGTCAATTAGATCTACTTCGCATCTTTATCCATGCTACAGAACATGTAAGGATGTTAATTGAGTACACCTGCCTGGAACCATCTGCACCCTGCATTTGTCCACTCTAATTTCTCACCCATCTGTAGCTCATATGCTGTTTATTTTATGAGCATACACCTCATAGTACAACACAAATATTGTATTTTGTGTTTTATAGGTAGAAATCATGTAGATGTATGCAAAATAGAACTCAAGGGAAGAATTATGCACATGTCAGGTGTAAAATGCAACACTGATTAAAATGGGAGTGTATTGGACACAGTGATGTTACACATCTGCTGTAAAACAGATTGAAGACATGAACACATCTGGAAGGGTCCTGTTGAATTCCCAAAGGTTGACAGTTCTCATAAATGGGGCATAAGTGGAATTAGTGTGAAATAAGTGGTTTGGTATGGTCAATTTTTCTTCAGGTGATTTAACAAAAAAGTGATATAAAGATCCAAAAATCTGTGAATGGACTAGTCTAAAGAAAACAAGTCATTTTTAGTCTGGATTTATATATAGGACATACTTATGTCACTTCCACAGAGTTTTATAATTAAGCAATATTACACTAGAGGGAGTATTGTTGTGCTGTGATGCAGCAGTAGGGACAAGGGTACAGGCCAAGTCCTGTTGCTGTTATGCTCTACAGTATATCATCACTCTAATTAGTTAACATGGTCAAAACTTACTGTTGTACAATGTACTGTATCTTAAAAGTAATGAAGTATTATAGATATTACTGACATGCACTCACACTAAAGCTGATAGTCACTATACATTTATGTCAGGCAGCACTTTTTCATTAAGCACTTTTTGATAAAAAGGTGTCAGCATGATAAGATGGCAGCTCTCACAGGTAGACATTATCTAAAATGCCTGACTCATTATTCATTCCCTAATAAGACTCCTATTTGAATGATATGTACCCTGAAGATCATAACAAACTGCTATAAATCCCTAGAGATGCAGAGAAAGCAGATGTTCTTATAGAGTTTTACAGACTTTTTTAAAGAGGCAAACCAGGTGCATTTTCTTTTCCCTAGGATATAGTGATATTAAAAAAAAAGAATTCTACAATTGAGGACAAACACTACGACCATCATTAAGAACCCTCTAAAGGTGGAGCCTTATAGGAGAGTCTCATCATAGGCATACAGCTATTGCACCTACAGTATGCATAGGAACTACAGTCTGGAAAACGAATCAGCTCCAGCCTTTAATTCACTCATGTATTTGTATGTCCACCAAGGGTGCTGTTGCCCTCATTCACTCACTCATCGTCTATACCGCTGTATCCTGTATACAGGGTCAGATGGGGCCTGGAGCCTATCGCAGGAGACTTGAGGCACAAGGTGGGGTACCATGGATCCATCTCAAGGCAAACACACATATACTTGCTCATTCACAAAAACCCACCTGGAATCAAACCTGGACCCTGAACGACTGCTGTTGTCATTAATTCCGCATTAATAATAATAATAATATTAAAAACTTATTCAAGTTTTATATAATAAAACTTATTTTATTTATATAACTTATTTATTTTCCTTGTACTATTATATTAACAGTAATACTATTACTATTACTTTCCTAGAAAAGTAATGTAGGCTTAATTCTAAAATTATGACATTACATTATTTTTAGAAGTAATGTAATTCTAAAAATATAATCTTATATATATAACTATTACTACTACTAATAACTATTTCCATGAAAGACAGGGCTGTTGTGTCCTATTTAAAGCACGTCTCTGACTGGACGTGATGAAATCTTACACACTTCCACCAGTGGAAGCTGAGCATTTAATGAGCGAACAGACTCCAACACTGTATGTTTCAAAGATGGAGAATTGATAATCATTAAACACAGTCGGGATACAGAACCACAACTAACTGATTGAAACAAAACACACGACACTATGGGGAGAACTGCTGTCGCTAAAGCAAGACTGATGCAGAAGTTTGCTAATGAATCTATAAGCTAGTAGCAGGTGGAAGTAATCATGATTGAACCACAAATGAGCTGAGGACTGATCCAACATGATTAAACCTAAATGTATCCTGTAACTACTTCCTTAATTTGTCGAAATGTACACAGCCATTACATTCAATTACATGGCATTACACATAATTATTTTGCCAAATAAAAAAGGAACTTAATAATGCAGCAGATAGGCACTACTGCTGAAAATGAAGATGATAAATTGCCCCAGCACAGCCCCTCTTTGTGCAGAATTGAATGCATGCCATCCATTACATGTCTTCTCAAGCAATCCACATTCCAGATGCGAAGGCCTCGGGCTCAGCTTTTTGTGATCATGGAATAATTTTTGATGCAGATGTTCAATGAGACAGAGCATGTTGCAAAATTTGTAGCTTTTACCACAAACACAGATAAAAGATCCAGCCATGATTTATCACACAATATCATTCTTTTTCATTTAATGGCTATTAAATAAAACTTGTTGAAAGGCTACATTTAATATGTGCTTCAGTGCATGAACAGTGCAATTATCAACTGATGGCAATGATTTTAATATTGGGCCAGAGGCAGACAAAAGAAAGAAGAGGGGAAATCTCAACAGATGTCCATAACCAGACAACATTAACCACAAGGAAATATTTCTAATCTAAAGATGTGGCATTCATGAAGATGTAGACATGCCAACCTCACAGAGGAATACTGAATAGATTTGGGTAGGCCTAAAACATAAAAATGCAGTATAGCAGTTAAAATGTAACACAGTATTTTTTTTCAATACACTATCATTGATTCATTAGGAAATAGCTGTAATGTTAGAATGCAGGGATACCTGGTTCAGTACTGTGTGTCGGTTACTGTCTGTGTGGATGTCCAGATGGGATTTGTGTGGGTTTACCAATTTCCTCCCACCCTCAAAAACACATGGTGGTGACTACATGTTAGAGCTGTAATCGGGCCTTAAAAGTTAGGCCCGACACGGCCCGAGCCCGACAGATTTCAGCGCGAGCCCGACAAGTACATTTTGATTGACAGCCTTTTAAAAGCCCGAACCCGACTTTACAGCCCGACATTATTCAAAA
>JAQMYL010000016.1:7307205-7320076 GCA_030014365.1 Clarias pachynema | reverse complement strand
TAATTAAGCCCGAACCCGACCGAACCCGTCGGGTCCTGTCGGGTCCCGTCGGGTTCGGGCAAAGATCTTCAGCTCTACTACATGTGAAATTACCCCTACTGTGTGTGTGTGTGTGTGTGTGTGTGTGTGTGTGTGTGTGTGTTGAGCCTAGGTATGTGATATTTTGGTCTCTACTGTAATTCAAGCAAATCAACAGATTTGATTTTGGTGTTGTATGAAAGAAGAGAAGGTTAGCATTCCCCTTGACAAGGATGGAAAAGGTCCTAGTGGCCTGCAACACATATATGGTTAAGGCACTGCTACCTACTTCGTGGTATTTCTAACCAAGTTTTTAGGCCTCTGAGTGGTAGAGTGGTAAAGTGCTCGCCCTATCATCCGGAGATCGCTGGTTTGATTCCTGGGTGATCCTGTAACCTCTCGCAGCCGGACGTCTAGAGAGAGCTGATTGGCCGAGCTCTCTCAGAGGGGAGGGTTGAGAGGTACTTAGTGCTCCCATATTAATCACGGCTCTACAGCCAATCAGGGGAGCTCACGCAAGCGGAGGGAGCGGATAGCGCTGTCCTCCGAGTGTGTTACGCCGTCCCTAACGGTGCGTGAGCGAGCAGTTCGAAAAGATGCGGTCGGCTGGCGTTGCATGGTTCGGTGGAAACACGTGATAGTCTTCGGCCCTCCTGACTGAGTGGTAGTAGTAGCCTTAATGTGGGAGCCCCCTAGTGACAGGGAGGAATTGGACACGACTAAATTAGGGAGAAAATCGGGGGGGAAAAAACAAAATTTTGAATTAATGAATAGATTAATCTGCATCTACACAAGGGGCTGTGATTTAATACCTAAGAGAGTTCCACAACTTTCAATAATTCCTGATTTATATATTGATTACAAAGTTTCAAAAACAATAGGACATTTTAGGTCAAATTCCTTCATCAACCGACAAGTATAATATGTTTCACTAGTGTTTGGATACTAGCAAAGTTGAAAGCTTTTCCAGTACACCAGGGCAATGGTCAGACTGCCTTCTTGACATCTGAAACATTGGCCCTCCAGGAACTCCTTTAATGCCCCAAACAATTGGAAATGGCGTGAAGCGTGGTCGGTCCTGTAATGTGCAAGTGGTGTTGGTGAATGATTGTCTGTACAGTTTCTACAGACAGATGCATCTTTTCCCCAAGTCAGTAACAAGTTATTTACTGATTGTCGAGTTTCATTGTTATGTTCCTTAATGTTCACAGGAACAACTGCAAAACGTATACACCATCCTTCTTTAAAACGTATTTGATTTATCAATCAAATGTTTATGATTGGTAAATACATTTGTTATGTCAAATACTGTATACAGAGTCAGCCAAAAAAAATGTATACACACTTCAGGAAAAAAAAATAGTATGATGTATAGTATATTATATTATTATAATATTACAAATTTTCATATTATTAGCATAATACTATCATATATAATGTATAACATATAGCAATTCATTCAGAATTAAAATATCTATACATGTTTTTCTTTTCCTGAATTTGGCTGACTCTGTACAGTATATACACACATACAGTACCTACATGTTCTTTATATGTATATAGTCATTTGGTATGCTTATCACACTGGGTAGTCCTGTGTATCTGTCCTCTTGTTAGGACTGTAAAGTTTCTGCAATCTATAATCTGATTGATGTGATCCCATACTTTGTATCATGACCAGTGAGAGTTGCCCTTCAATCTAACTCAGTAAGCATTTCAGGGCAAAGGGTTAGCATATTTATATGACTTTACTCTGTACTGTGTGTGGCCACTCGGTTTTGCAGCAGGGCAGTGGCGCCTGTTTGGCACAGTTTTTGCTCACTGGTCAGGCTTGGGTGACCTTGTGAGAGGTGGTGGCACCTGAGAGTCTCCAGCTGTCACTGCTGGCTCCCATCATCCCCCGGCTGTCCAGGTCAGGACGTTATCTAAATGAGCCGGATGTAAAAGCACTCAGATGTGCAAGCTTGTTAGAAAAAAAAAAGACTGTGTAATTTTTGTGAAGAAACCTTTTCTCCCTTTAATGGGAATTTTTTTAAGGTCTTTATATTCAAGCTACAGTACTGTATCGTTGCTGTTTGGGCGCGATAGAAGTCCTTGTTTAAGAATACATTCAAAAGAGTGAAATAAAGATTCACACAATTCACTTTTTAAACTTTTGATCTCTTTTGCACAAGAAAACACTTTGCAAACTCCCGGACAAAACACATCTTTTCTGAAGTTTCTCAAGTTCAAAAACTCAATAACTTCAACACAACTTGAAAGGTCTGGCCCCATGGTGCTCTGAAAGGAACCTGAAACAAAATCTCCTATTGCTTGGAAGCTTGACTCACAGTGTGGCTTGGTTTCAAACACCTCCTTTCTGATTGAGTGGAAGAAAAACAGCAAAACAAGAAAGAAAAAAAAGCAAGAAAAACAATCAACTGGCTTATTTCCGAAACAAGACGTCTTCCTTGAACTCATGGTGCCAGGGTAACATTGAACTCAAATGATTATAGCCAAAGGGATTACATGAGAACCTCTGCCTGTGGATAATGATACAAGAACACATTTCGAAATCTCTGGATTCAATTTTCCCACTGTGATTCTTTTTTAAAAAAAATGAATTTGAATGTTGCTCTTAGGTTAAATTGTATGCAGAAGGGTCATTCCTGGGTTTTTGTAGGCTACATCTAATAAGCATAGGCAATTGTGGATTCCATCAACAGCTTATTCCCAGCCTGGGCCACCGAGGCAGGTGGTGAAGATTAATCAGATGGCTAATCAGTGCTGTTGCAGGCCGAGCAGCAGGGGAGATGCCTGCAGTGCCACCAAAATGGCGGTGCTTATTAATTCTGCCAAGAGATCAGCCTCCAAACAATTGCCTTTATGCAAATTATCTAATATAAATCATAGTAGAAGAAAAAACAAGGCTTACACATCATGCTACAGGAAAACTTGTCAGAAAGGGTTTAATGCAAACATTGTAGACCTCAAAAACAATATATAAGTAATGTACCTATCAAATAAAAAGTTTTATCGCAACAATATAACTTTTTTCCCCCCTTTTTTTCTGTATTTTTTAAGCCTAATATAATTCTGGCATTCAACGAGTGGTGATAATAGAGCACAGTTGCACTGGGATGTTTAACTACATGTTTCACTCCACATCACATATATTCTAACTATCGTTAATGGCACTAACTGTTGGTTAGTACATTTAAAATCCAGCTCGCAAACATTTTGAGGAAGAAAACACATCACATAACATTATATCATCCTAAACAACATTTTCTATCTTTAGTAACTGCAATAACAAGGTTGCTCTTGTTTGCACATTTGAATGTGCACTTTATGTTGTCTTTTGGCAGAGTTCTTAGATAGTTTTGTTAATTTATGGTGTTAATTTGTTGTTTTAGCTACTCAACTAATTAGGGTTCTTAGCTAGTTAGCTTTGTTAATTTATGCTGTTATTTTTTTGTAGTATGTAGCACCTTGGCCCTGGTGGAATGTTTCAGTTCATTATGTATTGAACTGTATATGGTTAAAATGACAACAAAAGCCTATTTTATTTGACTTGACTCGTTCACCACAAACACAAGCTACAAAGCTAGCCAGCTCCTAACACAAAGCTGAGTCCCCATTTCCTCTCTAGTCTTTGAACAAGAACACTACTTGATGTGTGGAACAAGTACGTACAAAGAATTGTACACCCTACATGGCACACTACCTTTCCACTTTGTGGAATTTGAATTAGGCATTCAAAAAAGCTCATATTCTAAAGCAGAATAAGTGGAAATACAGAGTAAGTTTCTCAGGACTGTTCGTCACCTCCATGATTTATTCTCCTCACCTTTTGGCTACATAGTACCAGTAAGAATTTAAACCTCTGCAATTGGTCGCCAACTGTCAGTCACCAGCTCTGTCAGTCTCAGTTAGTTATTTCCACGAGTCACAAAAGCATATGTGTTGGCAAATGCTAATTTGTTGATAATAAATTGTGTTTGGGGAACTCTTGCATAAAAGCAATATCACACTGTGCTAATATAATTATAACAGCACTCCCTCTTTTGTGATATTGCTTAATTCTAAGCTGTGCCAAAGCAGCATACACAGAAAGCTGAAGTGTTTCATGGCCTTGAGTACATATTAAGATTTTAATTTTAGATTCAGATTTCTGTAAGTTTGCATTTTTTTTTTAAATGTCAATTGGTGAAAAGGTAATAAATATAACTGGCTTTAATGTAAAGTTGATATTGTGTTCAAAAAATAATATGTTGACCTAATATTTTTCCTGTGTACTTAAAGCCTTAGGCTTTGGTGGCTCAGTGGTAAGTTTCTTGCCTACCATGCGGAAGGCCTGCATGCCCAAACCCCAGCCACTGGATGCAGTGCCGGACCCAATCACGAATAAATGGGAGGGTTGCGTCAGGAAGGGTATCCGGCGTAAACCTGTGCAGATAGGACGGTCTGTTGTGGCAATCCCTTGATGGGAGCAGCTGAAAGACCACCAACAACTTAAAGCCTTAGAACATTTACTCTAGTGATGTATTTATCATAAAATCTGATGTCATATGCACTGCCAGCACCTTTAATCTGCTGAATATTGCATTTCTAAAATACCTATTTCAAATGGAACTACAGTATAAATGTATCTTTTTAAAAAAAATAATAATTCTTAAAACAATCTTTCTTAAAATAAAGTGTTCATACAACTTTGTACAAAGCATGGTCAGGAGGTTTTTATTTGTCACATGATGAATATGTTAATTAAGATTGGGGTTAAAGTTAATCATAATGCTAAGTATGGCCGTTAAGTATTTTATTCGTCAGGTGATGGATATAGAACAGTTACTTTAGATTTAATCTAGGTTTAATATTGTTGAATCCCTGCCCATTACATTTATTTAATTGTATTTATGATTTTATGAACTCCTTCATTTAAAAGCATGACCACTGGGGTTTTATCCATCAGATGATGAATAAGTTAATTAAGACCACCTTTTATTTCCCATGCATAATAATATACTCTAGGCCAGTTTTTACTTTAGACCAAATAGATCTTTTGTGATTAACACTACCTTTTATTTTCTTCTTTATATATATATATATTTTTTTTTTTCTTTCTTTTTTTTCTTTTTTCATTTTGCTGTAATTTCTGATATTTCTCAAAGAATTCGGAAGCAAGTATCAAGCAACCAAACTAGTTCTTTATTGAAACATTAATCATGGATATGTACAGTATCTCCCACTGTGAACTAACTTGACTCAGAAGAACGGCCCGAAAGAGCCATACTGATCAGAGCAATGAGGCTTAGCTCTGTACTAAAAGCTGTGCTGGTTCCAGGATGCTCAGGGGGTTTCAGAAAATATGTTTGCTAAATTAATCCCTGACAGTTTTTGATGCTTGTTTGATTCCTCTTACCGATTCACATCAGTATTTCAGTTCTCGTACTGGATAGTTTTATATCTAACGCTTCCTCTGAGATATGTGTAGATAGCCCCATTGTTTTAAACCTCTGCTCACAGGGCAACATACTGTAATATACTCCAAGGGAAGCACTATCAACCCTTTTCCATATACATGAGCTCAAAGCTGCCCATGATTGCTTAGTACATCCACAGAAGGAAGAGAGAGTAATGCTATCTTACCCAGCCAAACACAGACTCTCTAGCCACTTTTAAATCATGACTTAAGATGTATTTATTCAGAAGTGCTTATCCCATATGCTTTTAGGCTGTACTCAAATATATATTTTTATTTGTTGATAACTCTATAATGACTGTTTTATCTTGCACTATTTTTATTTATTTATTTATTTATTTATTAATCATTGGCTGTTGTTATCTGTTTCTTGATTGTACTGTACTTTGTATGGTGACCATAAGTGACTGGAAAGGCACCTACAAATAAAATGTATTATATAGGCTATATCACACAAAAGGGAATACTGTTGAGTTGGATATCAGCACAAAAGGCGAGGGCACAGGCTGAGTGTCGATGTGCTGATGAGCAGTACAACAGCACAACCTGTGTTATATTGCTTTCATGCAACAGTTCCACAAATGTTGTATAAAACAGTACCAACCTAATTTTGTTTTATGTCGACGAGCGACAGTGTAATTAACGATTGTTGCATCCCAGTGCTGTTATAATTACTGTTGCAAAATATGTAAGTCAAAAATTATCTGCATTCTTGCTGTAAAATTCATTTTAATTAACCTACTTAAAAGACAAATTCATCACTTTCCCTTGCTTTTCAATACACTTTGCCTATCTGTCAACAAGTTTTCATATTTCCTCTTTAAAAAATGTCCTCATTGGCTGCTTTCAGGGAACTAAACAGGTGAAAGTCCAACAGAGCAAGGTCAGGACTATAGGGAGGATGCTTTAAGGCATCAAAACAAAGTTTTTGCAGAGTGTTAGCATTGTGGACAGCAGTGTATGAACATTTGGCCCTTCTTGATAGCTAACACTTGTGAGACCTTCCTTGAACTTCTCTATCTATTCATACAAAATTCTTTGTTACACTTTCTCCATACTGGGTACTGAATCTTTGATAAATAATGACACCAGGTTCACCCTTAGACCACAAAAAACAAAACACTGCATCATGCTCTTCTTGCATGAAAATGACAAGTGAGGTATCCATTTTCCATCCGGTTACAAATGATTTCCTGCACAGCAGTGACTGGGGAGACAGTAGCCTTGAACTGAAAGCACTAATAAGACAATGCGGCCAAGATATGTTTTAATATAGCTGGAGTGTGGATAATATTTGACTCACCCACATATTAAGTACAGGACTTATAACAGGCTTACCATTAAATAATCACAATACTTATTTAAAGATAACTCTAATGTTTAATGTCTCTTTTTATCTGACATTCCTCAAGGCTTCCTTTTCCCCCTGTGCCAAAGGATCATAATGATTGTGTGAAATTGTTACATGAAGCTGATATGCTCTGTACAACTAAAATTTAAATCGAAAGCCTGGTCGGGTATGAATGAAAGTCACTACTAGCTGGTTTGATTTTAATAAATTAAGTTAAATTCACAATTATAGGCAGTATTATATTCCTTCACATTTGTTGCAATTATAAATTCACAGGATATACTTGAGTGTACCTGATGTTGAGAAACTGTCAGAGCCAGAATGGAGAGATGTTGGTCCTGGTGGTGGTGTTCTTTCTTTTGCTTTTTTTAGTAATTGAAAAAAAAAGAGTTTTAAATACGATTACCAATTTAGATACAATTTGTCAACAATCATTATCATGTAACCTTTTAACAAATTGATGCATGTAGGAAAATAAAATGATATCTTTAGATAGCTTTTATGATTTATGAGATAAGAAACCAATGTGTCTTTCTTAACCACCAGGGAAAAAAAGCGTATGATTTGGGATAAGACCAGCTTTAGCCAATCGACTTAAACCGTCTATGACAAAATCAGTGCTTTAGCTTGATAAATTCCATCAACCATGAAGGTCTGTGTTCCCATCATAGCATTACCCAGCATGACTTTTCAGTGGCCCTCCAGCTGATTGACCATGTCTCTCTGAGGGGTTTATTTAAAAGGAGGTTAGGTGGTTTTTGCTTTGGCTCTGAAGTGTGTAATGAGAGCTGGAAAACTTCAGTGGTTCAATACTCTCGAGACTTCTGGGTCCTATTCTTTCCACCCTGATTTTTGGGAGCCTTTTCAATAGAGGACAATGTATCTCCTATTGTTGGATATTGATGTGGTTCTCGCAGGTGTCTTCACATATCTCTTCACTTCCCCTATATAAAGTCCCTGCTAGTGCATGTGTGCTTGACATCCGGCTTAACATAAAAAGTCTTGAATAGTGTATCATGTAACACTGTATTCATACAGTATACTATGTTGCATTCCTGCCCATGTTTTATGCTAATGCCGATTCATGCATTCACGAAGGTCTATTGAGTACACCAATTAGCCATAACATTAAAAACATTAACATTAAAACTTTATATGTTAAACGGTCAAAAGGTTTTGGGTTCTCTCTGGCCCCTGGGTGCAGCTCCACAGGACACCTGGGGGTGTGAAGTTAAGACTGGCAACAGGACATTGTCAGCGGATCGTTTGGGTGCTGTGGAGTGCGGGATGGGGCCTCCGTGGATTTGACTTTCTTGTCTGGCACATCTCATGGGTGCTTGATCAGATCAGGAACTGGGGAATTTTGAGGCTGGTCAGTAGCTTTGGGCTCTTTTCCTGCTGGGCCCGTGCCTCGTAGGCGTGATGCACTTTGTGTTCTGGTGCCCATGATCACCAGTTTACTGATTTATAATTGATATTTAGTTTACCTGGTGCTGTTAATATTATGGATGATTGGTGTAGTTGTGACACATGGCAAAGTTTGGAAACCCCGAACTGTACGGTGTGTAAAATGTCTGAATTTCTAGATATTATTATGATATTTTGAGTCTTATTATTTTGACTGATTAACTTTTTTCACCATAACGGCTTAGTGATTTCAATTTGGTTACACTATATTGTATTGTAAAGTAAAATAAATAAATTAAAAAAAAATTTTTTTTTAAATCTTAAAATAATGTTAGTAAGTTAAAACAAGTGGGAATATAAAAAATATGTTGCAGTTCAGTGCTTTGATATAAAAGGATGTTTCAAGCATAAGATGTTAAATGGCTGGCTATACACATTAGTACAAAATGAACATTTTGTTTGTATTAAAGGATCAGATTTTAAGAATTGCAAATGGAATGTCATAATGAACATTTTCCTATGCTTAAAATGTCTTTTACTTTTACGTACTGCATATATTTTGTTATGTAAATCTTGGTGGGACACAAGTCATGGACTCAATCGTTCAATTTAACAGTGGATTGAGAAGGAAACAAATGCAAAGGTTAACACTGATTTTCAGTTCCTTTAACTCTCAACTACTGTGCTACTGTCATGAAAAGGGAGTGTGAACTTTGATAGCATTCCTATTCTAAGGAAACGGGCAATCATTAGACCAGAACAGGGCTGTTTTAGATGGAGAGCCTAATTAACTCTGAGGGATTGACCGGCACTGCCCCAGGTTTTCCATGTCACTGCCTGTTGTCCATTCTTCCAGAAACAATCGATTAATTCTTTGGGTGGAGGAACACAAGACTTGAACTATGGACATATTTATATTACACTAGGGTGTCAGCTCTTGAGTTTCAGGAAATTGCCTTCTTTTGCGCGGTTTAGGGATGGGCCTGTGCTTCCCAAAGGCATTCTGTTGAATGAGAGAGTTTCATTATGGGCTGTGGTGTAAGGGAAGAGAAAGTTGTACAGGAAATTTTAGAAGTTTGCCAGTAAACTTTCGCTTATTGTTGCAAAAACGCAAACTAATTTTAGAAATATACAGTACTATATAACACATAGACATGTTTAATTATATCTGGTCTCCAAAACTGTAAGTTTGGATAAATATAAAGCATCAGTGAAGCTTTCAAAAAGACCTGTGTGCAGGACTGTGTTTTTTTTATCTTCCCATTCTGCTCCTATTCTGTGACCACACTCAGACACATACATGTTTGCTGTCTGCTCTTTTGTACCTGCCCACTATATTTTTTAAATAAACTTTGGTCCAATACGACAGAAATAAGATCTTAAACTGAAAATGACGTGGGAACGTAAAAGCAGGACTATGCCACTGGCAGTGATACGTTTCTTTTTTGCACAGGGCTATATAGGGGATCTTTGACCCAGTGAGTTTCTAGAACATGAAACAATGGAAAACAAGTGATTCAGCTGTGACCTTTCTGGAGAAAGAAAGTGCTTACATTTCACTCAAAGTTTCTGCCTTCCTCAAGGTAAAAATTTCACTAGTTTTGAAACAAGGTTTTGAGCAGAAAACCAAGAATGTGGATGGCAGTTTTGAGCTAGTTTAAAATACTGTAAGTCGCAGCAACATAGGTCTTGTTTCGCAGCAAAGAACTGGACACAAATCTAATTAATGCCGGCAACTATAGGCTATGGCAAACAAGGAAAAAGTGTTAGTGTAGATAGTGTATCTAGGACATACAGAACCATTTCTGTTGTAAGATAGAAAGCACAAAAAGAAGGTTTGTGGTCTGGATAATGGCTGTAGCAGGCAATTATCTTAAAATAACAAAGTGGGCATTGCAGATACTGCAAATAAGAAATTTTAACTTGTTGAACTTGGTGAATTGTGGACTTGTTTCCTATCCAACAACTGAAGACTGAGATAAAAGATGTATCTCCATTCTGCCTAAATATTTTGGGCTTAGATTCAGGTTGTCTTTTTCCATATTTGTGATGTAAATGTGCTGGAAATGTTGCTCAGCCCTGGCAAGGTCCAAGTCCTGATACACATGTTTACTTTTAAGGATGATCCTGATCTTTAGTAGACGCTTACCCCTTATCTTATATATTTTTATACACCTAAAATAGGATGCCATAACTATTGCATGTTCTGGTGGGTAGGAAACTCGTGAACCCAAAAGAATCCCTTGGAAACACAGCAAAAACATGAGAAACTCAAAAATGATGTAAATTGCATTGATAAATTGCATAAATAGTACAGTACTTTGCTAACAATGGCTGCCACTTGAAAATTATTCTTAGAAACGGCATCTATAAATATGTTAATATTTGTTGCATGTTGCAAGCTTCTTTTTTTCATTGCATAAGTACAGTATGAGTTTTGGTTTTAAATTAAATAACAAAACAATATTGCTATAAAACACTTCTTTCTGTTGGTAAGCATACACAGCATAAAAAATGCAGATACGCAGCTTTCTGGTGGTTTTCTATTGGCCAAATAAGATTTGCTTTGCTCTCAGGGGGCCTAACAATAGGTTGTGCACTATTGAAGCAGCAGTACTCAGCCTTACAGGAAGATTGAGAGAGAGAGAGAGAGAGAGAGAAATGCATGTGTCTTTGTAAGAACACATTGCTCCATGGCTTTTTCCTATTCTATCTGCGATGAATGGGCAAGTCTAATCTAAAAGAACCCCTGACACACTGGGCCAACTCAAGCTTGTAATAACTCTGAACTGAAGGAGAGACTTCAGTAATACAGTGGTGAAAGCTGTGCTGGCCCCAGCACATTGTGTACTCTAGGCAAGGTTTACCTTTTCAGTATGCCATTTCTGCACCATTATCCTTCAAACTTCCACAGTCCTTTTATTCCACAGCCATTTTTTTTCATACCCACTCACCTTGCCTGGTAATAAGACTCAAAACTAAAAAAGGAATACTGTTTCTTGCTTTAAAAAAAACTGTAGTGAACTTACAGTATTATCTTTAATAGATGTTCATATTTCTAGATAATTTTTGTATTATGAGTAATTTTTTTACTTAAAACAATACATCTTGTACCACACAACGGTTCCAGGATGTACTGTGCTACTTTGGTACAACAGTACATGTACTACAATACGGTACACGTAAGGGACACGTACCAGGATCAAAAATATGTTTATGTATCATATTGAAAATATTTATATAGTATAGTAGAGACTCATTGTATCATGCATTTTTTTTCCTTCCCAAAGCTTGATATCACCATGGTATCTTTCCAAGTGACATTTCACCTGTTATGATACCATACAAAGGTTAATACATAATACTTTGGTTGAATACTGTGGTACACGGTGACTACCAACGTTCAGCAAATATCTAATATGGTACTGTGTGTAATATATCATACCAGTAGTACAGTATGTACTAACATATCTAATATCTAAGGACCTACTGTAGTACAGTACTCAGAGGTGGGTAGAGTAGCCAAAAATTTTACTCACTTAAGAGTAGCTGTACTTCAAAATAATATTGCTATAATAAAAAATTATATTCTAATAATATTAGTAGAAGAAAAAAGTAGTCATCCAAAATATTACTCAAGTAAGAGTAAAAAGGTATTTGGTGAAAAGACTATTCAAGTACTGAGTAACTGTTTCATTGTAATGTCCAATTTTAAATAATAAAAGCAGCCAGACAAAATGATATAATATTGTACAATTTCTGACATTTCCAAGTAATAAAATTAATGAAATAAATAAAATGAAATAAATGAATAAACATAAATATATTTACAAAATAGCAAATTAAGGAACAAGAAACACAAATTTCCTAATCTTATTTTTTTTTTTACAACATAAAGTATTTTAAACAGATACCTACTATAGGTAACTGTCACGGCGTGCGTCTGTGATGGGCGTCTGCCCAAATCTAATATTGCTCCTCGCTACTACTGTAGGTAGGCGGTCTCTCCTTCTGCAGGTGTGTAAAGGAGCGGGGCCACGGAATTAGCCACAGCTGGTGAGCTATCTACGTTAATGATCCCGGGCTTCTCCCCGCACTATAAAACACAGTGGGGAGTATAGCTCGGGTTCTGTTGGGACACTGGAATCTACAGAGCGGAGAGTGCGACAAGCAAGCGGGGTAAATGGAACAAGCCCCCGGGACTTCAAAGAGGCGAGTACACCTTTGAACTCCACAGCAAGGACAGCCGCGAGCTCACTGCCGGAGCTCCCGCGGCTCTTCAGCTCTCGCACAGAGCTGGATATCATGACCCTGCTGCCGAGGAGGGAAAAGGCCGCAAAGGAGTTACACGTCACGGCCCCTGTTCCCAGCCGGAGAAAGCTGGACATCAGTTATTCCACACTTCATTTTTTGTTATCGTGTAAATTCTCTCCTTCTAAACTCCCCATAAAACTCTCTAAATTCCATGAACAGGCACTTTTTGCATGGAAACTTTGTTTTGTTCAAAATTTCTCTCCACATAAAGAGAAGCTATGGAACAATGAATGTATTTTATTCAAGAACAAGTCGATCTTTCTTAAGAATTGGCATGAAAAAGGTATTGATTATCTTTGTGATATACTAGATCCTCAAGG
>JAQMYL010000016.1:7295091-7307105 GCA_030014365.1 Clarias pachynema | reverse complement strand
TGTATTATACAAAACTAAATAAAGTAAACGAAAAAGGTGCACCACAACCAAACAAAGATATAAACAATATTTACAAAACTACATATAATAAACGGTACTGTATGTGTATGTGTGCGAGTGAGTGGAAAATGTCCGAAGTCCGCGTTTATTGTATGTGTGTTATCCTAGTATACCGAGTATGGCTCGGTCTCACCGGGGATAATGAAGTCCGGGAGGCCGATGACGGAGGGTGAGAAGTCCGGGGAATATGTCCAGTCAAAGAAAATGATCCACAGCAATCTCTCCTTCTCTCGTCCAAACAAATAACGCCAGCGCTGGTCCACCATTACTATTCCTCCCCCCGCTCTTTGCCGGCTGTCCCTTTGAAGGCAGGTCAGAGTAAGGGCAAGGCGCATGCGCACTTCGCATGTGTGTGTGAGCATTTTTGCCCTTGGGGCTTGCCATAGATAGGCATGCGCACTTCGCGAGTGTTAGAGTTCAGTTTTGAACATGAGTGTGGTAACATTAATTGTAAGATGGCAGGCAAGTTGTTCGCGACGTAAAACGTGGACGGACATTATGCAAATATGTTACGGAGTGACGTGGATCCGTAACAGAGTAAAAATAGATTTGCTAACAACTCGTTTAGGCGAATGTGAGCCGACTATTTTTTTTAAGAGACAAAAACTTCATTTATCATGCACTGTCAGCACCACAGATAGTGCAGATAGTTTATGTTCACATACAGCTACATGACACACTGCATGAAAGATCATATTTGAAAAAGCATAATAGGGGCTGTTTAACTATTTGAAAAATGATAATTTGTATTGAGTAATTTGTAATTTAATTATACAATAGTACATACAATATACTTTAAAATATAAGTGTATTAAATATATTTTTATGTGCTAAAGTACACACTTCAAATGTACAAAATATACTGTACATTTAAAATATATGGCTATGTGTGTTTTAATGTATATACCAGACACATTTCATTCATTCTCATCATTTCTCTCCAAAATCATATATTGATAATGGAAGAGTTAGACTTCTGCGTAAAGTCTTTTCCAGCACATCACGAAGATTATTGCACAATAAGGTTAAGATCTGGTCTCTGTGGTGATCAATGTGTGAAAATTATACTTCCTGAACTACTCTTTCATATTTGTGACAAATGTATACTGGCATTGTCACCGTGGAATATGCCCATGCCATTAGGAAAGAAAACCCTGGTCATTCAATATATTCAGCTGACCAAATTTTTGGACATATTTACATTTGGCAGATGCCCTTATCCAGCGACTTACATTTTTATCTCATTATACATCTGAGCAGTTGAGTCTTGCTCAACTTGGCGGTCGTGGGGTTTGAACATGAGACTTTCCGAATCGTTGTCAAATGACTTAACCACTGAGCTAACCCTGACCGTATAATGTTGTTGAACCTAGACCTGACCAACAGAAGCGACCTCAGATCATAAGATTGCCCCCACAGTCTTTTACAGCGGGCACTAGGCATGATTGGTGCATCACTTCATCTGCATATCGTCTTACCCTGGAACAGGGTATCATCCTGGAACAGGGTAAATCTGGACTCAGACTAAATGACAGTTCCAATTTTCCACTGTACAATGCTTTATGCTATACTTAACTGAAGCCTTTCACCCCCCCCCGACCCCCCACCCCCCCAATTAGCGTCACTGACATTCCTTGGTTCACCACTATCCTTCCAGGTTTTAATTATGTGCTTAACAGTTCTTAACCCAATTTTAGCGGTTTCAGAAAGCACCTTACAGTACTGTAGTTGTTTCCTTTGCTTGATGCAGGCCAATAATTTGACCCTTCTAAAACAGGGTAACATTGTTGCCACAGCCACAGGAAATGTCTTCTGACATGGTGGTTTAAGAAATGAGAAGCTGCTCACTGCATCAGTTAGGGTTAAAGAATTGTTGCCAATTAAACCATATTAATTACTGCATTAATTATCCAATGGAAGGGTCTTCACTATTTGTTTTGTAAATCCAGGTGGTGACTTTTTTCTTTTAGCCAGGCAGTGTACATTATACTGTCATTACACTCAAATTGTTACCCGACACGCATAGTCAGATTTATTATTAGAGGCTAATGTTTTCCTGGCCGACAGAGTGGCTTAGTGGTTAGCACTGTTGCCTTGCACCTCCAGGGTCTGTGTTCCTTTCCTGTCCAGGTTCGATTCCTGCTTCTTTGTGCATGGAAATTGCATGTTCTCCTCATTATTGATGGGTACTCCGGTTTCCTCTCACATTCCAAAGACATGCAGATTAGGCTAATTATGCTTTCCCCAAATTGCCCGTAGTGTGGGAATGTGTGTGTGCCCTATGATGGTTTGGCACCCTGTCCAGGGTTTACCCCGTCTCATGCTCTAAGTCTCCTTGACTCCAGGCCCTATAGCTTTTGTTTTGGAACAATATATTTATTCTTTTTTTTTTTTTTTATTTACTACTGTATATATTAGATCATCTCTCTTTTGCGGGGGAATACTGTTGGGGTGAATATCAGTGAATGATGCAGCCCTACAGTATGTAGGAGTGCGCAGCCCTATAATCAACAGGGGTTAAAGTAGTTTTACATTTTTAAGGGTACTATTTAGCCAAAATTGATATTTTCACTTAAATGACTTTAGAATATCAGCTAACTGCTGGGGTCCTTGGGGTTTAATCGCAAAGTGCAAACTCAAAGTAGTGCTGTTGCATAGGGGTTAGAAAGGGATTTGGGATTTAGCCTTGAGTTGAAAACTAATTAGCTTTGTAGCTTGCATAAGCCATGAACAGAATTACTGTACACAGATGGTTCAGAGGCAATTCAGAATGACTTAGACTCATAGTGTGACTGATTTTATTAATTGTTAGAGGTTAGAAGGTTAGAGGTGTGCTTTTTTTTTTCTTATACAACACAACTATTCTAAATTGTTTCTCATTGGTTGTCACTGCTATTTGGACATATTACATAGAACTCATTATGCAGTTTGACAAGCAGCCCTGAATTCTACTGTGCATCAAATGGGGGGTTCATCTGCACACTTTGTATGACTGCGGTGTAACCCCAGTTACTGTACAAAACGATCTTCCTCAAATAGCTTAGCACAGAATTTCTGTACCATGAAGACAAGATTAAAAAATTACATGTTACATCCAGTTTTTTTGTGGATCAAAGGTCTTAAAGCCTTGTATGCAATATAATGTTTCCTAATAGGATTGGAAAGCACCCGTTCAAAGTCATGCAATCTCGAACTACATGTGAGCTCAGAATTTCATTATTTAAATACAGAACTCCATGGCAAAAAAAAATAAGTACACTTTGAAAGAAACAGGATTAGTGTGTATTTATTTTAGGATCCTCAAACTTGAATCTACTCTGAACTGTGTCAATTCCCAGTGTTGGAGTAAAGAACTAATAAAGCCATAGCTGTATACAACAGATACTGTGACAGAATGAGTGATTTACAAGAGTGTCATGGAAACATGGAAATCCAAAGTGACAGGAGGACACTCATGAGACAGACAACAACATGATTGACAAGAAAAATCTGAAAAGCTGTGTTCATTCACTGACAGAGCAATTTCAGATGAGGGGAACATTCTAACAAGGAAGTAGGCACGTCTCAAGATTTACAACTATAGATGACCTGAAACGTAAAGGCCCAAGCATTTCCAGGGGTCTCAAGAGCACTATGAAAGCCACTTTTAAGTACTTAAAATCTTGATGCCCTGTAATACACAAGGCTACCATCATTAAGCTTGTAAGGGAGCTGCCAAGGCCCTGTCAGAGAATCCTTACGTAAATTTATCACTCTCATAACTACAACCAATATTAGTTTCACTGTTGTTACTAAATAATTCATAGACGTTAATGAATGATAAGGGGGAAATCAATACTGATTTAAAAAGTGGATGCATCCCTTACAAATGGAATAGTCAAATAATCTAACAAACATTTCTAGACTAAAAAAGTTATGAGGGCAGGATTAAATAATAAACACCAATTACACATAGCATTAAAAACATTAACATTATAACCACCTATGTTTCATACAAACACTCATACGTTCATTCACACATTATGAGCATTTTAGGAAGGCCAGTTAGCCTATTCTGCATGTTTTTGGATTGTGGTAGGAAACCAGAAGATCCAGAGGAATTCCACCAAGCATGGGGAGAAAATGCAAACTCAATGCACACAGACCCAAGGCAGGAACTAAACCTGGACCCTGGAGGTGCAAGGGACAGTGATATACTATCATATATAATCATATACAGTAATATCTACACTACCACCAAACATTACCTAGACAGCTGTGGTTCTTTGGAGTCACAGCCAGTGAGAGATTGACCTCAGTGATTTTGCACCTACAGTATACAGGGAATTTGGGCATATGGCAAGTTCTAAGTTTAAAGAGGTTGTGTAGGTCTCTCTAATTAAGTTGGGACTGTGTATGGTATTAGCAACTGGTCATAAATCAGATTATACAGTTGCTGTTTGTCAAATGCATTTACTAGAGCTGTCAGTTCTTTGACAAAAAGTTGGACGGAAATTTACTTTTAGCTCATGGCCTTCCACTCTATAAGTGCTTTGGGAAGACCATCAAAATTGTGGCAAATGTCTGCTTGTTTTATTAAACATATAATTTAGAATTTTCCCGTGTGCATGTTAGCATTTTTTAAAAATGTTTTGTTGATTTCTGTGTTGCAGAACCTTTATGCTGTTGTTTGCGCTGCACTTCAGTACAATGTATGCAGTGCACTTCACAGTCACCTCGATGTCCTTGATATTTTCACCTATAGTATTCCTTGTCACTTTGAGATTAGTTGGTCTACAGTATTTAGAGCTTGTGAAGCCCTTTGACGAAGTCACTCAAATCCTTATGCTCGCCCATTTGTTTCTGATTTCAACACAACAACTTTGATAAGATTCACTTCCTGTCTAATATACAGTATCCTACCCTTTTTAACCACCATTGTAACAAGATATTGAAATGTAGCTACTGTAAAATTGTAATGGCTAGACAACTGGATAAGAGCAACTCCAAAACTGCACCTCTTGTGGGATGTTCCCAGGCTGCAGTGGTCAGGACCTACAAACTTCATACAAGCAAGAAATACCAGTGAACTGGCAATGGGAAGTGAAGGCTGTCCAGTGTAGTCCAATTAAATAGAAGAGCTACTATAGCTCAAATTGCTTCCAAAAGAAAGGTGTCTGTAATATATATAATATAGGTCATTACTGTTTAGGTGGCAAAGCGGGGGCCCTACTCAATATTAAGCGGGTGGGTGTATCTTTGCAACATGAATGCTTTAATCATGCTAGAAGTTTTGTGGGACACTAAAATTAAAATAAACCTGTTTTAAACATTTAGTGGATGTTTCCAGCACAAGATGTGAAATGGATATGAACATTTATTTATTTTATGTTGTAAATATGATAATAGTGGGACACAAATGGTAACTTTGTCATAGGAATAAACTGAGGTCGGTAAGCCAACTACAGACGTAAGTACTATTTTTTTATTTAGTTTGTTCATGTTATTCATTTAAGTCATGTATAACATATTCGGTCACCTTAAGTACTTTAAGGGACACATCAAAGAGAAATGAAGCAATCAGGCTGTGTCAAAATGGCACATGGTAATGCATTGCAGCAAGACTCTCGAGTGATGGTGTGCCAGAGGTTTAAACAGTCACAGCATGGCATTTCTTCACCTTTTTTTCTTTCTCTCGGGGTTTGCAATTTAGAGGTCACTTCATTTGTCTGGTGTTTGTTGGCCATAGAGTTTTTTAGAAAACCAAATGTATGAAAGCTTTGTACACTAATGCGCCAGAACTTTTCCCCTCCCATAGTTATGCTTCTGTAAAATAATAGTTAAATTATGTGCAAGAATTTTAAAGCCCATATTTATGGAAAAAGATCAGCGAAATACTTTGCAATTAGAACATAAAATGTAAAGGAAAATAGGCATGCTAGACAACAGTTCTCTTTTGTTACAGTAGTATGTCAGCAAGTTTGTCACTTTTGGTGGTATCACCTACAATATATGATATCATGATGGAGTGCCATTCTGTGCTTTAAATTACTGTGGAAAATAATGCTCCTCAATTGTAGATAAAATTGTCTTTAACAGTATAAGTAAAGAAAAAAATACTACAATATGTACCCTTTTTTTTTTTTTTAAATCTGCGAAGTTTGATGTTTTTGGGGGAAAAAAAACATGCAAATGACTGCATTTCACAGCAAAATGCTATAAATGGCCCGAAAATAAATAAACGAACAAAAAAATAAATAAATAACATTTCAACTTTCTGTCCTGTGATCAGTGGAGTGAAACAACCCGCTGAGCAAAAATACCAGATGCTGTGAATGAACCAAATGCATTTGATGGACATTTGGAGAATGTTGAAGCCAAGAAAAAGCACATTTACAGTCTGTTAACTGCTATTGCAGTTTCCTATGCAGTCTTGGAGGACTATGAAAGAGTGATATGGTGGAGGAGGAGGCTGATTATGCATTGTAAACTGAACTTTTTGTAATGTTTCTAATGTTACCCATGTTTATCAACAAAATATTTGTAACTAAAAAGGTTTTGCATGAAACATGACTAGACACTTTTTCTATCTTAACATGTCCTACCAATATGACTTTACAAAAAACGCAAAGTATGATATTTTTTATACAGTGAATCCTTGGATTGCAAGTAATTTGGTCTGCGAGCATTTTTTGCAAGATGAGTGAAATTTTTAAATAAAGGTTTAAAAGGCTGTAATGTCACATTTCCACAAAATTCTCAAAAGGAGGCAAAAGCAAGTGTCATTAGGGAGTTTCCTTGTTAAAGATTACAGTTTGCCAACAGAGGCTCTCTGTCAGGGAGCATTGACTTCGTTAGTGTGTGTGTGTGTGTGTGTGTGTGTGTGTGTGTGTGTAAGAAAGTCATTCTACACAGTAGCCCCCCTCCTCCTCCAATCCTCTCTCGTCTTACACCAGCCACAATTCTTTTCAAATGTAAAGTGCAGGTTAATTTGTTTTATCTCTACTTTACATTTTGTATGAATTATTTGTAGGAATGAATCATCAGAGTTTCCATTATTCTTATAGGGAAATTTGGTCTGATATACAAGTGCTTTGGATTACAATCACGCTCCCACAACGTATTATGCTTGCAATCCAAGGTTTAACTGTACTTATTTTTTAAACTCAGCCAACAAATTATTGTCAAATCATTAAATTACATGTTTACATATCCACAAACACAATTCACAAAAATACAATTCACAAAAGCGGAGGTGGGAGGTGTGTGTTTTGTAAAAAATAATTCAACGTTGACACTGATAAACAACTTTAACATCCCAAATCATGTAATGAAGATTTTACGCTCAGCCCTGTAACACACCTATAAAAAATAATTATTCTTTTTTTTCATATTGACTCATTATAAATAAATAATTACTCAAAGTATTTATTAAAAATGTAGTATATTTGCTAATTCTACATTCATGTTACTGACTGAACAAAATATTAGCAAGAAACCTTGTAAAATTGTCACTTATTGCTGTAGCAGCAAAAAGAAGGGAATACATCACATGTCCCATCTGATAAATGGCAGTAATAAATTTTTTAAAAAAAAGGGTTAGAGCCTCTTTTACTTCCATCTGTTTGTTTGTTTTTTTTTTTTTTAATCACGACACTTTATATAAATAGCTAATTTAGTTTCATGGTGCACACAATCCTTAATCCGAGGGCATCACAACCTGCAGTTTTTAGTGTTTATCACTGATTTTTTTGTTCTATCAATATCTGAAGTTCTGTACTTAATTCAGAATAGAACAAGGTCTCGTTTAAAAAAAAAAAAAAATTATAATCTCTGCTACTGGTCATAGCTTTCTATTTCATGCTGAACTCGATTGAAGCAAAAACCGTGAAAGAAAGCAGTGTGTAAAATTGAAGCTGTTTCAATTGCAATTCTCTGCCTTGCTGTGACTCGCCACATGCAGGAGACCTGGCTTGACAGATGGGGCCTTAGCTGCTCTGACCTTGCAGGACGTTGATATTTCGTGCCAAGCCCTGTGCCTCCTTCATGTCCATGCACTCACATCCCACACCTTTTCCAATTTAAGAGCTGCATCTGTGGGTGGCATGCCAGATTTTGACATAATGGCAGCAGACAGATTTTTGGGAGGCTGAATCACACTGGGTGGATGAGATGTCCTGTAACTAACAATAACATTATAATGGTAGGAGACTGTCCCACATTCTCTCCAAGGATTTTCTTGAGAAAGGTGCAATTATTTAAAAAAGCTCCAGTTATTGTGTTAAGTGCATGTAGTGTATGTATGTACAGTATCTGTGGTGTGGTACCTGGCAATAAAAGATTAGCTACAAAGGATTAAAACCCTGTTGGTTGCAAGGTGGGGCCTCCAAGGACTTCCATATTTCCAGCAGAACATTACTCAGAGCGTCACGCTGTCTCTGTTTGCTTGCTTTCTTTCCAAGTAAAAAAATACCTACAGTATGCACCTGTCTATCTACATAATGTAAAAGAATTTGATTTATTAGCACACGTGGTGAGGTGGACAGGCATCATCATGTGCACATTGACTGGTCTGCGGTTATGCAGCCCCATACACAACTGGCTGCTGTGCATTGTGTTCTTTCTATCATAGCCAGTATTTTTGCCCTGAATATGGTCCCCTCAGTTTTGTACTTATTGCTGAGACCAGTATTGGGTTTTAGTCTTGGTATAAAATTGTACTTTTAATAGTTACATATTGCAGTTTAATTTGCAATCACAATGTGTCAAAATAATTGCAATGTCATTTTTTTTAATCAAACCATGCAGATCTATTCCAAAAATAAATTTGTTCTATGTTGTGTAAGAAATATTGTGTTCACTCTACAGGAAAAAAAATCTTGCACAATCTAAAAAATTTAAGTCATTGCAACAAACTTTTTGTTGACTTTATAGACAGTTTTCATGGTCATTAATGTAAACCTGGAAAGAAACACACCTTTGAAAATATGCTTCTTTTTTTTTTATAACACATACTGTACACACCAGTTGGCCATAACATTAACACTACAAAAGATTAACACACTATCAATTATATATCAGTAAACTGGTAACAGCTTCATGAGTACCCAAGGTTCACCCATGCCCGCCAGGACCAAAGGCTACCCGGTCCGGTCCGATCCCACAGAAAAGGCAATCAAGCAACACTCTCAAAAATAAGTCAATTTTGGCCCAAGAACATAATCCGATTGAGCACCCATGGGGTGTGCCAGACAAACATGTATGATCCACAGAGGAGGATATTAATGTTAATGTTTTTATATATATACTGTATATATAAATTTAGGATCTGTACTTACACCCAGGAATTTGAGAATTTGGCATTGTGCAATGAAACACACCACCTGATGTCTTTACGCAGCATGGAATGAAGGAATGAAGAATGAGTGGGCGAGCACCAGCACACTCACACACACACACAGAGGAAAGCAGAAATATGTTCTGTTACCAAGCAACCCAGCAAATTAGACATTGAGCATGCTGCTGAAGGTCCAACGTGAAAACACAGCAGCCGTCCTGCTGATGTACTGTCTAATGACAAGGGCTCTGTGTACTAATGGCTACACAACAATATTGAATCAAATGTTTGGGCCAGGAGAAAGCCAATCCCAGATTGCCCAGAGTAAGATAAGGGCATTTTTCATCCCATAGGACACATGAAGGAACCCTAATCAGGAGTCAAGATGAGGCCATGTCAGATTCTCCCAGCATAACAGAGATAGATAGCCCCTGTAGACTAACACTTTGTATCATAGAGCATAGCACAGGGCTTTGGATAATATAAGATGTCAAGTGCAAATGAATCTCCTTATGTATCCAAAACATTTTGCATCCTAATACAGAGGCTGGATATGTTTTATTTCTAAGACATCTAAGTGTTCCTTGTTTTCAGTCGCACTGTAATAAAAAATAGAATAAAAAAACAGTAATAAAAACAAGTCGTTGTTATAAATTCCATTAGTATGAGAGTTGTGGGGAGACTTTTACACAACACATCTGGCAGCACTGCAACATCATCAGTATTGTACTTTAATTATTTACATTATTTACATTAAGGTCACACTAAAGCAAGGAAATGGGAAACAGCCCATTTCCCACCACTCATATTTCATTGAAAGCAGGAGATATGTTTTAAGCAGGAAATGACATGTTTCCCAGGAAGAAACCATTCAGACAAAACTTTCAAAATGAGAGCCATCGATCAATATTATAAATGACCAACTAATGTGTTTGCACTAAATATATCAGAAATAACGTATCAAAAATTATATTTATATTTTTTTAATTATTTATAAAAATTAAGATAATTTTTGTTGTTTAAATGATGTGTATTTAATATTTTTGATCGTGATATTTCAGTCTGGAATAGTCAAAACTAAATTTATATTTTAGGTTTTTTTTTTTCACTCATTATAATCTTTCTCTTCTTTACAGGTTTACTCAGAACTCATTATACCCATTCCTTACTTATGAAAGCTTCCTAACTAACTCTCCTGCACACAGAAGTATTTTCAGTCATAGGCATAAGCTCCAGCTGTGATTTATAAGTGCAATTATGTCTAACTACAACTTTTGGACAGCATCCATTTAGCATCCCAGAGTGATTTTATTTATTTATTTATTTATTATATTTCTTATACATGAAAAAAAGGAATGAGCTTTAGAACAAAAAGAATAAATCTGACGGGCCATGATTGTTTAGTTACTGAAACAACTAAAGATTTAATATCATTGCCGATATAGATATAATTTCATCTAAATATTTATTTAACCATTTATTGAAGCATAGAATTTTCTATAAATCATGTATTCATGATCAGGTATAAATATGTTTGAGAGGGAATACATTCTACAGTACATAATAATATGGCTTAGTGGTTAGCACTATCCCCTTGCACCTACAGGGTCCGTGTTCGATTTCCGGCTAGGTTTGATTCCCACCTCTATGTGCATGGAGTTGTCATGTTTTCCCCGGGCATGGTGGTGGGTTCTCCAAGTTCTCTGGTTTCCTCCCACAGTCCAAAAACATGCAGTTTAGGCTAATTGGCATTGCCAAATTGCCCATAGCGTGTGAATGTGTATATGTGTATGTGCGTGTGCCTTGCGATCGATTAGCACCCTGTCCAGGGTGTACCTTACCCCATGCCCTAAGTTTTCTGGGATAGGCTTCAGGCCCCCTGTAACCTTGTATACAGGATTAAGCGGTATACTGTAGATGATTAGTGATTGAGTAAGTGATCTTCATCTGCATATAGGGCTGCTTTCAGGGGACCAAACAGGTGAAAGTCTGACAGAGTGAGATCAGGATGCTTTAACACCTCAAAATAAAGTTTTTGCGAAGTGTCAAGAGTGTCGGCAGAAGTGTGCAGAAGTACATGTGCATTGTCATGCAAGATCACAACTCCCTTGAATAGCAGTCCTCTGCATTTAATCCGAAGTTTAGGCTATAGCCCTTCAATCAGCATCTCAGAGTAACAAGCACTGTTGATTGTTGAATTTTTTTTTGATAATGTTCCAATACTGGTCCATGAGAATCCATTCGATTTACTTTCAGATGAATGTGTCATATATCGTTTTAATGCACAAAATATGGATATCATATCTTTCATTTCAGTAGGAAAACGTTGTATTACCATGAAGTTATTTCTATGTTTATATCTCCAAATAAACAGATTTTTCGTTTAAACATGTAAACAATGGAAGGTGTTTTTGAGCATTTTTGGAAGAAGTTTCCAGTGTCAGTACTTTGCAACATCTGTGCTTACGTGTAGGCTGTCTTTCTATGGAAGTAGGCATGAAAGATAATAGAATAGCAGCAGTTCACTCAAGTACTATATATATATATATATATATATATATACACATATATACAGTGGTGTGAAAAACTATTTGCCCCCCTCCTGATTTTTTATTCTTTTGCATGTTTGTCAAACAAA
>JAQMYL010000016.1:7274478-7294359 GCA_030014365.1 Clarias pachynema | reverse complement strand
TATATATATATATATATATATATATATATATATATATATATATATATATATATATATAAATAAAACATAATGGGCCTAAAACAAAACCTTGCATAACACCAAACTTTACTTAAGGTTGTGCAGAAAACAATCAGTCAAATGCAGTAGGACCTAAGCCAGGTCAGGGCCATTCCCCTAACTCCTACAACATTTTAAATCTATGAAGGAGAATAGTATGATCAGTGGTGATGAAAGCTGCATTCAACTCTGATCAGAGGCCTATAGTAGGCCATTTACCACTTTAACCAGCACTGTCTCTGTGTTATGATGCACATATACTAAACCACTACTGACATACTAGATTTACTGTATTGGAGCAGTTTAATGAATACAAAAATAGAAGGACTTCAGAAATAAATACTGTATATACCGCTTTTTATACCAATGCAGGGTTTTACAACAAATGAAAATGAAAGTATTTAAAGTATTTTTAATTTAAATGCCTGTGCAATGTAATGAAGGAATAGTATTGTAAGAGGTTATAG
The DNA here is from genome assembly GCA_030014365.1 of Clarias pachynema. Classification (NCBI taxonomy): domain Eukaryota; kingdom Metazoa; phylum Chordata; class Actinopteri; order Siluriformes; family Clariidae; genus Clarias; species Clarias pachynema. The sequence goes on along the minus strand of JAQMYL010000016.1, from coordinate 7,293,835 downwards.
AGATGTGGTGGATAGTTTATGGGTCCTGCCTGGGTCTGACCATGTCACCTAATCAACTTAACAAGCAATGTCATCCCTGGCTAGGCAATGAGGGAAATATTGCCTTGTATACTGTGTCCAACCCTGGACCCCATCTCTATAGTTGGCGGTCAGACATTTTCCAATGCTGAAAATAATTATCTTAATCAGATTGAGAAAATGGAAGAAGGGAAGCAAGTACACAATTGTAAACTTGTGGTTGGTAAGGTACAGTAGCATTATCCCAAATGACAACTAATCTGGGCAGCTCTGGTTCATACAATGTACAGTACAATTACATTATATGTCAGAAACATTCAGTCAAAATTAGAAGCTGTATGCAAGGCAGGTGGCCCAAGACAATTTCTCTACAACCTAAATTAAGAGTACATGGTGTGGTGTTTGAAAGTTTCTATTAAGCCCCAGGTGTCCTCAATAGTCCACAATCTAGTGCTATTAATGTAATAAAGTATAGTGCAGTGTCACTTACTTGCATTAAAAAATGTAACTAATCTATTACTTTCAAGCCCTGTACATATGCTTCATCGAAAATTGGTCTTGACGCAAGATGTGGCAAAGTGTTGACATACTGACATGGATGATATTATGAAATGTTGTGTGTGATCTGTGATGGTTTGCATTCACAGTTGATATAGGCAGATGGTGTTGTTTGCGAACACTACATTGATTATGGCCTGTTCCTGTTAATGAATAAACATTCATTGCCTATTACCATCAGGAGGTCATCTAACAGCTCTGCAGGAAATTAAAGAACATGAAGTCATTGGCTAGGTTCTGTACAGTCAGACTGTACACAGTAACCCTAAAACTGAATTGCATGTACATGAATTGCATGTATCTTTTTTGTTCACTGAGGAGCATTTGGCCGGGCAGTGTATGTCTCCTGGTTTCCTGCTTTGTCCTTGTCCCCTTCCTCCTCCCACTCCTCTCTCCCTGCTTTTTCCTCTGTCTTCCTTTTGCCCTTACTCCATGGTTGCAAATATCTCACGACAGAGGTGAGTTTACCTGAGGCCCATGTAGAGTGCTAAGGCTCAGACTAATTGGTGTTTAATTAGAGTATATGTGTTTTCATGTGTTACCAATTCCAGGTATCTTTTGCATTATAAATAGAAGTGTTTTCTTAATGACTGCAATAGATTTCACCCTTAAGGAAAGTGTCTGCTGTAAGCAAGAAATTTGGCAGAATTGCAAAGTGAGGATAATGTGTTTGTACCTTTCATGCCCTTGTTTAAGGGAAAGGTTTAAATTCTTGAAGTTTTGGTCAGTTTATAGGAATTCAGAAGAAAAAAAACGTAATATATCGTCATTTGTAATATAAGTCAGATTCTACACAGTTACACGTGTTTAGTGGCATCACTTGTAGTGATGGAACTAAACAAAACTTTATGTACAGAGCTTTTCAAATGGCATACATACATCAAAATAAATTTTCAAAAAGTGGAGATACGGTATATTAAAATAACTATAAAAGGTTTCCAGGTATCAAAATAATGACCATATTGAGTCAATAAAAAAACAATGTAAAAAAAAATAATGATGAGGCACTACAGGTGAGTCATTTTTAAATCAATATATTAAATCAATATATTATATATATTATATCAATATATTGGGGTTATTCCACCAAATAATGATTTCTTAATGTTATTTAGCCAAAGCATTAACACAATATATTTACAAAATTATTTTGTTTAATTTGAGTTATTAAAGCTCTGCAAATACTGCATGATCTTGGTTTATTTTGATGTGTCGTGGTGTCATTTCCTTTACATATACAATCTAAATAACAATAGTTACTGAATATGTTGAATTTAGGAGAAATATTGTAAGCAGTTCACAAACAATTAAACAAAACTGTTCATCTCCCCAACACATGCACCTGTAAGAAAAAAAAAAAAAAAGAAACTGATTATTTTGCAGTGATTTAATTTTTCCCAGAGCTGTGTATATATATATATATATATAACAACCCTAAAATACTCTAAATAAAATAATTAAATGAATAATAATAATAATAATAATAAAATAACAATAATTAATACAAAATGTAAAGTAAAAGGATGTGTAGGATGACTTTTACACACGTGCGCATGCGAGCACAAACACGTACACACACATACACGCATGCGTGCGCAAACACACAAATGTGCACAAACAAACGGAAACACTGTTCTTCTGGAATCTTCTATAACAACCTCTCCAATGACACACACACACACTAACAGAATCACTGCTCTCTGACAGAGAGCCAGAGACTCTGGAAACTGGATCTTTAACAAGAAACCTCTCTAATGACACTTGCTTTTGCTTTACATACACGCACGTGGTCACAATGTTATAGTAAAAACTTGGATGTTGACTATACAGTATGATTGACGCACATGCACTGAGACTGAGCACAAAACCAACAATATACAGTATATACACTGTACAGTTGCTTAGTGACTGGCACTGTTGCCTTGTACTTCCAGGTGGAGTTTGCATGTTCTCCCCATGCTTAGTGGGTTTCCTTTGAGTAACCCAGTCCAAAGTCATGCAGGTTAGGCTAATTGACTTTTCCAAAGTGCCCGTAGTGTGTATAATAATCAAACATCAAGCTGGCAGAAACAAAGGATATATCTTCAGGGGAGTACGGAGTATCCGTCACCCGATATGCCAGATGGAGCAAAATACCATATATATATATATATATATATATTTGGACTGGACTGCTAACCAGGGCATCCTCACGTCGAGTCCCATTGCTGCGAGGTTGCCACTGTTGGACCCTATGGAAAGAGAGAGAGTGTGTGATTGTGAACACATAGCATTAGCATCAGTGTTTCATGTTAATGACACCAATCAACATAAAAAACTGAAAGAATTCAAGTAACTTTGTGGAGCAATGTGTACAACTGAATTATTGATATTTGTAGTAATTTTTCACTCTTTGTCCATTTCAGTTTTACTGATTTTGCGGCATTTGTGTGGTGTTTAATAAATGCTATTTTAAGCAAAATCTCTTGCATGTACCTCACAGTGAGTCATACATCAAAATGTCATGAAACAAATCAAAACTTAAAAATGGCTTGCAGGAGTCGATCAGTCTGAAGTCCAGGGATATTGCCACGGGTGTAAACAAGAAGAAGATGAGAAGACAGAATATAAATAATCCTCAGTGGATTTTATGAGACGTGACCCCATGGGCTTAAATCTGGAGGCTTTATTTGACCATATGATTGGAGGAAAATAACCTACTGCAGGGAAATCTGGATTGACTTGGCCTTTCCTTGTCTCAAATACAAAGCATTACAGCTATTAGAGCTATACTTACAAACATAAAGCTTTGTGATCAATAATTCACTCATATTTCAATAAAATAGTGTTAAATATGATTTAAAGCTGCTTGTCAAAATGTAGAAAAAACACTGCAGCTCTGCAACTCAAATGATTAATGTAAGATTGAGTCAAAGTTAAAATGAAACATAGTGATTCAGTGGATGCGATTATTCATCAGGTCAGGTGCGTGAACTTTGTTAGTCATAAACACACTCACTGATTTCACAGATGGGCCTGGTGCCTAGATTCACAGAAGGGAAAATTTGGCTCATGTATAGAGAACGTCTGGTGAGAGATGAGAAAAAAACTTTTATACACATTTTGATAACATTTACAATGGAAATGCAAAATGCCACAGCATTAAATTTATTTATTTTTCCCCAGCATTTTACTGACACTCTTCTGAACAAGTTACCATGGTGCTATTCAGTATACAACAAAGCCAAACCCAGTCTTAATGTGCCTCCACAGAGGAACTGGGACAATTTACTTTAAAGTGGAAGATTTAGCTCCAAGATGGGGTTGGATGATTCTAGGATAGTGCCACAGAGGCATAGTGGGTTTTCTCCAGGCGATTCCAAATTTCCTGTTTTGAGTGAGTATGTGTGTGATTGTGTACCCTGCCTTGTTCCTCCTGTGACCCTATACAGCAAGAATGAGAATTACTCTAGGATTTGTATGGAATCGTTATTGTGACCAACAAAGGACATTTGAACTAGATTTCGGAATTAGTTGGAATAGTTTTCCCGGGTTCCTGAAGCACTTTTTCCCTGATTTTAAGTCCAGCCCTGTACCTGATCACTTTTAGAGGAATGTTTTTTGTTTGCAAAGGCAGCATTGGGTCATTCATGCATAAAAATAAAAAAAAACTTCTAACTTGAGGCATGAACCAGAGAGAAACAGGTGCAGATGATGACAGATGATCAGGCTGATCAGGTGATTAGTCTACTGGTGATGCTGAACACTGAGTGGTTGGAACAGACAAGAGGGGAAATGAGGTTGCTGCTGTGGTTGTTACATAAATAACCCATTTTTATATTGTGTCTTTAGACACTTTCCAGCCTGTCACAGTAAAACATTTGTTCCCATTTCTTTAATTATATCTACTGTATATCATTTAAATTGAAGGTGTTTCTGGCATAGAAATTAGTAACCAAACAAACTAGATTTCCTTATTCATGCCGTTTGTGAGATTTTACTCACATTTTTATTAAGACTTATTTACTTTATAGGCACTAGCTCCTACAAGATACTACATTCCTAATCTCACTCAAATGTCTGCACTTTGGGGAAAATTAATCAAAGAAAAAAAAATTAATGCAAAAAAAAATAAAAAATTTGGAAAAACTATTTCAAACAACTTTTAAATGAATTGCACACAGTAATAATGGAGTAGTAATGAAAGCAATGAATTGTAAAAGACTATGTCATGCTACTGGAGCTAGCAAGTGTGCATTGGTGTAATGTAATATACTGTATAAATTTTTACAGTACAAATACTGGGTTCTGATTTCAGTGGATGTCTTTAATTAAACTTTAACTTCAGCACATTTAGGCAAAATCACCAGCTATACCGCTTCATCCTGTATAAATGGTCACATGGGGGCCTGAAGCCTATCACAAGAGGTGGGTAAACCCTGGATGGGGGCTGCCAATCCATTGTAGGGCACTCACATACAGTACACACACTTACACGCTTATTCACACACTACGGGTAATAATCTGTATGTCTTTCAACTTTGGGAGGAAACTGGAGTACCTGGAGGAAACCCATTAAGCGCGGGGAGAAAATGGAAACTCAGGACCTAGACCCAAGGCGGGAATCGAACCCGACCCCTGAAGGTTCAAGGCTACAGTGCTAACCACTAGCCACTGTGTCGCCTAACACAGTTGTTACTTAATGTTAAACTCCAGTCTACTAAGTACCTCACACGTCTGATTAATTTTGAACATATTCTCTCCAACTAAAAAGTAATTAAAACATAAAATCTGCTCAAAATGTTCTCCTAAAAGAGCCAAATTAAACAGCACTAAATATCTTTCCTAGACTACTCCAAGTGGAAATCTGGGGTCAGAAATGTATCAGAATTTATTACTAATATAATTGTTTTTGGTTTATTTCTCATTAATTATTCACATTTGTTAACCTTTAATAATTAACATCAGGTTAGTTTGTGTCGGCTTGCATTTTGACATTATCGAACACCACAGTTTGGAAGAACTGAACAACCTTACCATTTCTACACAGGCTCTTTTTCTGAAAACTAGCTCACAATTGAAAGAAATCGAGAAACAACTCCAGTTTAGAAAACTCCCATGAGTGACTTACTGCATTTGGGTTGCAGAGCTGTCATCGAAGGTAAGTGAATAAAGATGGAAAAATAGCATTTCCCAGATAATGAGTTATGGCCCAGTGTCTGCCTACACATACAGTACAGTAACACTCTCATTTGGCCCACATTCTGTCATGGAATGACAGCAGTGAGGTCATCTGGATCTGCCAAAACATAGCTACAACTGAATACTGATAAGACCTTCTCTTAGGATGTAGATCAAAACACACAGGACGGCTAGCTTCAGTCCAAAATCGGAAAAGGTGCAAAAACATTAGATTTCACTTGTGGCAATGTGTGGCAGTTTTTGACCAAAACGCAAATGGGCCATCACTGGCTCACAAAATACTTGGCTTTTCTATGATCCTAATGTAGATAAACCTGACCAAAATCCCTTTTTCACAGTGTAAAGTTCAAATGGCGATGTCTATCAGCGGAATACACAATGAATAAAACTCCAGTTCATTGCACTTTACTACTGTATGTACAGTCAAACACCCAGAGGCAATTTAAAGCCATCAATCTACAGACCAACACATTCTTGGGAGTTGGGATGATACTGGAGAACTTGGGGAACCCTAGATTGTTTGAGCCTACTAGTATATCATAATTAAAATACAGTGGTACCTTAGCAATCAAATACCCCACCTGACCAATTTTTGCCTTAAGAACTGAAATTTTGCAAAAAGTTTTTTTTTTTTTGCATTTTTTGCAAGATTTTAGTGAATAATTCATTTTTGTGAATTAATATATATCACAATAATTCATCATTGTGAGTCTTAAAGTGAGCTTTAATGTCTATTTATTTCATATTTTACTTCATTTACATGTCTTTTCTAAATGTTTTGATTGTGCAAAAATATATGCAAAAAATAGGATTATAGTGTGGGAAATTGGTAATATTGGTAATATTTTTGGGTGGCTAGAACTGCATTTACATTATTTCCTACGAAAAAATGAACTACGAATTTTTACCTTAACAGATTAAACCGGTATGCTGAGGGCCCACTGTACAGTACATGTATCCCCTGGTTCAGAAGCAAATTAGTATGTTGTGATCTAGCAATTTAAATCAATTATGATAGGTACATATAGTGGAGCTGAATTTCTTTATTAGTAGTTGAATGTGTGCATCAGCCAATAAGAAGTTTCCATAAGAACACAAGCCAACGAACTCTTGACCAATTATATGGGGATAAGATGCATCCTTATCTTTTAGAAATGCTGCTCATGACCAGTCCAACAGCATCATATCGGACTCAGAAAAAAGTACTATCTGCATTTTTTCCTCATACATGAGCTCAAAGATGCCCATAATGACTTAGTGTCACTCTAATCAACAAGAAAGAGGCAGTAAGAACATCCCTCCCACACTGAGAGAAGGGGCTGCAGAATTGTCATGATTTGAACTCACAGCAGGTGAACAAATACTTTTTTTCTTTTCTTTTTTTTTTTTTTATCAGACAACTTGAGAGCCTGAGTTGTGTTTATTTTCAGTTTTACAAAATAAGTTTGAAGTCTTTTCCTGGTTGACAATTGCCTGCTTTACAGTTGCATTTTTGCATTGTGTTTTATATATACGTACAGTATAGTGTTTGTGTGTGTTTTAGAAACTTATTGTAAAAGCTCCATGTTAAAGACATGACAAGAGTATAGGGGGAAAAAATCTTTTCGTTTATGAACACACTGCTCTGGCAAGGCACCCCTTTGAAAGCCTTTTTAGGTCTACTACTACTTCCTGTTCTGTCTTCCAAGCTCTGTCTCTTTCTTTCTCTCTGAAGCTTAAATGGTCCTTCGGTTCAGGCTTTGTGTGATGAAAAGAAGAAACAGTGTGTGCGAGTGTGACAGGCTAATGGGGCCTTAAGGTTCATCGGGGAGTGCAGGTGTGTTTCCTGACAACCAGACATTAAATAATAGAAGATTTCAATGTGTGTGCCAGTATGTATGAATAGTAAAGCTGTGATCGTCCTAGCATATGACTAGTGTTGCATTTGCTCTCAGTGAAGAAAAAGTACAGGTTCTAATCAGTGTGAACATTTAATATTTAAATAGTAATTAATCATCAGTGTGCACTTAAGCACCAGGTTCAGTCTGGGGTAAGGGTAATTTGTTTACGAACAGAGGCATGGAAGTGGATGATGAACCGGTGGTTTTTTGTTTTGTTTTGTCATTGATCAACAAGCTTTTAGAACATTAATAATGTTCCTGACCTGCACAAGGAAGAATGTAAGGTTAAAAATAGCATAAAAGGTTTGTTATCAACAAGAAGGCCTACAGGAAATAAGATCTGGAAATCTGAATAATCATGCATAGTGATAAATGAATGAATAGTAGAAGTCTTTCACAGAAATATTCTATTTTGCTTACTTAAAGAAAGAGTTTACAGTAGATACTTTTGGAGTTAACTGTAATTAATTGATTACCATTGCAGAGAGATTACAGATTTAAATATTTATTGTGCCAGACCTGTTAATGGTTGGGAATCCAAGAGGATATAAATTGCCCTTGGTGGCAGTGAAAGGGTCATGTGTGAGAATAGAAATAATCCTTTTTCTATAGTGGTGGCTCAATCATGTGGACAGAAGCCCCAGCACGTATTTCAGCTGTTAAACAAATATCAATCTTTCAAGTATCAAAGGTCTACAGTCAAAACTTCCACTCTACCTGCTAAGTTAGGGTCAAATAATAATTTCCTCTTTTGAATCACCACAATTTAAAAAACATCACTATTCACCAGATACAAGCCAATTTTCCTTTGATTTGCAAATGCTGCATAATTATAGCTCTATCCAGTTATTATTGAAACTAGTGGTCAAATTTGAGAATTGCATGCTTTTCTCTCTGCCTCACACTTACCTTCTGTTCATTTCTAATAGAGAAGGAAGGGCGACCAGAACAGTTAACAACAATGTTGTCAGATTGGATTATGAAATCTTGTTTCATAGTACATATTAAGAATAAAAATTAAGTCTAATAAATTTCCACAAAAACAGACAAGGTCCAAGTACAGCCAGTGTGTTTTTGTGATACAGATCCATTTCATTTTTTGTAAGATGTATTGCAAGGCATGAAAGAGCGAAAGGAGGATTATGGTGGATAATGTCCATATATCAAAAATACTTGTTTCTCCTAGGAAAGGCTCAAGAAATATTTTCCTTTTTCCCCTTTTGTTTGAAAGATTTAAATGGGCAAACTTGAAGGCAAAAACCTAAAAAGAACCGTTAAAATGAAAAGCTGCTAAACTGTACTGTTAAATGCCTTTTATAAGGTTACTTTAAATATTCAATAGATAGTCAAACATGAGAGCCTCTTGAGTTAATTTTATTCGAGGCTGTCATTATTAATATTGACCTTCTATCCCAAAATCTATCTTCATAAGCTGTTGCAGTCTTGCTATGACCATGCATATAAGTTCTAATATTTGGCTGTTTAAATTAATTGAAACTTTACATGAGATCTGGTTCCAATCATTGCCATCTACATATTGACTGTCCTAAGATGTCCATATGCCCCTGTCTTAAAATGAGATTATACTAGATAACTATCACCCTGATTATATTTTTGCACTTTGGTCACCAACACTATGCTTATTTCTCTGCTATTAAAGGTAAAAAAAAAAAAAAAAAAATGAATATTTCCAAGGACAAGCATTTGTACTCTAAAAGTCACACAGGACTCATAGAGAAACCAAAATCCACCTCAGCTTAAAAAAGGAGTAAAGCATAGTATCGCTAATGACAAAGTTGACATTCCCATCAGATCAAGCACTCCATCCTACATAATCCTTCTGTCAGTAAGCTTATGCTTTCACAGAATTGCGCAAGCAATCTCCAAAGGTTATGAAGTACTTCTCAATTTCGATGTGTTAATATTGTGGCGCATCAAAACCCTTTCTGGCATCAAATCAAAGTCTTTTCAAGGCCACTAAAGTTTGAAGCTTTGATTAATTTAACATGTTCTTGACTATGACTTTAATCTGTACCTGGTGTTGATGTTTTTTTTTTCATCTTCTTCTTCTTTCTCTAATCTAATAACACAAATGCTGGAGGCTTTATTTGAGATCACTGGCAGAGTATTTACGATTAATGAGTCAAAGGTAATGTGGTAGTTGTCAGGCTGAATATAGAATGAGAAAAGGACAGAAAGGAAGGAAGAAGAAAAGCTTAGATTTCAATTTTATTTGTATATCGCCTTTAACAATGGTCATTGTCACAAAGCAACTTAACAATAAAAATAATAAACTAAATACATAAACAAATAAACAAATATATAAATTAGAAATATGTAAAGAACATTTTACATTATACTCTACATTTTAATTATCATTGTGTCCTATTATGAAGTTGGGAATGATGGCAGCAAGGGGGAAAGGTCCCCCTGAGATTTATGAGAAATAAATCTTGAACCAGACACAAAAGGGAACCCCTCCTCATTTGGGTAATAATAGATAGTATGGCCATAAATAAATTACTGCTATATATGTGTGCTACAAGGGGGAAATTTCAGGTAAATAACAAGAAAGGTGTATTAAAAATCAGTGTAGCTTGACAGAAAAAGGGAGAGAGACAAAAAGAGAGAGAGAGAGAAAGAACTGTTACGTATACTCACAGCCTCATAATGGGTAAGGTAAATGTCTATTTAGTGCAGAGTGCAAGCAAGGACTTGATCCAGATCTGCTGATTTACCTAAGAACAAATATATTCATTAAAAAAAAAACATATTAAAAAAAAAGGCCTGGACTTAAACGCCAAAACTGTATCTGAGTCCCAAACATTGACTGAAAAGCTATTCTGTACCTGGTTTAGTTTTCATTACACAAGGTACCAACAAGCAGCCTGCAGCTTTTCATCGAAAGCAGGGGGATCAGGGGATCATAAAACACTGCTCAGGTACTGTGGCGTGAGACCATTCAGTACTTTATAGGTCAATTATAGTATTTCAAAATAAATGCAAAATTTTAGATGGAGCCAATGTAGTTATGATGCGCTCATAACGTCTAACTATTGTAAAATGTCTGGATGTTCCTTTCTGGACTAAATGGAGCTTGTTTATGCACCTAGTGGGCCAAAATAGAATCTTTCAGAAAAACAAAAATTTCTTTAGTATATGTATAGGAGTCACTGATCATGATAAGTCAAATAAGACCTCATCCAGAAGAGGACTATTCCTCTTACTCCTACAAGATTTTCTAACCTATCGAGGAGAATACTATTATTAGTGGTGTCAAAATCTGCATTAATGTCAAGCAAGAAATCAAAAGACAGGGGTAATTGTGAAGGCACAGATAGACACAAGAGTGAGACAGAAATACGTAGAAAGAAGAAAGAAGGTAATCGGTAGAAAATGGCATATGATAATGACAAAAGCCCAGAACTCAAGACAACATTTCACACTTTTATACAGTTCTTTGTCATATTTATGAATATGTAGTTCAGGGTGGTGCAATCAAAAGAAAAGTGTGCAAGTCATTTAGTGCATGTACATTATTAATGTCACCTTACTCACCTGTATGAGTGAAATTACATTAATAATGCACATGCACTAAATGAGTTCAATCAAAGGCAAAGTAACATTAGCATATAAATTAATGTTATCCACCTTAGCATTTACTGTAGCTAAGTTAAAGCAAAGCTAGCCAGCCTGTGGTAACTGAGGTAAGTAGACATATTCCAACCAACAGCCAGGCTCCATTCATTGCACCCATTTTCCTATTAATGGACTTACCAGGGTTTAGGCAAAGTCAGTTCCTGCCAGGGTGGTGAGGCCCAGAGCTCCTACAGTTACCCTCTAAACCGAGCTTCAGAAAAACCTATAGGTGGCATCACGGAGGGTTTGTCAAATTCTTATACAGTTCTATTACATTACCCGAGGAGCAGGTAAAAATTTTTAGGTAAACTGTAAAACTGTAAAAAAAAAATATATATATATATATATATATATACACACACATATATATATATATATATATATATAATAATAAAAAATAAATAAAAAAATAAAAAACATAAAAGGTGAAAGAGATGTAAAAGTTGGGTGGCTCAGTGGATGTAAAATGGTCCTAGCAAACAGCAGAATAAATATGCCACCTGTGGTGTGTGTAGCAGTTTTACTTACACACAGGATGCATGGAGGAATGCTAAACCCCAACCGGAATGCACAACCATTGCCTAGGTAACAACACTACACAGCACTTATTTTTGGCCTATCCTACAACATTTTTATTTAAAAAAAAAAAAAAAAGTTTGTTAATTTACCCACATTTTAAACATGATAGACAATAATGATTGTTTGATCAATATATAAAAGTTAATAAGTTAAATAAGTTATAATAAGTTAAAATTATTATCGATTATTTAAGCCACTCCTTAAGAGGAGGATAAAAATTGGGCAAAATAACTGAAAAAGATAAAAACTTACTAGACAAATATTCTGGATATTTTTTAAAAAGAAAATGTCCCTGTGGTCATCAACAATTTAAAACGAAAACACAATTCAACAGCGAAACAAGTACAAATAAAAGGAAATGAAAAAAATTTAACGAATGGGAAATATAGACTAGGATCATGTATTTGTTTTTCAAACATATGTCTCTCGAAGCTAACAAACAAGAGCAAATTTGGTGGAGACATGTAGAGAAGAGGATAGAAAGTTGGAGTGTGTATAGAAGTGTATATAGAGCCTGCTGGTGAGGGAATGAGAGATGGATTTAAGACAAGAACGAGAAAGAGTGGAAAGAGGAATAGAGACAAAAAGAGTAACTAAAAAGTGTGTGCATATGTGTGTGTGTAAGAGAGAGAGAGAGAGAGAGAGAGAGATGAATCAGAAAGGAGATCAGATAAGGAAGAAAGGAAAATAAGATAAGAGAGATATACAGATATACAGTCTTCATCCAAAAAAAAAAAAAAAAAAAAAACACTTTATTTTGCTGAACCACCTATACCGGTGATTACAACATGCACTCACTGTGGCATTGTTTCAACAACCTTATGCAATACCACAACATTTATTTCTACCCAGAGTTGTGAACTCTGTGAAGTCTTCTACATCACATCCCAAAAACTTTTAATGGGGTTAAAGTCATTTGACTGTTGTGGCAAATTCCTATGTGAAAATGTTTCCTCATGCTTCTTCACCACTCTGAGAAGAAAAAAAGTCTATTAATTCAGGTCATCAGCTGACTTAATTTTATTGCCATATAATGTATGTACAGTAATTTAGTATAATTTAGACATTGCTATCTGAAGCAATAATAATAGCGCCTAATAGGCATACAGTAGCCAGTACTGTATGCGTGAAGTGTGCATCACTTGATACACATCCCTTCTTACCTTGACGAAACCATCCCTCTGGAATAGGGTCAGTCTGCACTCATCAGATCACATGATCTTTTTTCATTGCTCCAAACTCCAATCTTTATGCTCTCCAGCAAACTGAAGCCTTTTTCTGATTAATATCATTAACAAGTAGTTTTATTATAGCCATACAGCTGTTTAGGGACAATCCTGAGAGCTCTTGTCACATTGTGTGCATGGAAATGCTCTTACGTTTACTATTAAGCAAAGCAGGAATTTCTACTTTCTACTATCTTTTATGATGCAACTTCATCAAGCATTTATGTGATATCTGATCACAGTCATTCATTTTTTTTTTCTTCAGATTACACTGCTTCAATTGGTTCAGTTCAGTACTATTCTTCGAGATTTTACTCAATTTCCAGTTCTTTAGTCAATTTCAGTCTTTTTTTCTTTTACCTGTTTGACGCTTCTGAAACACAGTAACATTTTTTTCTACAAAAAAACATCTTCCAGCATAGTTGTTATTAGGGCTAAAAGAATTCTTGACAACTGAAACATGTTCATCACTGCAGTAATTATCCAATCAAAGACTCTTAATTTGTTATTTAAATACGCCTTTTTCCTGCAGTACACGTTGAGAGATAACAAGACAGACAGAGTGGAAACAGGGAAAGTGATGCTGATAGAGATCTCAAAAGGAAAGAAGCAGGAGACAAATGGGGGGTTTGACATAGAGGGGACAATGGAGAAAAAGGGATTTATAAAACGAGACAAGTGAGAAAAAGACATGTAGAGAAAGAAGCCATACTGTAGGTGAATCAAGGGGGAGAGAATGAGAGAGTTGACAAGAGAGTGAGAGACCAACAAAGAGTGAGAAAGAAAGGAAGAGAGAAATGGATGAAAAAGAAATAGAGAGAGAAAAAATAGAGAGGAACTAAAGAGAAAGTGATACTTGAGTGGGGCAGAGAGATGGAGGAAGAGTTGTGGAAGAACAAAAGTGAACTGAACTCTTGGCATTTGTGTGTGTGTGTGTGTGCGTTTAATATTTTTATCAATCATTATTTATTTATTAGAAATGTACATACTGGTGTTTAATCATTTTACTTGAATAACTTTGGCTTCAATGGGCATTGGTGGCTCAGTTTCTTGCCTGCCATGTGAAAGGCCTGAGTTCAATTCCCACCCAATGCCCAAACCCCAGCCACTGGTGCAACCCGGATAAAATGGGAGGGTTGCATCAGGACGGACATGCAGCATAAAACCTGTACCAAGTTTTAAAAGATTAAATTGAACAGTTCAATTAAAAATGCTAATTTAAAGAAAGTGACAAGGAGTCTTGTGGCAAAATGTTTTGACTCACAAAACCTGGTTCTCATTTGAATAAATTTCCATATTCATAACTGTGCAAAAACTGAAAATATGCATCAAAAACATCAGACTGTCTGACAGAAAACCATGAAAACACAAGCACTAATGAGTCTGCTTAAAATTCGCATCAATAACATTTCCAGCTTCCAGCTCTTATTATCTAACAGCACCTCCCTCACATGGTCAAACGTCACGATTTGCACTCAGCTTGTAATCATCGGCCTCCGCTGTGCGAGTTTAAGGCTATTTCTGCGCGTAGCGTGGCTCCCTGGAGCTTCTGTCAGCCTTCTGCGCGCAAGTGTTTGCATTTCCCGACATGCTAAATGATCCGTCTCAGGTTTGACGAGGGCATCCGTGGGTCATTCCATTAGTGCACTAATGTAAGAACACACGTCATGTGATGCACTTGTGTGTATCTGTGTGTGTGTGTGTGTGTGTGCGCCAGTGTAAGGATTTAGCAGAGGAGTTTCAAACAAATTTCAAATATTTTATACCTATTATGAAGCCATAGAGAAGGTTTTTAAAGTAGTCTCTAGGGTTAATAGGACAAGAATGAAAAAGGATCAGAAAAAGATAAAAATGAAAGATCATTTACTTTGAAAGAGAAGAGGTAAAAGATGCAGTAGAGGAACAGAGGAGAGAGAGTGGAAGAGAGCACCGCAACCATTTCTCCTCCAGCTAATGAGCTGTATGAAGGCAAAGGTAAGCATCTATTTATACAGGGACAAATCAGCAAGACAGGTATTTGTATTCCACTTAAAATCAACAGGAGCAGCCAGGCTTTTATTCTACTGAGAGGAAAATTGTTCGATCTAGTGATTTCTCACCCTGTTGCAGCACTCCGGGGACTCCGGAGGGACAAAAAAAAAAAAAGCTTGACTCTTCTAACAACAGTTCTAAAAGGGCAAAGCAGCCAAGACTAGCAGAAGTTCCTTTTAGAAAAGCAAGCAGCATCTCAAATTCTTCACACTCACACTGAGTCACATTAAGAGGAGTAAACATTTTCACTCAGGCTTCACCTCGGTTTTGCAAAATGCTTTAGGCAAAAAGGTGTCTTGAAGCTCCACTTGCCTACAGCAAAACATATACTCTGCGTCCTTGCCATGTATTTATTTATTTTTTAAAAACCACAAAGTTTTACTTTATTTTAATCAGAATGACTTTGTTATAAGTGCATGACAAAATCCTGACCACGGTTCAATAGATTATCCAGGGGTTTTCACAGAACATCTGCGTGGAACTTGGTCATGAAGTCAACCCACCAAGCACAGGGAGAAGATGCAAACTCCATGCACACAGAGACGGGAATCAATTCTGGCCGGGAATCGAATCCGGACCCTGAAGGTGCAAGGTGGCAGTGCTAACCACTACACCACCGTGCCACCAGCTAATATACTATTATAAAAAATAATTACTATTAAATATATATAAATATTATATACAAATAAAAATTTGGTCATACAGTGAGCAAAATAAAAGCTGATTACTTGACTGATTGATGTATTCATTAATACAGTATATTCATTCTTTTTTTTTTTTTTTACTTTACACATAAAACTATACATTTAATATAAGACTATGGCATAATAAAGATAAATCAGGACACAAAAATATTTATGTTGCAAAGTATTGTTAGCTTTTTGAACATATAGAACTGTATTTGTTTACTGGGACATAATCACATAGGACATACAATTTGACTATTGATGCTTACTTTCCATGATTTTCCTATGCCATTACCTGTCATTCAAATTGATAAATAATTATGTCCTACTGTTACTAGCATTCCCACATCTTTACACCAAAGAAAACTGGCTTGAACTAGGCGATTTCCTGCCTGTGCCTGAATACCATGTGCCGTCTTTAGAGACTAACATGACCCGATATTTTCTTTTGATATGTTTTTTTTTTTCAACCCGATGGCGTTCATATAAGCAGATTTTATGATTCCGCAGCTAGTAAATTTTTTAAAAACAGACTGTTTCAAAGTCATTTCAAATAACTTCTCTCTGGCCAATTTTGCACATTCTGACCTACATACTGTATCTCAAAGCTGTTTCTAAACCTTTTTAGAAATTTCCTAAGAACTTCACACTGATATCAGATCGTCTCTTTGCAACATTTATTTGATACAGAGTGATAAAAGAACTGAATTCATATCCTTTAAGTAAGACCTTGGATTTTGTTTAAAAGTCCCAGGGATTTTGGATAATATAAAAGAAGCATTATTGATCTGTTCCTTTTTCTTTTTTTTATCCCACACAAGTTGAGTGGATGTTCCATGGGTGGGCACAAGAAAGCCTATGACTTCTCAGACCGTGAACTTTGACTATATATATATATATATATATACACACATACATATACATACACACACACACACACACACTGTATATATAAATATATAAATCATGTGTGATTTAAAACAAAAGGAATTAAATATTTTTTTAAATTACATCAAACTTCATCAAAGCATTCATTCATCTTATCCTATGTACAGGGTTGCGGAGGCCAGGAGGCTTGAGTGCATGTGGTGGGGTACACCCTGGGTGCCAATCCATTGCAGGGCACAAACATACTCAGTACAGGCAATAAGGCATGCCAATTAGCCTAATCTGCATGTCTTTGGACAATGGGAGGAAACAGTGAGTACCCAGAAGAAACCAACCAAGCACGGGGAGAAGATGTACTGTAAACTCCTCACACATAGACCAAAGCAGGAATCGAACCCTTGAACCTAGAGATGCGAGGCCATGGTGCTAACCAGTATGCCACTGCTGCCTGTATAACAAGCATTTGCCCCAAAGTTTTCACTTGAACACAACTGTTAGACTTGGGGATTTGTGCAATAATTTAAATGCCTCACTTTGGACCTACTGTATATCAGATTTGCATGTGGATTGCAGGAAATCTCTTCCTTTTCATTCAAAATGACAGCCACTGTCTTATTGAGAACCTGATCATGTAATCCCGCCTCCCTCCACCCTCATCCTTTTTGGCAGACGTAATGAAACTTGTCTGGAGGCTACAATCAGTGCGCTGTCTCATGCCCTCTCAGTGGCAGGATAAGACAGAAGAGCACCTGGGGTCTGTAGCCACTACAAATGTTACCCTGCCAAATTTGCCAGCAGTGAGTGATGTATTCAGTTGAGAGCTTGGACTAGCAGCTCCACCTGCTGACGTTTTCATCCCATCTGAGACGCAGAATAGGCTTTTACTCATCATCGCTGGCAGATGGACCACGGTGTAATACTCGCATCTTTTTGCACCGGAGCATCAGCTGAACCATTAAGAGGCAGTATAGCACTGTATTAGCATACAGGCTTATGTGGATTTGTAGAGTTTCACCTTGAGCAGTGTCACTAAGCAATAACTTCACAGCTCGTTTCAGGTCTCTTGAGACAGACCCGGGATTAAAACTGCACTGTTCCCTACGCTGTGTGGACAAGAGGCAAAGAATGTACAGCATTCATCAGCACTAATTGTTGATTGCCATTCCATTAAGATCACATTATTGTCCTCATTATTTACATTTTTACTCAATAAGCTCATTTGGGCCGAGAGGGTGCACTGGGAAATGGTCGTGCTTAATTAGATTTCTAGACTTATCTCTTTCCGGCCTCTGAACTATTAAAGGAAATAATAAGCATGTGAGGAGACTATTGGTGTCCGGGACAATAAAGTAATAAGTTGAGGAGTGGGAACAATGCTACAATGACACTTTGTGCCTATATAAGCTGTTCCTGTACTGCCTAATAGTAAATAAGCTCTATTCAGTAGATGCAGTTTTTTCTTGCTTGTAATCCTTACTAATTGTCTAATTAAACACAAAAGCCTCCCAACAAAGCAACAAGATTAATCAAGATGCCCAAAGCTTTTTTAAGTGTAGAAAGAGCCGCAATAGGCACAGTCAGGAAACATTATTTAAATTCTGTCTATGTCAAAACTGTCTAAGAGTGTTATCTTGGTGGGAGGGATGACATTACTCTCTTCCCTGTCAATCAGAGTGACACTAGCCAATCATGTAGAAGAGAGAAATGTTCAGCTGCTCTTTGATGTAGAATGAGCAGCAGTTTATAAAACGCTGTGGCTAGCCACACGTGTCTTAAAAGCATGTGTTAGTCTTCACCTCCCTGACTGGCAGCTATAAAGTTTTAGGTGGAGATTGAAAGAAATTGGAAAAATACATATATATTAGAGGTAATAATCCAAATATTTCTGAACGTAGAATGGAAATCTCTTTAAATGGGTTTCATACATAGCTGAGAATGAGATATTACCACAGACCTACATGATATCCGATTCAAAGATTTAGCTCCGCAGGAATTGGTTGTTACAATAAGTATCCGAAATTGCATACTGGGCTAGACTCCTTTTTTGAGTTTTATGCACCGGTGCTGCCAGCATATCTAAAATTTCTAAACCATTATTTTGAGCAATAAAAAGTTTTCAGGCCGATTACTTTATTGAATTTGAAAGCCCAAGCTGAGGTGGTTTAACTCTACCTTTTCTAAGCAATAGTTTGTCCAGATCATGGAGACTAGCACAGTAGCATAGCCCAGAATTAATTTTCTCATCAGTTCTACTTGATCAATCCTGTTTTGAGACATAGTAGCGAGTAAACAAGAATATGTAATTCACCTAACTAAGGATCTTCTGTATGTGATATCTTATGTGGTTAAATGAGCAATTGATCCTTTAGGAACATCATTATAGGCCAGTCATTGTGTAAGGTTGCAGATGCACTTATAGTGGAAAGTAGAATTATGTAAAAATTCCCAGGTCTTTTTTCAGTCAATAATAGATTTCTGTCAGTTTCTTCAGCTAATGTTGTATAAGTTTTAACATTTGCATTTTAACTTTTCTGTTCACTATTCAATTCAATAAAATTTTATTTGTATAGCGCTTTTAACAATTGTCATTGTCGCACAATCAAAAGAATTATTTAAGTTTGTATGGAATGTGAATGTGTATGAATCAAAATGGTCAGATAGTCCCTGGTGA
>JAQMYL010000016.1:7214065-7225506 GCA_030014365.1 Clarias pachynema | reverse complement strand
CAATAACAGGTCCATGGATAGATATACTTTATTGATCCCATAAGGAAAATTATTGAAAGGTCTTGAAAGGTCCATGGGTGGCCAAGGACCTTTGTCCTTATGTACACAAGGAGTAAAGGCTAGCCTGTCTTATCCAATTCCACGAAAGTGCTACTATAGCAGAAACTGCTCAGAGAGTTCATGCTGGCTATGACAGAATGGTGTCAGAACACACAGGGCATTACAGCCTGCTGTGTCTGGGACTGTGTAGCTGGAGATCACCCATGCTGACCCTGTCCAATGCCGAAAGTGCCTACTATGGTCGCGCAGGCATCAGAAGTGGACCATGGAGCAATAGTAGTAGGTCACCTTGGACAATCAATCACATCATTTAACATCATGTGCCCAGCTGGGTGTATGTGGGTCACACTGTAACTGAGAACCAGGTTGCATTAAGGGAGAAAGCAAGCTGGGGAGGCTTAAGCCCTGGCATTCATGTTGATATTACTTTTACGCGCACGACCTATAAAAATATATTTTCTAAAACATATTTAATGTAAAATATTCTTACCATGTTTTTTTTAATGTTTCAGATACCCTAACAAGATGTGTTTGAAAAAAGAGCAACAAATTGAAATCATACTGATGGCCGAATCAGGAAGCAGTCGCATGGTCGCATTAAAATTTAACAGAAAACCTGGAATGAAAATCACACACAGATGCACTTTTGTGAAATTCAGTTGTGCTTCCGTGTTCGTTTTTTAGACAGAAGAAACTTTTTCCACAAACCCTTAAAAAAAAAAACACACACATACACTTCTTGAGTCTTCTTCTGATTGTGTTCTCATGGACTTTATTCCTTAAGATGCTCAGTGAGGACTGTAGGGTATGAGATGTAGCTATTTCTTTCTTTCTTTTTCTTTGAGCATTGTACGGAATGTGCTTGAAAGTCCACTAATGGCAACATTGGCAACTGTCTTGAATGTTCCACATGTAAATAATCTTTCACACTGTAGAATGATTAACTACAAATTGTTTGGAAATTGTTTTATAACTCTCCAGATTGATGTGAATCAACATTTGCTTCTCTAAGACCATTGCTTATGTCTTTCCCTCTTGGCATTGTGTAATCACCCACCTGAATTCTCCAGACAATCAAACTGCCCAAACTTCTACTTTTATAGAGATATGCACACCTGCTAATTTTCAATTAATCAAAGACTGATGATCGGCTGCAATTTACCCCCTTAAATCCGGTGAATGTAGTAAGTGACTTAGGTACTTAGTATTTCCCACTTTTTTATTTTTAGGCTCCATTTTTTTAAATAAATAATGACAGTGAAAACAATTGTACTGTATATGCTGTTGTTTCTCTGCAGTTATATTTGACTAATAAACTGAGATCGCTATGATAATTAGATAATTCTTTATACACATAGGATATCGGTATGATGTATTTAGATATTGAAATATATCTATCTTTCTATTATATACAGTACTATTTATATTTAGAGCTTTAAATATTTTATATATGAATATGGAGAAAAGATTTCAAGAAACAAAATTCAATTATTTCAAATAATTGTGTTTGTGTAGTAATGTTTGCGTTTTCAGTGCACAGTCTTCAGAAAGTTATATATTTTCTTCCACACTTACTTACCTAAGATTTAGGTGCTTCATGCAGTAAAAACCTTGGGCAAGCGTTTTTTTTACGATGGAATTTGCACTCAATCAATATACACAATAAATCACTACAGTTCATTCACTTTTTTTTTTACCAACCTGCATGCACCACCAAAAAGCCACTAGATGGTAGACTCAAATCAGTTTTTACTACACAGCAGCTGCTTTATAATGATCGTTCTTAAAGGCCTGAGAGCAGCAGCACTTTGATGTGTGCATGCTTGGTCATTCTTTGTCTCAGGAATGTGTCTAGACGCTGATAAAAAATTCTAATTAAGGTCAAGCCTCAAAACATATATACATAATTGTTTTTTTTTTTTTTTTTTAGTAAAAATAAATTTTTAGTCTTAATCTTCATAAAATGCAGAAAATCTTCACACAGCCATAATTTGTAATTATTACAGTATTTGCTAATCGTACTCCTAAACAAGCATGTTGCAACCGTGACCCCATGACTGAGATTTGAGCACAACCAATAACTACAGCTGATACTCATGCAATATTTAATCATCATTAATATTCCACCCAACAGAATACAATACTAACCCTTGGTCCTACTCAATGCATCATGGGATAGCTGTTTAGTGTAGTTCCCAGTATTTCCCCGTATGGGCCAAACAGGCCACGTCACATCCCCTATCGAGGGCCCTATCAATTCCCCAGGCCTGTTTGTGCTATAAATATACACAGGGAGGTGTGCAGGGGAGGGAGGATTCACTCGTTCCTGACTTCTCCTCCCGTGTCCCTTTCTCTTTACCCCTGCTGCGGCTATTTCCGCGGGCGATCTATATGGTCCGCAGCACTCTGCCTGGGGTTCGGTTTCTATGCGGCTGATCAATGGAGTGCTGGTGAGATTGGGGCCGAGCTGCAATGCAGCACTGGGGCTATTGCTGGGGAGAGATGGAGGGAAATAAGAAGGATGAAAAACATTAAAAATCTGTATCTTAATCCAAACATGATGCTCTTTCTTGAGCATCATCCTTGACTCTTATTTAGTCATCATTCTTTTGACTTTGATGTGCAGAAACTGTCCACAGGCTGAAGCTGTCTCCAGTGGGAAGAAGGTAGAAAAGAAAATTCTCCTGTTCATACAAGCCCTCAGGCTTCAGACCTGTTTTCCACATGTATGAGCAAACATCATGGTCTCCAATTGGAAAGTTCTCCGTTATCTTTTTCCTCTGTTCACATGACAGCAAAGTACACAGTCAAAGAAAGAAATTATTTATTAACTGGTATCACCCAAATGAAGATGGGTACTCCTTTATATTTGGTTCCTCTCTTCCTCATATCACCATATGGGGTTTTCCTTGCCACCATCCGTTTCAGCCTGCTCAGCAGGGATAGATTTATACATTTATAATACAGGGTTGGCCATAAGTTTCCATACATGAGAAAAATCTTTTTTTTTTTTTTTAACATATTTAAAATGAAATATTCTTACCATGTTTTTTAAAAAAAATGTTATGCTTCAGATACCCTAACAAGATGCATTTGAAAAAAGAGCAATAAATTGAAATCATACTGATGGCCGAATCAGGAAGCAGTCGCATGGTTGCATTAAAATTTAACAGAAAACATGGAATGAAAATCACACACAACACTGGAACAATGTGCTTTCTAAACAATAGTAAACATATAGAGCATATTATATGAATTAATTGTTTCTTAATTCATATTGTGCTGCTGCATCGCCCACTAGGTAAAGATAAAGCAAAGGCTAAACCTCACTAGCACAAATATCAGCAAGTGGTCAAATCAAGTGGCTCATGTATCAACCAACATAGATTTTAGCTACAGTTGATATAATAACAGCATTCAAAAAGTTTCACTTTTTTCTAAGTTAAAGCTACAGTACCTGTTAGAGGTTAGCAAAATCATTGTATTCCAGCTAACTAATTAACTTGATTTAGTTGTAAAAATGGCGTTAAAATGAGTTTATATATTTGTTAAATATATTTGTTATATATTTGTTAAAAAGAGCTAAATAAAAAAAAAAGGGAGGGGGTTAATGAACAGCATGCATGGTCCGACTATAATTAGATGGGAACTAAATGATGATATAAAATGAGACTAAAATAACTGCATGAATCAGAACTATCAGAATTACCAGTACTTTCATTTTAAAATTATTAAATGTGTATATACAGTTGATCATTATTTACCTTGTAATTGCATAGCTTTTCTTTTAGTGTCATTTTAGCTATTGAATAATATATACAGCTACTAAATAATTAATAATACTTACTGACATATCTGAATAATAAGTCGAGATTTTGTGTGATTGAAGCAAAATGAAATAATGATTTAATACATGTTGCTAATTTAAAGTCTGTACTGCATCTTTGCCAGCAAAGACTCCACCTCAATATAAGCATTTAGCATTTTTTTAAACAAATGTTTAGTTTTATGTTGACAACTGTTTGTACTGTAATAACACATACATTGAGCATTAATGATACCACAACAAATAAGACCCTTAGGTGGGTTAATTTTTCGCATTAAATCCAGTCAAGTCTAATAAAAATTCACCATTGCGTTCCCAATTCCTATAAATTTTGTAAGAGAGAATGGAAAAGCTGGGAGATTTCCTGCATTTGAGACATAGCTGTGGTGTGAATAACTATGTCACTATACCAGGCCAGGTTGGAAAAGCAACTCTTTCCAAGATTCACGAAAGCACTGCCAAGCTGCATGCCATGCATACAGAATCAGAAAAAGAAACATTCCGGGGAATACAGTGAGGAGGAAAAAAAAAAAAGTTTAAAAGGTACACTCTGGCATGCTCTGTAAAATACACACGATGACTAATTCATAGCAGCTCCTCGCAAACCATTGCATCAGGGAGTGGATGATGGTATCTGTGGTTCTTCGCAGTCTAGAGCCTAGATCGTTCAGTGTAATACACACAAGCGGTCATCAGGAGTCCTATCGCGTATACAATTTTATATTCAACGTTCGGAAATGTTGCAGTTAGTGTCATCAGGATATTATTATTTTATACTGTGAAGCAATCTTCCGTAGCCAGCATGAGATGCAATGCACAGGATGATAATTTCCTCTATGTAATCCTGTCTTCCGTCTTCACGGTCCAGCTTGGCCATCATTCAAACACAGCCGATCCGAGATTTACTAAAGCCATCACAGTAGCCCATCTGTTTGGATAAATAATTTAATGCTGTTGCACCATCAATGTACAGTATATATGTGTACTCTCACTCAGAAAGGAGAAACAAAAAAGTCCATTCTCTTCCCAAAATAAAAACAACAGTCTGTATAATATTGCTTGTACAACCTAAAACCCCTTGGCTGACTGAAACTGAAGCCTGAGAGCAGGAACCCTTTTCACTGTAAAATGATATTCGAAAACACACAAACGCACATCCGCCCACTCTCACACACTTGAAGAGCTAGATATTGGGTTCCCAATTTCATAACATGCACCCCCCCCCCCCCGCCCGCCCCCCCAGTTTATTGAGAAATACTTCAACACTCCAAATATGAACAGCAGTAGTCAAAATATGTATGAAAGCAAGTTCCCAGTAATTATATCCCTTACACTCCATGTCCACAAAATAGGAACAGCCCTAATGACACAATTTGCCAATTTTGGGATCACACGATGATGAAATCGTAACTTATTTCCATAATCATATTTAAACATTGGATATTTTAAACATACAAACAATCAATCATCTAAAAAAATCAAGTGCATCGTGTGTTCCTTTACCTCGTCTGTCTACTAGAAACTGTGAGATGGTCATCACTGCAGAGGTCCAGTGAGTGGACTTGGAGCCAAACCAAGTCCAGATGTTGTTCTACTAAGAAACCATTGAGATCGCTTTGGAAATGTCATTCACGGTTCAGTTTTTGAATTAAAAGCTAGTCTAAGACTTTTCATTTTGTATGAGTCAATAAGAGAGACCTTATTTTTTTTACTGCCCATGTCATAGGAGGTAAAATCAGGAGTAATTCTTCTTTATACAATCACATGCAGCTCATAATGAATTGCTGATATTTGGATGAAGATCAAATCCCATAGATGCTCAACTAATAATTACACTACACCACCCTTGACATATGACACTGGTTCAATCAATATAGGCGGTACTGCATGTCTTAATCAGTTCACAATGACTCCTAATTCTATTCGTATTTCTTAATTTAAAAAAAAAGAAATATCTGTTACAGTCATAGTATTTAATCAACTGACGGGACTCTGAAACTCTGACCAGCCATAACAAGCCATTAAGATTTGGGATCCACAAGACCTCTGGGGGTGTGCTGTTGTGTGTGGCACTAGAACATTGGAAGTAGATCAAATGGCTGCTCTGGGTTGTGGGATGGGGCCTTTCTGCATCGGACAAGTTTGCTTTCTAGTTAAATTTGGTAGTTGTCTGGCTGTCTAACATTAGAAAAGCTATTCATCTTAAAATAGTGCTTAGTTAAAATTTTAGTTTGATTAGAATCAGATTAGATTAGAAATTAGAATAGGTTTGTCAGAATGTTAATTTAGCTAGAAACTAGAATCAAGTTCGCTGTTCATAGGCACAAGAGTCTGCTGCTCTTTATCACTTAGCATAGTTAAAACCTACCAACTTCTTCAGCATGAGTCGATAATCTTAATATTTTTCTTGTATTATTACCTTCTATGAACAAACCAAATATCATTTAAATATTTGCCTTTCTTTTTAATTAAGTTAATATTTCTCCAAGGAAATGCATTGTCATGACAATCTTTAAAAGTCTGTGATTCCTATGAGAAAACTGGTTTATGAAAGTCCTTGTAAAACATACAGAAGTAGGGAGAGGCAGTCAGGTTGCAACCTTAAAAATTCTGAAGCTTAACACCAGATAGTTGTATAATAGCGATCAGATATTCCGTGGATGAGTCTGTCTGCTGGTACTAACTGATTAGTTGATCAGTCTCCAAAAAAGTGCTAAATTATAGATAGATGGAGATGGATGGGATCTGATTTCACACACTGGATTTGTCGTTCTGCAGTGAGGAACATCTGGAAAGTAATGAACATCTCTTTATGTACCTGTATAAATGGCAAGTTTACATTTATTTGCTTGAAATAATTTTTTCTTTTTTAAGTTCACTGCCCTAATCTCCAGTAAAGGAAGCTGGTAAAAAATGAATGGCTAGTTAGTGGGTTGTATCCGAAGGAGAGCATACGTATTTTTCTATATGTGTAATTACAAGTGTGTTTATGGGAAACCCTAAATAGCAACAGGTGTTTAAGTTCAGAGAGATCAAGGTCTATATTCAAGCAGAAAATCATCACCAAGTAATCAATTAGGGAAGAATTGGAATTTACAATATATCATTAATTCTCTATACACACCTAGAACATGAGAACAGGCACGTCATTCTTGGTGGAAAAACACCACACCTGCTCATATGGCAAAGAGAAAGAGCAGCGCCTGGAGAACGGGATAAAGCCTGACATTTAGCTTATGACAAACAGGTGTGAAAGAACAGATGACAGAAGTGTTCATCCTGGGTAGGATGTAATGAGACACTGCAAAGGGATTGACTGTGGGCATGAAAAACAGATGAGAATACTGTGTAGCTCAGACGTTCAAATGACCTGAATTGTCCTAAAAGTGTTATCACAAACCTAGTAAGTACAACTTATCTTATGTACTGTATACTGTATATATTGTCATACATGAAACCTGAAATTACTGTTCTGTCTATACAGCATATCTTATCAAAGGAATAGTCTGACCAAATTGCAAGTTACAATATCTCTAGTGTGCGTCATTACCAGGAACATCAACTTTAACACATTTCCCTGTACTGAGAAAATAACGGAGTAGCAGGTTTCTTAAACACTACTGAGAATAACAGTCTAAGGGCAATTCTTTTTTTAATATAAAATATATATTTTGGTAGGAGGTGTATTCAATCAGAGGAACGTACCATGTATGCTCTCCATCCCAAAGATTTTAGATGTGTTATTCCCAAATGTGAATGAAGCAACTATGTTAAACAGGATTAATATGAATTTCTTTAGGTCACATTCTAAAATCTTTATCAGGAGTGTTTAAGGGTTAGTTGTGAAGTTATGCAATATACAAGGAGTGTTGAAATCAAACCAGGATTCCTCGTGAAGGAAGGCGTAAAACGAATTGACATTTACAGAAGACTTACTGTAATGTGATGATACTCCTACCCGAAGTAAAACATTTGAATGGTGCAAACGTTTTAAAGAGGACAATGAAGATATGAAGGACAATCTGGCCGCGGTGGCTTGGAGCCCACT
Source organism: Clarias pachynema (assembly GCA_030014365.1). Classification (NCBI taxonomy): domain Eukaryota; kingdom Metazoa; phylum Chordata; class Actinopteri; order Siluriformes; family Clariidae; genus Clarias; species Clarias pachynema. Next base: position 7,217,572 of record JAQMYL010000016.1, on the reverse strand, counting down.
GCAGACATTCCCTTGAACATTCAGCAAGTGAAATACCTAGGGTATTGATTCTTGAAAAATCAACAGACAACTTGTCACCTTGCAGAAGTGACACATTTGTCTGTTGGAAGTGTACACACAATCATTCACAAACACCATTTGTACATTACAGCTGGGAGTTATTGCCACATCCCTGTATAGTCCTGACCACATTCCAAGCCATTTCCACATTCGTGGGCTGTTAAAGGGGTTTCTGGGAGGCCAGCATTTCAGAAATGAGACAAGCAGTCCAATTATGGCGCTGGTTTACTGAAAAAACTTTCTACCTTGATGGTATCCAAGCATTAGTGAAACACTGGAATAAGCGCATTACTGTAGCAGGGAATTATATTGATAATTAAAGGGAGTTTTTACTCTCATTACTGTGTTCTGTTGTTCTGCATTATCAAACGTCCTGGTTTGACCTGAACATCCCTCGTATTTATATTTTTAATCATTTACTGATGACATTCCAAAACTTCCACTTTAATTTCCATTATGTCTGAGATTCAAGTTAAGTTTTCACTTCTTTTTCTCACTACCTAAAATTGTGCAGATGTTACTGTCCATTATAATTAACACATGCTACAGAAATAGTGAACAGAAACTGAGCTATTAAAAAAAAACATCTAAGTATTCATTTAATGCTTAACAAAAAGGTTAATAAAGCTGTTATAATCTGGTCAACCATGGACACATCTTTTTTTGTAGAACCTGTCATGGAAATGAATGCCACCTCAAATATGGCTGTCAGTTTTCCAATATAAAAATGCTATCGAGATCAGAGAGTGATCTTGTGAGGGACACTGGCGAGCACCTGCATTGGTCCTGATCAATATCTATGGCCTATGGACGCGGACGTAATGCGGTTGCCAGTGGTGACCAGAGGGGGGAGAAAAGGATGAAGCAGATTATAAAATGTCTCTCACCATTCACCCCTCCGTCAGCCCGGCCATGCTTTATGATTAAGAGCCAGACCTCTACCAGCTGGCACGAGCTGAAAAAGTGCCATGGTGAGTGCGCTGTGTCTTAAAGTCACAGTCCAGTGTTAATAAATGATATGCTGAGTGCGTTACTGTTCTGTTAAGTTTTCCAGCATGTACGTATAAGTTTGTGTTCATGAACAGTCTTTGGAGAGGTAAGGGATGCTGATTTTCAGTGTGCATATATATATATATATGTTCATGCATGCTTGTATGTGTGTGTGTGTGTGTGTGTGTGTGTGCGCGCATCTAAAGGGCATGCTAAGAGCCAGCAGGTTTGCTGTAATCTTCCACTCCAGTGATCGTGGCCTTGCAGAAGAAACAGTCCTTATTATTCATCAAATGTTGATTGATGCAGGCTCTGAAATTGGAAAAAAAAAAAGAAAGAGGAAGGGAGGGATAGAGGGAAAGAGAGAGGGAGATAGAGGAAAAAAGAGAGAGAGAGAGAGAGAAGACAAGCAGGTTATCAGTGACAACTGGTCCTTATATTCGAGTGTGCTGAGTCATGCTCTGGCAGCGTTTTACAACACACACCTTGCAGAGAATGACAAAGTGTACTGTACCTTCTACCATACAAATGGAATAAAATCTTGGATCAATTGAAGCAAGGCCACAACAGATGAATCCATTTTGACACTTTTGCTGCCTCTGCTACTTCATTAAATATGGGACATTAAAAAGTGACACTATTTTAAAGTTATGTGCCCCTAGAGAGAATATGGTAGGAAAATGATGCACCAGTTATCATAATGATGCTGTGATTTGGCTGTTCCTGCAACCTTATATTTGTGGCTATGAGATTCAATGTACTCATTCTTTTTAGTAAATATACATTGCAACTGTTGCTCAATGAATTTCATCTCAGACTGCCAAACACATTTAGTTGAAATATTAGACGCAAGGATGACTCACAGTTAAAGCCATTTAAATCGAAACCACAACCACCAAAGGAGACCAGCAGATATATGTACAGTAGATGAAAGCAATTTAGGAATTATCTGACACTTATTTTGTGGTGTGTTTACATTTAGTTGCTATTTTTATGGTCAGTTTGGAAAGCCATGATGTTAGAAAGGCATCATTTCACTTTCAATTATTGATGACTGTAAGTGAAGGCTTTAAAGTTTCTTACAATGTACAGTATATGTTTGTAAATGTGCACATTTTACATCATGCTTCTCCAGAGCTGCTTCACTGAAATACAGTATAGCTAATTACAGTATACTGTAGCAAAACACCAAGCATGGGAACAACCAGCATGAATCATGTAAAGAATAAAAGCAGGAAAATTACCTAAACCTAATGGATGTGAGGCTCACACATAGGAATGAATATTTTACAATGTGATGGAACTCACATTTTTGATAAGTTATGTAGATTTATATGAAGCTGCTCTCATACTATCTAAACAAATAATTAACGTAAATCTTATTGTTAGTTAGTAACCTAGTAACCCAGTGTAAGAATACAGTATATCCAATGACGGAAACCTTACAGCACTTCTGTAAATCGCTCTGGATAAGAGTGTCTGCCAAGTGCCTAAATCTAAATGTTATTGACTTAATCCACATGAAAATTTGGCCAGGATACCAGCTATGGGTCACCTCCCAGTCAATACTGTACATTCAGGTCATCAGCTGACGTTATTTTATTGCCACATAATGTTGCTAAGCCTAGACCTGAACAAAAATGAAGCTTCAACTTCAGATCTTAACACTGCGTCCACAGGCTGGTACAATGGCTACTATGCATGATGGGGCATCGCTCCATGCACTTCACTTCTTATCGTGACATGCATCATTATGGCTACACAGCTGTTTAGTCCCAATCCTGTGAGTTCTCATCACATTGTAAATGTGTGAAAATTCACTTGTAGCGATGAACAGGGCTCCCAAAGAGAGAAAGAGTCAATTGATCACATTCCAGAGCCCCCCTCTCCCAGCCTGCATGTCGCCATCCCGATAATCTTATCTGATCCGCGATCATAAAGAAGCGTCTGTAAAACGAAGCTGTAGGAAACTTCACAAGGCATACAGTAAGACCAGATGCCTCGAAGTAAACCCCAAAACCAAGGGTGTGAATCGGTGATCCAGTAAACAAAGCAGACAGTTTTACAGCTTCACCCCGAGCTGGGGGGAGAACCACCAAGTCACACCTGGACACTCTTTTGACCTCCAGAGCACAAGCCTTTCAACGAACAAAGGCATACAGCATTGACACTATTTTAAACATCTTTAAAGTGTGCCGGTAGGGCAAAACGTATTTGCATAAATTTACTCAGTATCTTTTATTCCTGTGTATATGTTTGATTATTCTGCATAACTTTAAAGGTGCAATCAGCATTTACAAGCCCCTTTTATTAGATAAAGGACGGAATGAGTGGGTAAGATAAATAATGTTTGATATCAATCTAAAGCTGGTTTTATTCAAAGAATGTTGGTGAACATGGGAAATTGGTAGCATGAACCGAGCTCATGCAAAATTACTTTATAAAAGGTATTAAAAA
>JAQMYL010000016.1:7175853-7195687 GCA_030014365.1 Clarias pachynema | reverse complement strand
GATATATATCGTTATCGAGGTAGAAAATTGCTTCTACCGTGATAGAAGATTTTGGTTATATCGCCCACCCCTAATGGCTTGTAATGTGAACGTAGCCTGTTAATGAGCAGCAACACTAGTACCCGAACACTGTTTAACACACTAAAATGAAGCTTAACGGCATTGTGTAAAATGGCCCAAAAATATTTGGATAAAGTCTCGGAATAAAAAAGGTTTTGTAAATATCCTCCTACCCCTCCTAACAAGCGCACGTCATATTTCAGCATCTTCCATCTGGAAAAAAGTCACAGATACAGAAGATACAAACTGCTTCGAGAAAAGCTTCTTTCCTTCTGCCATCTGAGAACTCTACCCTCTTCAGATGCTGCTGAAAAGTGCCAGCCTATCTCAAGCTGTACTGTGGTTAGTTTTTACAAAACACATCAATTCCACTGTTTCAACTCACAAAAATGAACTTTGTAAATTGTAATATTAAATGTTATATCTGAATATTTGAATGAAAAAAAAAATATGTAAAGACATATTGTAGAAAACTAAACTCTAAATCTGTTAAGGAGAAACATATAAAACTATAACACACTTAAAAGACAAACCTGAAACAGCTAGGATAAAATATGAAGAAAATGAAAGAATATAACCCTTGTATTTTTCACCAAGATAGAACATTTTCTCCAAGGATTTTTTGTCCCACAGACTTTGAGATTTGTATTTCATAGTTCGCCTTTTGTGTGAAAGTCCATGTTTCTCGTTCGTTTGAATTTCACTCATTTATTTTTTTTTTATAATGTTTAATTGTATGAGGCTGAATGAAGTGAACTGACGTCGCACGTCAATTAAAAATCGAATCAAATGTGAAGCAGGAAGCTTTTTAGTTATGCAAGTGGAACAAGGTCGTCACGCAGCAGCGCAATAAGGTCATTGTGTTCGTCACAGCTGCGTCAGAGTAAAAGCAGAGCACATGTGTCAGTCAATCAATGGACTTTCTCGCAGCGTTACGGCTATAAATAAACCTTCACTGCCTTTGGATAATCACACACCCGCTATTCAGGGTGACGTCGGATTAAATTATTAAATGATTTGGTTGACAGGCAGACAGCTATAATCGTATAATAAAAATATATATTAAGAGAAAAAAACAATAATAAGCATCTGTGTGAAGGATCGGTTTATAAATCAGAGAACATGTTTGTCAGGTTTACATTTACTCAGCTGTTTTTTTTGTTTTTTTTATCAAAAGCAAACTCGTTCCAAACCTTTACCTGCACTGATAGCAACGGGAAACAGGAAATAACTAGGCTGTTACAAGGGGGTCATACACAATCATGTTTTCAATGTTATTAAATATTGATTTATGATAAACGATTCATTATTTTTATTTTACACTCCAGGATGCCTGTTCCACTTATAAATACATACATTTTATTTTCTGCTTTTTCACCTTTTTTTTTTCCCTTTTATTCACAGACAAAAACACTTCCAAACTAATATTTCAGGGGCAGATAAATGCAGAAATGCGATGAATGAGATAGACTGGAACAATTACTGGTAATCAGACACCACTTGAGTGCCTTGCTTCACTGTAAAGAGAGCTGTGTAGAACAGACTGGGTGCCCAAGCACAACACAAACTTACACACACAAAGACCGCATCATAGACGTGAGCACAAAAGACATACAGAGCGCCCGGTTGCCTGGGCATCAGAGGCCCGTTGTTCTTGGCACAAACGTGTAAACAAATGTCAGGGAGGGTGGAAAAACACACAAGAGCAGCCTCCATACATATACACACACTCAATCACTCGCACACACACCGTTAACAAGATGTCCAGCTATCAGGCGGGCAGGGTTTCAAAAACGGTAATGATTTAATAAACACGTTTGCAGAGCGTCCATTAGCTTCAGTCTGTCTGCACCGAGTGAGAATAATCCCAAAGTGTGTCTCGCTGTTACAACTCACCACATAGAATGCCAGCACATTTCACACACTTCTAACAGAGACTTGTTCTCATATGTGTTTTTTTTTTTTATAAATTGGCTTGCATAAGTATTTACCGTGACATTTTTACCTACAGTGAACTTTTCCACTTAGCGTTATGAGCCTGGCCCTGAAATGGTCTTAAGTGAAATTATGTCTGATGATGCTACACAAAATATTCCATAATATACAATTAAAATGGAGGATAAATCAATATAGTTTCTAAAATTATTTACTGACACCATAAAAGGTTGTCAATGAGTATGTCCTCTGTATGGAGTTATACCTGTAGTATTATAGTGAAAATTAATAAATACATTTGAAAACATTTCACAAACTTTGCATACAGTATGATACACTAATCAGCCACAACATGGCCAATTATAGGTGAGGGGTATAACATTAATTACCTTGTTACAATGGCACCTGTCAATGAGTGGGATATATTAGGCAATAGTCAGTTGTCAGAATTGTTGTGCAGGAAGCAGAAAAAAATGGGCAAGTGCCAAAAATCTGAAAGATTTGTAAAAGGGGCCAGTTTTGATTTCTACATGACTGGGTCAGGGCACCGCAATACCACATGTCTTGTGGTGTTTCTCGTATGAAGGGGTTAGTACCTATCAAAAGTAGTCCAAAAAAGGAGCATTGTTAAACCTGGAACAGTGTCATAGCCAAACAACAATGCTTAGGTACATGGTACGAGTCAAAGTAAAAAAGGCTCACGCATGTGTGTAGAAAGCGAAGCCTAGCTCGACTGTTTTGATTTAACAGAGGAGCTACTGCTGAAAAGCTTAACACTGGAAGGTAACAACACAAAAACACTGGAACGTTAACACAGAAAGGTTTCAAAATACAAAGTGCATTGCTGCTTGCTGTGTATGGGGCTGTGTAAACGAAGACCAGATCACATTTTCTGGATGGCTGGCTGCATGTGCGTCACTTATCTGGAAACAGACACCACCATGATTCTCCATGTGAAAAACACTAGGAGGCAAGGGCAGTGTGATGTTCTGGTCAATGATAAGTTGGGTAAATTTATGTCCTGGGGATCTTGTGGATTTTACTTTGACAAGTACCACGTACCTAAGCATAGTTGCTGACTGAATACGACCCTTTATGGAAACAGTATTCCATGACTGCAGTGGATACTTTCAGCAGGATGATACAAACTGACACTGCAAAAAATGTTTTAAGGAACTCAACAATGAGTTTAAGGTGTTCACTCGTCCTACAAATTCTCCAGATCTCAGTCCAATTGAGTATCTGTGGCATGTGCTGGAAAAACAAGACTGACCAATGCCCTACAGTAGGTGTTTTATTCCTTACTTTTACAACCTATTAATCTATACATCTACAGAACGTTGGTCAACTTTATTATTGTTTCTCTTTTTTTTTTTTTACTAGAAAATATTATACTTTACATTTTGAAATTAAATAGAGGTTAAAACAAAAAAGTCTTAACACCACAATATGATCATAAAGCATTTCCCCCATAGCTCCACCCCTATTTAGATGAATCATTTTAATGGACCGTCGCGGGGGGGAATAAACTCTTTAAAAGATTAGCGCCAGAAGTACATCTGACATTTAAATGATTAAGATTCAAAACCACTTCAAGTGTGGGAAAGAAATGAGATCATCAGCGGGTTGATGACAATATACCACTAAAAACTGTGTTGCCAGTTCCACTTTACTCACGATGAGTCACTCAAGCAGCAATCACAAATTCAAGTCACTTACACCTCCAATTAAAAGCAAATCGGTCATGGCATTAAGTAGCACTGGAGATGAATTCCATTTGGCAAAGATGTTACAGAGAATATGTTTCTGTTTTTTTTGTTGTTGTTTTTTCATGCGAAAAATAAATATATTACTTGTCATATTTTGCTCAGGTCTTATTTAGGTGGGTGTTTCAGCTAGATGTGATTCAGCAAATTATATAATGTAAACATATAAACATTTCACCCATAGGTATGCTTATTCTTTTTATTTAAAAAGGCGATACTATCTGGATACTGGCTGTCATGAAAGACAAGCATACACCAATCAGGCATTATATTACAATGCAAAACATTATGCCCAATATTGTGCAGGTTCTCCTTGTGCCTTCGGGGCAGTTCTGGGCCTTTGGGGCATGGCTCCACAAGATCTCCGCTGTGGTGTCTGGCACCAGGGTGTTAACAGCGGATCCCTTGGATGATGTGGGTTGTAGGGTGGGTCTTCCATGCATCCGACTGTTTGTCCAGCACATTCTAAGGATTCTCAGTTGGATTGAGATCTTGGGAATTTGGAGGCCGGATCAACAGCATTTGACCCTTTGCCCAATATGTGGCGGGCTGCAATGCACTGGGTGTTCTAAGACCTTTCTGTCATTGCCAGCATTGACTTTGTTCTGCAATTAGTACTGCATTTCTTTGGGATCAGACAGAGCATACTAGCCTTTGGTCCCCACATGCATAGATGACGCCTTGCGTGCCCGTGATCCTGTCACCAGTTTGCTAATATTTAATTGATAATCAATGATATTCAGTTCACCTGGTGCTGATCGGTACAGGTGTTCTAACATGTTTTTTTAAACTTACACTATATGGGCAAAAGTTTGTGGACAATAAAACTCATGCTTTTTAAACATACCATTCTAGAATTAGTTTGCTTTTATAATAACTTTAATTCTTTGGAAGGGTTTTCCACTAGACATATCACTCAGCCACAGGGGCATTAGGGAGATCAGACACTGTTGTTGGACGAGGAGGCCTGGAGTGTAATCAGCTGCCCAATTACCCCCAAAATTGTTTGGGGCTCTGGGTAAGCCACACAAGTTTTCCACACCATGTAAAACCATGCATTTTTATGGGCTTCTCTTTAGGCAGAGGGACACTGTCATGCTGCAACAGTGTCATGCCACAGCACAAAAAGTTTTTTTTTTTTTTTTTTTTTTACACCTAAGATCTAAGTACAATATTGTAAACCATGCAAAAAAAAGGGTATCGATAGGAAGATTACAATTTAAGATTTAGAGCATTAAGCAATTGTTTTGTATAAACTTGTGGTATGTGCAGTATATGTGTATGCGCATGACTGTAAGAACTCAAAGGTATTTTTTTTCTCCATTACTGAGAACAAAAAAGTCCTACGACACTTCCTTTTCAAACCAAAAACCATAAACTTGCATAATGAACATTCTTTGGATGAAAAATTCAAATGAGTAGATTTTACCAGTTTTTGTCATTTATAAAAATCTCTCTAGCCTCAGTTAACATCTGCACACCCAATTATATGCAAACTCAAAGCCAATCCAAGTTTCGTTTTATCTCCTCAACTCTCTAATGATAATACGAACATTTTGTGCTTGTCTTATGATGCAGCACAGGCTCTGGTTTGACACTGACCAGACTCGCAGCAGTCCTCTAACGCACTGTAAACTTCATACTCCGAAACTCGGTCATGTGGAATTTGAGAAATGGCCCTGCACCTATCACCACATGAGCACTACATTAAAGACCAGACTGGCTTCCTAATGCAAGGGATGGTTCTGGCTGAATCATGGATGCATTTAGAGCACTAAAATCTGATACTGCCTTGGCCTGCTTAGGAAGGGAAGGTACCGGAGATCATATTTCATACTGCAGACAGCTCTGCTTTCTGCAGTCTAACTATGCGGTATTCTCTCAGAGCTGGGAGAAGCAAATGTGCATAGCCCAATGTGGGATACACACTCAGTCCATTAAAGCCAAGCCACAGGATGCTCCTGCAGCTCTTTAATCCAACCTCAAAAACACTTTAATGGATTTTACTAAACCGTCTATAGTGCATTATAATGACTAATGACTTGTTAATTATTTAGAAACAAGCAATAAGATGCAAAAAGGGAATAGTAAGTGGACATTGAAGCAACATTTCAGGTGTTCGAGGTAGCGTGCTTTTTCATATTAAGCATATTACTGTAGGTCCTTATCTACTGTGGTGGTCAATAGTATTGAGACAAAACTGAAATTCAATGTCAAAAATTATATGCTTATTTTTTTAAACAAAATTATTTTATTTTGTACAATTAAATTGCTATACAACAATAAATTTTCAGTACTAGACGTGCCCATGACTTCTTTTGTGTGGAATTTACTTGCACAATCATAAGCACGTATTAAATAATGTACAGCGCCATCTGTTGAATTTTGAGATGGACTAATGATTATTTTTATTTTTTTTAATGATATAAGGGCGTTTTCAAGCTCGGCCAAATACACTTGTGAAAACCTCTTCAGTTCATTAGTTTTTACGTGATGCGTAGACGAACAAACAGAAAAACAAAAATTCCAAAAAACGTCTTGATGTGTTTTATTATTCAACTTACGTTCCACCCAAAAAAAATTTCACAAATATCTTCAATGTATAGACATCAGCCAACTTTACAGTTTTATAATATGTATAGATGAAGTCCTTTATTTTTTAAAAACCTGCTAGTTCAGGCAGGGCATAGGGTCAAAAATACATCTGCAGTACTCTGGTGTCACTCGCTCAATCCTTGCCTGCTTGATTGCTTCCTGAATATCATGTACAGAAGACTGTTTCTTGGCTGCTACGGCATCCTTCCCCATTGTCCAACAGTTTGCTATTGGGTTTAGGTCTGTATATGACCCAGGGCATGGCTCCAAAAGTTGAATACCATTGTCATTGCCTGATTGCCAGTTTTTCACTTGATTTTTAGTTATTGAGAACATCTGTTCAGCCATTTACTGTAGGTTAGCAATTTTAGGCTAATTAGTGAAATCATCTTTGTTGTGCGCAGGGAGAACTATAATACATGGCCAATGTTGTCCTTAAATATTTGGCCACCACTGTAGGATCATGCTTCCTTGGCGTTAAGTAAACTGTCTAGGCCATAGTCAAAACCACCACTCTCAAATCCAAGACCGAGTCTTAAGGGGGTGAGACCAAGTCAAGACTCGGTCCAAATGAAAACCCTTAGGGGTCTGCGTGGGTTTTGGGGCCCCTAAAGAAGTTCTGACATGACCTGACATTTTTCAGTTACTTATAACATATAAATATAAATGGCTAAAGTCTAATTACACCATATTCAGCACAAACTGGGCTACAGTAATATGTGAGCAGCATGTATGTAAAAGTTTGTATTTTGGAGAAAATGACAGTGATGTGTGGTTGTTGAAAACAACAAAAAAAATCATATCACAGGACATCATATACTTTCATGATCAAGAGTTTGCTTTAACTGCTTGGCTTTATTTGTGGATTGCATCAGTGCTTAAACTGTGTTCTATAAGATTTAGAAGAAGATGAAAGTTCCTTCACTTCAAAAGACAACAAAGAAACAACAAGCCCAAGACCATATTTAGCAAGACCAATGGCGAAAACCATGATAACATTGATTATAAACAGCTAAATTTCCAAGAAAAGTCCAGGTCATTATAGAAAATGTCTTAAGACTAAGCTAGAAATAAAGATCAAACTCAAGTCAGACGGCCCTTGTGTCTATGACATTTTTCAGTCCTCAGGTTATTTTGAGTCATTCAGTAGTAGAATTTCAATAACACTTCAATTATATTATCATAAAGATGTTTCATTATTCATTGTTACGAATGGCCATGAAAGAATCATAGGGAAACGTATTAAGGAAAATTAAGCTTATGCTACGCACAATTTTTAGACATTTATATAGGGCTAAACTAATACGCTATTTTAAAAAATTCATATAACAATGAAATTGTTGATAGTTTCATAAAGTAAAAGGCAAAGGCAAAGTTTGCATAACAACACATAATAGTGCGAATTAAATACAGTATTTACAGAGAGACATACTAATAAGAAACAATATAGAAAGAATAAAGAAGAAAATGGTCAAAAGCATTAAAATTCCTAAATGCCCATTAAAATTTGATCGGATTCCTAAATACCCATTCAAATTGGATTTTAAACTGTACATTGAGTCACTCGCAACCTGACACGGAAGTTCAAGAACCCACGATCATGTGGTACAGTATGGGACATGGATCTATGGTGCAAACGTGAGATAGAAAATAATTATAATTGTGTAGAAAGTTAAGTTGCTATGCTTTAGGAGGTAGCTGAGGGTCTTTTTTTACAGCTTTTGGTGCTATTACCACAATGTATGTAAAAGCTGCACCCTTGAATTTTCTTCGAGGCTAAATAAACTGCGTTTTCAGAAAGAGTGGCCGGCGTAACCACAGTATGGACATGGAGAACAGTCCCTGGACAGAGGATAAAGCAAAATGTCTAATAGCACTTTGGGGGATGCAACAGTACAGGCAAAGCTAGAGGGAATGTAAAGAAACAGGAAGATACATGGTGATATATGGAAATATCATGATGCATGTGGCCTCTGAAGCCGTTACCACAACAACCAAAGCAGATACAGTAGGTCGTCAATGTGTCGGATTTGGGCTGCCAGTCTGAACGGATCTGATCTGATCATTTATGTGAACAGTCAGTCCTAAAGATCAGTCTTCCGACATGGATGTTGCTTCAGGGAGAAGTTGTGTACTGCATTATTTAGGGTTAAAAGAATTGTTGCCAGCTGAAACATATTATTCACTGCAGTAATCATTCAATCAAAGGCTCTAACAAATCCTTAAATAATCCTTTGCTTATTTAAATCTTTTTTTTTTTTTCTGGCCAGGCAGTATATAGGCAGTATATTTCAAAACAACAAATGGAACAAAAGCATGCACCAAACTGGGAAATAGCACTTAACATTAAGCCTAGCATTAACATAGAAGTGAGAACAAAACTGAAACTCAATGTCTTCTTGAGGCAAACATCCAATTGCCAGTAATCAACATGAGACAATAAAACAGAAAAAACACAGAGCTTAAATAAGGACACTAATCAATTAACCAGAAACAGGTGACATGAATACAAAAAAAGAAATAAACCAGAAAATAAACTATAACCATAGACCTCATCAATAAACAGTCAATTGCAAAGCCGGAAGCACGGGGAAATAACATGACTTATAAAGACAGAAATGCATGCTGTTTCTGATTGTTTATTAAGTTAAAAGTTGTTTTAAAAATTTTCATAGTTTTCATTTCATTGAATTCATAATTCATCATTTTTTATAATGCATAAGTCAAATCTAATAGAACTGTGAAGCCAGTATCAACAATCAAATTTAATCGTGAGCAACGCGTATTGTTACAATCCTTACAATTATTAATCCACCAATACAGTACTGTACATGCAAAGCAGCAAAATGGACCAAGTCAACTGAGTTCAATGTATAGTAAAACATCTCTTCTTACATGAGCAGGTGCCAGTATGTGTAGCTGTGCGAGGATCCTGATGTAGATAACTGTTTAAAGCTATGTACAGTACTCACCGCAGTTGTGGCTGCAGCCTGCTTGGACTCCTCGGTCAGGAACGACAGCATCTTTTCCACTTTCTGCGCTTCTTCTGCAGTTATATAGTCTGTATCTTTAAGGAAAAAAACACAGACACAAGGTGACACAATGTCCAGATTTTAAAAAGGTTCTGTGGGATTGAAAATGATTATTCATTTACTATATGCATTGATTAAGTACTCTTAATTCTGAAATCTCAAATATATTTGGTCTGAAAGTTCAATATTAATGCACATTCTAATATACTTCAATCATCATTAACCTACAATGATAACTTACAGGACTTAGTGAACATATCATGTTAAAAAAAAAAAAAAAAAAAAGGAAAATTGTGAAACTATTGATATGGTGAAGTTTTCTGATTCAAGATTCAAAGGACTTTATTAATCCCAGAGGGAAAATGCTTAAATTTCTGTAATGGGAGGTTTATGTTTAGCCTTTTTGCAAGGAAACTCCAGTACCAATGATCTCTGACATGTGAAAGTACTGTACAAGGAGCGTTCAAGTAAAACTGGGATTCAAGATGAAATTTCTTATACAGTAAATGAAGGTGTAAAATTGATTGACATTTACAGAAGACTTCAAGCACAGTACAGTGATGAGACTCTTGACCGCAGGAAACCATTTGAATGGTGCAAATGTTTTAAAGAAGGTGTCCATGAATGACGATCCTAGCCGAGGTGGCTCGGAGCCCACTACAGTTGTTGTGAACTGTACACATAATCATTCATGAACACCAACTGCACACTACAGCATTACAGAAACTCGTCTGGAAGTTATCCTCACATTCCCTGTACGGTCCTGACCTCAATCCAAGCCATTTTAACATGTTTGGGCCATCAAAGGAGTTCCTGGGAAGCCAGCGTTGCAAACGTGAACAGGTCCGATTATGGCTCCGGTGTACTGAGAAAACTTTCGACCTTGATGGTATCCAAGCACTAGTGAAATGCTTAGATAAGTGCATTAGTGTAGCAGGGGATTATATAGAGAAATAAAGTGAGAATTTACTCTCGTATTTACTCTCATAACTCTCGTTTCTGCTATTCTGCGCAATCAAAGTCCTGGTTTGACTTTAACGCTCCATGTATAAGGGATTTATGCTTTCCTAGTAACCCAACATGCTCTATTTCTATCTCAATAATTTCTAAATTAAAAAAAAATTGATTGTTTATACCTGCTATAACAGAAATGAGAAAAAAATTAAAACACATGATCTCTCTGCTTTAATAAATGTAAAAAAATAATAGTGTTCAAATGATGTACAGTAGTAGGACCAAAACACTGAATTGTCCATGTCAGTGCCAAGGATACCGGACTACAGCACCCATGATCCACTGCAAATCACATTCACAGTATGTAAGTACAGTATGTAATCTTGTGCACACGTTGAGTTTGTTCCACATTATTGTGCACCTGAACCCAGTTTGTGTTCTGACAGATCACAGTATTTACAGTAAGTTCCAGCATTTCAGTTTGTCTTTGGTTGATGCGTGTCAGAACATCGTATTCCCAGTTCCTGTCACAAATCTTGTAAGTGTCTGTCTGAGTGAGTCACCATGTTTATTACAATAAATAGGATTTGCACCTGCACCCACCTTCAACAATATCATGCTCTTTTTGGAAAATACTCATCCTCTACTGTATGTGATAGCATAATTCAAAAACTATTAAAACACTATTTATTAATCACAAGATTACTATTATTTGTTTGTTCATTTAACCAATGATTAAATTTTTAGTGGTACTATGAAGCCAAAAGGTAAGGAGAATAAACCATGCAGGTCATCGACAATCCTGTAAAATCTGATAAGGTACTCTTTACATTTCCACTTATCCCCTTTTTTCAGTTTCGTTAACATCCAGGTTTCGTGGTTAAATCCCATATAGCTTTAAATGGAAAGCTGGTACACCAGGGTGCACAATCACTTGTTCCATATACCAAACAATCAAGTACCATTGATTAGGGGTTAGAGAGGAATTGGTGATTCAGCCTTGTGGTCGAAAATAAGCATGAATAAAACAATACAGAGGCAATTTGGAACAACACTGACTATGGAGACCAGGACCAAGGTGCTACAGAGTAAAAGGAAATAATAAAGACAATAAAAGGGAAAGGTGTCTTATGTGTCTTAAGTTGGTACTCTGTCCATCACTAGCCTGAGTTCTGGGCGCTACTGCATTTGGACACTGAGATTAACTGATGATTATAGTGTGGGGTTGAGAGAAATCAGCCAGCTCTCTGCTAGTCTTCCCATGCTTTCTCCAGGTTCATTCCACAATTGCAATTTCATGCCTGTCTAGTCTGAAAGCTCCTAAGTTGGCCTTGATACTGCCAATCAGCATTGCTCCTGCTATGCATTTTGGACTAATAAGCAAAATGCCAGCAACTATCTCAATGATAAGAGGAATGGAGCATGAGACTAATAAATATCCCAATCAGATAATAACGCACTTAGAGCATTCTGATGGGGGAGATGCCAAGAGGGGAAAGAGTATGCAATGTTTGCTGATATGAGCAACATTATATTGTGTTCTGAAGTGATGGATTTGTTGGCAAGTGGCCCAACTTCCACAGACTACTCGATTTTTACAAGGACAGGTTTAGGCATGGGCAGAATAGGTTTAATTAATGGTGATAACGGGGAATTCATTTCACAGCGGGGCACTGTAAAAACTTACTTTGATTTTAATTTAGACAACAGCCCTAAAATTCTCAAATTATGTTCAATGTGGGTCTTTTGTCCCCAGTTGCAAAGCGTCCATGCTTTTGTAATTAACAACTGTCAAAGCAGAAGTCTCTGTGGTAAAAAATAAGGTAATTATGTGATCATTAATATACACAATATAGTGAAAACCAATATTCTATTTTAAGTAGAATTCCATAGACCACATCTGTTAGCTGAGACAGAGCAGATGGGAACATGTTACATCTGGTAGTTTCAAAATGCATGTGAGATTGACACTGCATACTAATGAGATGGGTTTGAAGAAATGTTGTCATTGAAATATTTGCTGTTTTTGAGATATACTGAAAATTTTAAACAGTTCTAGAAAGTAACTGCATAATGAACAGCACAATTTAAGTTAATTAATGATGAAAATACAAGGAAAGCATTTTAGAAAATGACTTTCTTGGCTAATTTTTTTTTTCCAAAAGGAAAGCCCATGCTCACCACCATGCCATCAAGGCATTAATTTGCTTCTCAACTTACTGTAAAGATCCATATCGCAACTCCCTGCATCTGGATCAATCCATACTTTCCACTAAGTTGGCAGCTGGAAGACGGCCAAAGGTTTCCCATTTGTGTGAACCACTAAACCAATGGACTATGATCACACCCATTTTATGAAAAACATCTTGTGAAGGCTTCCTCACGGTGCATTCATCTTTGGCACACTCCTTAAAGGAGCATCTCAGTTCAAGCTATAATGCTTCAGTAGTACACGTTACACGATAGTGCTTTGTAGGAAATTGAAGTTTTCTGAATTTTAAAAAGCTGGAAGCTCCTTCTAACAAACTGGCTTACTGAAGTAATCAGCAGTGACGGGTCAATACCATCATTAATGGTCTTCCAATTACTCTAATCTATAGCATGTTTATTAAAAAATAATAATAATAAATAAATCGCAAGTGGTTTGACTTTATTCAACTGCAGAAAATGTCTTAATGTTGTTTCTGGATTCTTAAAGCAACTTCTTCCATCTCATTTCCAGTTTACTACCTGATTTTCTGGTATATAAACACACCAAGGACATTAGTTCATCGTGAGGTCTTGCCAAGCAGTCATGTGAGCTCTGAGCTTTATTATTCTCCTGCTCGTTTATGCTGTGTTTGACCCTTTGTTTGTGCTATTGGTTTGGTCTTTAGATTATCCTCTGGCCTGTTTGCACTGTGATGTTCTGTTTTCTGACTATTGCCTGGTTACCATCTTTGATCTGAAGTGTGATTTCATTTTGTACATTTGTAGTGCATGAATTTTTGTATTTTAACACCTCTGCACATCAATCCTTAGTCTCTGTCTGAGTCGTAGATGGTAGAGGTTGTTTTGCTTTTATCCATGCTGAAACCCACTGGATTACAGGACAATCTTTAAAGCAAAGTAGGGGGGCATTATTGTACAGATTATTGCCTGATTAAGCTAGTTTCTTCTCTCTAGGTTAGTAAGTAGACTGTACAAATGTACATGTATACAAGCCTACATAAACAATTACAAATTGTTGCAACACCCACAAACATTTAACAGTCTGTGTGGAAAATGGTGCACAACTAAAAAGGTTTTTAGTCAACAGTGGCCCATGGCAGTGTTTTTCCTATGATAAATAGGTTAAATAGGGTGTTGGCAAATTGTGTATAGCAGCAGATGGTCTACTTTCACCAACTGCACACCTTTAATCTGTAACTAATAGTATTTCACAGATTAAATTCTCATCAACAGACTTACCGTACTCACTAACAATCCATTTTAATACTGCAAAAGGACTAAAGGCTTATGGAGCATTGAATGCATTAAAAAAAATTTGATAAATGGAGTTAAAGCACCATATGCTCCATATGTTAATTAGATTTCATCCACATTATGTACTAAATTCATAGTAGGTCCAGCTGCTAGAGATTTTTTTAAATAACAAAAAGTAAGCTGTATTTATTGTTTGAGATCTCCCCAAAGTGGCACACTCATATTGAGGACAGGAGACTATGATGTCTGTGATGGCGACTCCAGAACCTTCATCTTTTTCTGCTGTAGCTATTGGAAGCTTGTCCTTGTGCTTTGAATTATTGTCATGTTAGAACATCCCAGGTGCAGTTCCCAGGTGCATCCCATTTCGTTCTATAGAATGCAAATTGTCTGCCAGTATTTTCTGATAACATGCTGCATTCAACTAGCCATTAATTTTGACTAACTTCCCTGAGCCACTGGAGCTCACACAGCCAGAAAACATAAGAGATCCACCACCATGCTTTAAAGGAGATGGTGTACTCTTTACCATAGGCCTTGTTGACTTCTCTGCAAACATACTGTAAAGTTAAATTTTGGTCTCATCACTCCAAATGACTCTGCTCCAGAAGCTGTGAGGCTTGTCTAGGTGCTGTCTGGCGTACTGCAAGCGGGTCCTTTTGTGGCATGGGTCCAGTAACGACTTTCTCCTGGCAACTCGACGATGCAGGTCATTTGTGTTCAAGGACCTCCTTATTGTGCTCCTTAAAAGAACACCACCACTTTTTCCCAGAACAGCCTGTATTTCTCTCAAAGTTGCTTTTTCTTTGTGCACTGAGCAATTCATCTGGCAGTAGTGGGTGAAATCTTTCTTGGTCTACCTGACCATGGCTTATTATCAAGAGAGCCTCTTATTTTCCACCTCTTTACCAGAGATTGAACAGTACAACCAGGCATTTTCAACTGTTGCAATATCTTTTTAGATCCTTTTTCTGCTTTACAAAGTTCTACTACTTTATTACGCAATTCCATTGGCAGATCCACTCTTTTGTCTTTCTTATGGTGCAGTATCTAGCCAAGTCGGTCCATCACCTCATGAGCCGACAAACTCACTGACTATTTATGCACAGACAGTAACTACAATTACAATTGTGGAAAAGTCCCTTTAATGGCTATTTAACCCTCTGTGTGTTAACCTGTGTGTTTATAATGTGGCCAAACATTCAAGGATATGTAAACTTTTGATCAGAGTTGTTAGGTTGATTTCAGTTTTTATTAGGTGTTAAAAAGGAGTTGATCAACTATGTGATAATTATAGGCTTCATTATCAGTCATAGTTTCCAAATAAATGCAGATTTTTAACTATTTCTTTTAGGGTACGCCAACTTTTGAGCACAACTGTATATATAATTACAAAATACAATTTTATTATTTCTAAAAACTTAACATATATTATGTACAAATGACAACCTTCTCAGTGCATTAACAAGATTTTTGTCACCACTGTCAGACATAAAAAGATGTATTTAAATGATTTTTTTTTCTTGAAAACAAAGGTTTTGTCTAATAACCAAGTATTTTTTTCTTTTTGTAACTATATTATTTTTAACATATAATTATGTAAAAATTCAATGCAGCACCTTAGAGGTTACACTTTTTAAGTGCTATTCTAAGTTATTATTTTTGGTAATAAACAAACATCTTGCACAGTGGTCTCTTTAGCTGTGATAGAAGCTCTATGCTCATATTGGATTTGACCTCATTTCTAAGTCCAGCTGGAGAAATGCAAATGAGGAGCTGTACATGTAAAAGCAAAGCTTCAGGCAAACCTCTGTGCTGCGTTAGAGATGGCCTCCGATACCCAAGGAGTCAGTTAAAGGGTGCAAAAGCAAGGGAGGAGAATGAGGGGGCTAGAGGAGAAAAGAGGGGAGGGAGCGTATGGCAAATGGCCATGGTGTCCATGGCGACCTTACAGTCCCCATGGGAACCAGGCAGCCCAAGGCATGTCCTTGTCCAACAGGCGGACAGCTCGGTAAGAGGCCAAGCTACACAGGCCTCGTGGTGAGCTGGAAATTGAAGTCATCTGATAAACTGTCATACAGCTGTAGAATACTGACAATACTGTCTAATCAAATGTTATGGACACAATCATGGAAATCATTAGTCACCTTCCTTAAGTGCGTTTCACGAGGGGCTTGTTGTGGTCTTACAGTTAAAGGTTTTTAACTTAATGAACATAATGAAATCTAATAGATTATAAAACTACTTTAATACAAAGGGAGCTTGTACAATTCATCCATCTCCTGTAAGTAACATGTCCTCTGCTATGGCATTGTGGTGATTGCAAGGGACAAACGTTTAGTACCCAAATGTCACGCATTTTACGTCTCTTCAGGACACAGACACAAAAACAACACATCATGAAGCTTCCATGAATTTTCATAAAAATGCCAGTTGAAGATGGTCATGATGAGTAGCAATCGAGCTCAACCAGCTTGATTCAGGAACCTCTTAAAGACCTTGCCACCATTCCAGGCTCTCGAGCTAAACCTCTTTCATGCACAAGCCTTACACAAAGTGCAGATGCACTGACTCCATTTGGACTAAATAATTTATGATGGCACTATGCAGCTCAGTGTGGTGAAGGCTTGAGGTTTGTAAAGTGGTAAGAAAGCAGAACTGCACCACAAGGCCAGCTAAGCAAGACTGGAACCAATCAATGGCGCTGCAGTGCAGGCTCGGACAGGTATATAAATGTCAATTAAGCATCTCTTTTCAATAAAAGAAATGAACAAGGGTGGCATACAAGCGCAACAAGGGTGGCAAACAAGCGCATTATGGCATTTCGTCTCATGTTTTCTAAGCTAAAAAAAAATCTTATTATTTAGTCTGTCACAATAAAAATATGTGTATTTATCAAAGCATTCAATGATCTGACCCATAATATTAATACAATTGGCAGAATTTATTAAAAGGAATAATTAGTTCCCTCCCTCCCACTATGCACCATACAGGTGATGGATGGATTTTTTTTTTGCTCTGTTCCTTTAAGGTATTTTTTATTTAACTGTTGCTTTACTACTAGTCATTTTTTAAAGCTCTTAGTCTGCACCTATCCACTTTTTAATCACACTGCATTAACTCTTTTGAACAAAACCGCAAAAACAACAGCTTAAATATAAATGGATTACATACGACTACAGAGTGCATAGATTGCATAAGAACACCTGAGGTCCCTAATTAACCTTGATTTATTCACTTAGGCTGAACAAACGTATTTATAGGATCCTGGAATATATTCAAACTGCACGATGGAGATTATAATGTGTTATTGATCATGATTATAATGTCATTATTATGTGCTGAGAACATTCCGTCATAATAAGATTATTAAAAACACTAAGTGCGGCACTGTCATGGGAATAACTTGACAATCAGCATAACCACATTTAACACAGCAGATGACAGCTGTTCATTACAAAAGAAATTAATTAAAGATGTTTTAGGAAAGTAAGGAAAATGTGTAGTTTAAAATCAAATATAGTCAAATAGCAAAGAAAATATGTTTTAAAGGTTTGTATTTAACTTTCTGAATGTGACAAAAAAACTCTAATGTGTTCACGCTTTGTTGTTGAAACTTAAATTGATCATAACTCTAATCGCTTCCTTTTTTTCTACCCACCCATACCCACATTCGATATTTAGCAACCAATAAAAGCTTTATAGGACAATGAAATTATCGTTGAGCAACAGAAAAAAATGAAAGGGAGTGCTGTTGTTCCGAATATCAATACGGCTGTGATACGAGTGCAGAGAATAATGCACTCAAATCCGTCCTGATATTTAGTATGACAGCACGACCTTGAGTGTAATATTGCTTTTATACAACAGCTCCACAAACACCATTTGTTATCAACATTTGTTTCATTTGTCTGTTCATTTAATCATTTTTATATTCTTCTGCAACTGTTGGAACTAATCTCCTGGCGGAGGTGGTGACCGACAGTTAGTGTAATTAACCACTGATAAATGGTTTCCAATATTTATAATACTTTTTACTGCAAAACCTGACAAAAGACATCCTAGCAGCAATTAAAAAAAAAAAAAGTGGTTGTCTGATAGACACTGAAAAAAGTCAACCATATTTATTCACAAATAACTGGTATAAAATTAAATATATTACTTGGTCATACTGTGTCCGAAATTATATATTTAATTTTATACTAATAATTTATGAATAAAATATAATATATCATTTGGTCATACTGTGTCTGAAATGTCACTTATACAATATAATTTTCTTGCTTAATAAACTTTTTTATAAAGGCTATAGTTGAATTCATACTCATATTCATGCTAAATATCAGCACAGCTGTAATTCGCGACAACCCCTGAACAGCGACTTTATGCCTAGGATACAGTATGCTGATATTCGGTATAATGTATTCTTGGTTGTGCTTAATTATACCAATGATTTTTTTTCTTAGATATTTGACTAAAAAATAAATTAAAAAAACACACATTGTAGATTTTCAAATATTACTTTTTCCAAACAAAATGTTATATAAATTGTGGTTGTATGTCAGTAAAGTTTATATTATATAATCCACAAAATGAATGCTGGCTGTCAGGTATTACCTGAAGAAATATACACAAGAGAGTTCTCCAGAAGAACTGTTACAGAATCTCCAGGATGCTTAAAAAACTTGCCAGGCTATTTCTACATAAAATGTTCCTGAGACTACATTCTAAATTTTAAATGTAAAATAAAGTCAGTCTAAATATCAAGTTATAAAACTGTTTTGTAATGTTTACTGCTTGTTTTATGTAGAAAAAAAGACGAACTGCATTAGGCATCATATTATGCTTAAGAAATCTGCACAGTCCTCTATTTAAGACTACATTAATTCTAAACAATAGAGCACATTATGTACAAACTGTAAACTTTATGCGTAAACTCACAAGTGTGTAGTGAGAAGTGCTTTTGATCTGCTCCAGCAGCATTGGCCTCCCCCCGTCCCAGCAGGTGTTGGATAGAGTGAAGCTGGAAACACGGGTCTGACAGCAGAACAGAGGCAGCCTGAGTGATCCTGTAACACACAACCGAGACCTGGCTTTAGGGATATGCACATGCTTAATGATCCTACATGAAGAACACCACACAGACACGATGCAATCAAGTGAACTCAACTCATTAACATCTGCAGAAAAACACTTCTGTGGACACACACAATATAAATGTATGTACTTTCAACCCCTGGAAGACACACTGACTATAACAGCCAAACAAAAGACAACTTCAGAGTGGTAATGGACTAGATAAGGGCCACCATTTTGTTTTATTAGATTTTTAATTATACAAACGAGTAATAAAAACCTGCAATAATATACTGCTACCCACACCCCCCCACACCCCACGTTCATTTCACATAAACCAAGAAACCATCCAATTATTTTTGCTGTCATCAAAAGAAAAAGAAAAAAAAGAATCATAACCTTTATTATAAACCTCACTGCTGCACCCACAGTACACAATACTTTCCTGCTGTTGACAGATTTACAACTTTTATGGAAGCCGAGATTCAGTTAGAAAAGAAAAAAGACAAAATCGACAACTCACTTTCTGAACACACAGGCTGAATGGCAAACGGTTCTCTAGTCACTACGTAAGGATAGTACATAACATAACATAACATAATATGATATAATGAGGAAAATTCAGCTTACAGAAAATATGCAAATTAGATTTTCTAATTTTAATTAGACTCTCTTAAGTGCTTGCTTTTGTGCTTTATGCTTTAATGACTAGGTTACCTACCTAGTCTGATAAATAAAAAAAAATAGCCAAATAATATAATTGATACCAGAACTTCTACTAAACAGCTTAATTATTTATGCACATTATTTGTTTAAGTAAATTTAGTCTACTAGGAAATTAGGAAATTATTATTATTATTATTAGTATTATTATTAATAATAATAATAATAATAATAATAATAATAATAATAATAATAATAATAACAACAACAACAACAACAACAACAACA